>JAUCEB010000004.1:0-14914 GCA_033557925.1 Phytophthora x cambivora | reverse complement strand
GGTATTTTTTACCTTTTTATGCGATTTTAAGATCTATTCCAAATAAAATTGGTGGTGTTATTGCTATGTTTGGTTCATTAATTATTTTATTAACAATACCTTTTACGAATTCATCTGAAATTAGAAGTACCGCTTTTAGACCTATTTTTAAAGTTTGTTATTGGTTATTAGTTGTAGCTTTCTTATTATTAGGTTGGGTAGGACAATGTCCAGTTGAATATCCTTATACTGAAATTGGTATTATAAGTATGATTTATTATTTTTTTTTTTTATCATCATTATACCATTTTTAGGTAAATTTGAAGCATATTTAGTACGTTATAAAAATAAATAATATATATTATTTATTAAAAAAAACAAAAAAAAAAAATGGAAATCTTTTTCAAATTATTTAGGAAATTTATTTTCTTATTCTTTAATATCAATGAAATACCTGAAGATGCTGAGAGCATGGAAAGTATGAAAATCGAAACAAAGGAGGAAAATAATAATATCAAGGAAGATAAAACAACATTTTTAAAAATTATACTATTAATTGGTGGCTTATTAAGTGTATTTGGTATATTTTACCTATATTCTCTGGATAATTCTTCAATTGATTTAAATAGGATACAAGCTCTTCTCGATGAATTAGTTTTAATCGTAGAGTGGGATTTATTTCGAGATTTTTTTTTGACTATTCAAAAAACTATCTTAAAAAGTGGTAATACGGCTAATTATATACATGTTCTAAGGGAAATGCATAAATTCTTTAGAGATGATTCTAGTCGGGTAAAAGATCAAATACAATTTGATCTAATTATGAAAGAAATAATTAGATTATTAAGTAAAGATGAATAAAATGGTTTATATATCCTTATTAAAATATAAAAAAATAAACTAAAAATAGGGCAGAAGGTTTTTTTCCGATTGCCCGTCCTTTCCGTTTTAAAATTAAATAGATAATCGGTTATGATAAATAAAAAAAATAATATTATAAAATTATTATTTTTTTTTAAATAAATCTAAAAATTTTTTAAAAGGGTTTCTTTCTAGGGGGATTTTCGAAAAATCACGATGAAATTCTTCGTGCATTGATACCGCAAATCTTTCTTTATAGGAAACTCTTATAGCGAAATATTCAGATTTAAGTTTTTTATTTGAAGTAGACGTCCCGTTAAAATTAAAATTGTTTGGATCTAACTCAGGATAAGATTCTTCCATTTTTAAAAAAGCCTTTTCTAAAAAAACTTCTCTAGAATGTCTGATCGTCGATTCTAATTTTGAGACTCTGTCCAAATTCGAGTCATTAGGTTTTTTATGGTATTTGCCCACCTCCGACCGATAATGATCCTCGAAATCGGTAACTTCTTTTATAAGTAAAGACATTTCCCTCTCCGGATTATTTTTACCGATATCCTCCAATAACGTAGAATTAAAGGGTTTATAGATAAAAGGGTCTGGGGCACAAAAACAATCCTCAATAATAGAGGAATCTAAAAATAATATACTTAAAAGTGGTGAAAGTTTATATAAAATTGAAAAAAATGGGGATTGTACATCCACAGGAGATTTGATAATTTTTTTTTGATTTATATAATTTTTTACAATTACTTTTAATATTTGTATAATTTCACGAATAACAATTCTTAAACTAATTTTATGAATTATTGATAACACTACTGTTAAAAATTGAGACCACATATTCAATTAAATAAAAATAAATTTAATAAAATCAATCTTTATAACGCTAGGCTAATATTATTTGATTTAATATAAAAAATCAAATTTAAAGACGATAATAATTTAAAATTATAATAAAAAATCTATTTTTTATTTAAAAGGATGTATTTTATTTTATTTTTTATAATTCAAGTAAATAACATAAATTATATATTTCAAAAAATAAAAGTATAAATGAAATTCAACCCTACATTAATAAAAGAAAGTTATAAATTTGCTTTTAAATTTAATAAATACCCATCATTAGCTCCCTATAAGAATTGGCCCCATAAAACTATTTATAATAATGATCAATCTATTAACAACGATTTTAATTTAATACATTTTAATAAAAATAAGAGTCAAAGAACTAAAATTCATAAAGAAATGCAAAATATTATTAATCAATTATAAAAAAATAAATTTTTTATCGGTGAAGATAATTTTGATTTTTTTTTCAAAATATACATCAATCTTGTTAATATAATACAGATATTAATATTGAAGAATATAATGACTTAGATCATTACATGAAAAAATTTCATGAGGACGCGAAAGAGATTTATAAAAATGCTTTAGAAATTCTTCAAAATAATTATAAAATTAATTTAACTCAAATTGTTAATAATTTTGAATTAATCTATATTGCACATATTTTTATAATTTCCTTGATAGTCGTGGTCGAATTTATTATAATGGTTATTTATTACAACCTCAAGGTACTTTACTTTCAAAATCTTTATTAACCTTTAAAAACATTAAAAATTAAAATTTAATTAGTTTAGATGTTCGTGCTTCCGGATATCAAATCTTAGGTATTATGTTTTGGAATCAAAAATTACTAAAATAGACTTATTTAATTGAAAATAAAGAGAATATTGATTTATATGAATATCTTCGATTAAAATTTAATGCTAAATACAATAAAACTTTTAATATTATGAAAAATAATCTATGTAATTTTAAACCACAAACCTTAAATAAATATAAAGATAAATTAGAAGTTGATACCGAAATCCCAGATAGCTTTTTTATTAAATATATATGTTTACGATTCATTTACGGTCAAGGTATATTAAAAACAAGAAAACAAATCAATGAATTATTACTTCCGCATAAGAAGGAATTAAATTTCATTCAATCACAAACTTTTGCTACTTTAATCTATAATTTTTTAAATGAAGAAATTCCCGATATAGAGTAATTAAAAGAAATTTTATATGCTATTATTGAAATCAACTCTGAAACCAAACTATTTAGAACCTATCATCTTAAATTCTATGGAATTAGCACATATTACACAATTTTATATTCAAAAAAAGTTTCCAAACACACCTATATTGGAATTAATATGAAAAAGAAAAGTACTTCATTTACCGTTGATATTACTCCATTAGCAACCTATCAAAAACGAAGTGGTAAAGCCATTATTGTTAATTTTATACATTCCATTGATGCTTATATTTTATTTAATGTCATCAAAAAATATAATAAAACGATTAATAATGATTATATCCATGTTGTACGTGATTGTTATATCATACCTGAAACAAATAAAGAATCTTTAAATAAAGCTTATATTGAAACGATTGGTAAAATCTATAAAGATAATAAATTTATTGAAAATATAATTAATTTTAACATATTAAATGAAGAACATAAAACTATTTTGTTTAATCAAATTAAAAAAATATAAATATGAGAAACTACTTTATAATAACAATATTTTTAAAGAAGAAAACCGTTTTAAAAATTTTTAAAAGAAATTAATGAAAAATAAAATTATTAACAATTACAACAAGATGATTAAATATTTAAAATTTACAATTAGAGAATTCCTGGAAATCGGGAACGATTATGAATCTTTATTATCAAATCAAGAAAAAATTCTTGAACAACTAGAAGCATCTAATCATTTTTTTAATTGTTCAAGATCAACAATCAAGTTATTATGATTATTTAACTTTGAAAAATTTGTTATGGGTTATTGCTATTACCGGTTTAATTGGTAGTGGTATTTGGTTATATAATACAGATATTTTTAATTCGTCTATTTTAGAATCTATTAAAGAATTAGGTACTTTATCCAAAGATTTTCATTTGATTGATCATAAAAATGTGTTAGACGCTTTAACTAAATTAAATGAAAATACTGCTAATTTATCTAAAGAAGAATTAAAAATTCTGTTAGAAATTAAAAATTTATTAATAAAAAGAGGGATTGATAATAATAAATCATTAGATAAACCTTTAACTATTAATGATCAGATCAACTGGGATAATTAGATTATGTCTAATATAATTTCTCAAACTATTGAATCAAATAATAATTTAAATGAAGATGAAACAACAATAATACCTACAGCATTAGAGGTGACAATATAAACCGTTAGGGATCAATTTAGAAATCGATTAAATCAAAACATCTTACAAGATAATTCTGAATTGCCTAGAGTTAGAGGTGTTGGTGACGTGGAAACGTTGGATAGAGAAAGTATTATTGAATTAAATAATACCACATCTTCAGAAAGGCGTTTAGACTTTATGTCTGATGTTGTGACACAACAAAACGCACCTGAAAATGTTTTATTTTTAATTAGTAATGCAGATGGACAAGTTCATGAATTTTTAAATAATTTATTAATTATTGCTTCCAATAATGAACTAATTACAGAACAAAATTTATATCAAATATCTAATATATTTTTATATACAATTACTAATTTAGAAATTGAAAGTTTAAGGGATGTTGTGGATACTTTAAGAAATTCTGTTGTTGTTCATAATTCAAATCAGCTGTTAAGTATACCGGATGAAATTATTCAAAATTATTCTATATCTTTAGAACAATTAGGAATTCTTACTGAAGAACAACTTAATGAGCGGATTCAAGAATTTAATCAAAATTTAGATCAAAGAATAGCTATAAATCGAAGACGAGTTTTATACTCAGGGATAGGGTTATTAGGATCTATTGCATTAAGTTCCATAGGAGTTCCTCCTATAGGTGATGTTTTAATGAGAGCTTTAACATCTAGCGAAACAGTGGTGCCGTTAAGACAATCTGCTGAAGAGATTATAAGGGTTCGCGATATTTGGGATGCTTCATTAAAAAAAGTATTTGAAATTATTAAAAAATAATTTCAAAAAATATAAATTTTTTAATAAATTTATATCATTTTTTTTTAGAATTAGCAATTAATTTTAAAAATTTAAAAATTAATTTTTATGTTAAATAAAATTAATTTTGAACATTGGAATTAAAGATTAAAAAATATTAAGATGAAAAAAGTCAACAAAAAACAGGTATTGTTTTTATTATTCATGATACTAGTAGGAATCGTGTTTTATTATTTCGGAGGTAGTGGACCTTCTGAAACCGGTATTCATATCTTTATACATGAAATACCAATCAATGAGTTATCAACCAATGAAATAGTTCAAGGGCTAGCGCCTTATGATGAAGAAGCTGCAAAGTATTGGTTGGAGGATACGAATTCATCTCGCATCATTGCAGAAGAAATTAAAAAGGTGATATGTAATATATACCTTTTTTAAAAAAATATAGATAGTGGTATTTAACTTTTATTATAATTTATATTATAATAATTAATTATTATTTAATATCTTTAAACAATTTTTTATAATTTTATACATTAATATCAACCACATACTTTCAGTATTTATAATACCTTGTTTAGGATAAATATAAATTATTTATATTATCATTTTTATAATGATAATAAATTTATTTTATAAATTGAAATATCTCCATATAATTTAAAGAAAACAATCATAATAGCTAAACCAATAGCAGATTCTGCCGCGGCTACTGTTAAAATTAATAATGAAAAAACTTGTCCTATTATATCATCAATTAACACTGCAAAATAAATAAAATTTAAATTGATTGATAATAATAATAATTCAATAGACATTAATATAATTATAATATTTTGTCTATTTAAGATTATACCAAATAATCCAAGACAAAATAAAAAAAAAGTAAAAATAAAATGATTTAATATACTCATAATAATTAAATTAACCAATTAAAACTTATTAAAATACTTGCAGTATATAAAAACCAACTTAATGTGAAAGGTAAAAATACTTTCCAACCTAAACGCATTAATTGATCATAACGATATCTGGGTAAAATAGCTCGAGCTACTACAAATAAAACAACAAATAAACATACTTTAATACTAAACCAAAAAGATCCAGGTAAAAAATTAATAAATTTAATACTAAATGGAAAAGGTGCTAACCAACCACCTAAAAATAAGATAGTAGTTAAACTACTCATTAATAACATGTTAGCATATTCACCTAAAAAAAATAATGCAAAACCCATTGCAGAATATTCAACATTATATCCAGAAACTAATTCAGCTTCAGCTTCAGGTAAATCAAAAGGATGTCGATTTGTTTCAGCTAAACATGAAATAAAAAAAATTAAAAAAATAGGAAAAAGAGGGAAACAATACCAAACAGTTTTTTGTGCTAAAACAATAGAAATTAAATTTAAAGATTTAGCACATACAATTACTGAAAGGATTGAAAATCCAATAGTTAATTCATATGAAATCATTTGTGCTGTTGATCTTAATGCACCTAAAAATGAATATTTAGAATTACTTGACCAACCACCAATAATAATACCATAAACACCTAATGATGATATTGCTAATAAATATAAAATACCTATATTTAATTCAGTAAAAAACATACCAAATCCTAAAGGTATTACAGTCCAACTTAGTAAACTTAAAAAAAAAGCTAAAATAGGTGCAAATATAAATAAAATTACATCGGCATTACTAGGTAAAACAGTTTCTTTTACAAATAATTTAAGACCATCAGCTAATGGTTGTAATAATCCAAAAGTACCTACAACATTAGGTCCTCTTCTTCTCTGAATAGAAGCTAATACTTTACGTTCAACTAAAGTAAAATAAGCTACAGCAATTAATAAAGGTAATACTAAAATTAAAAATTTTAAAATTGTGTATATCATAATGATTTTGATTGATTTTTGAAAATTTTATTAGAATTAATTAATATTTTTGAATATTGTTCTAATATATTTGTGTAATAATTATTTTTAATTAATGAATCTAAGAAATTAACATTAATTTTTAAATGTTTTTTATTAAATTTAAAATTATTAATAATTCTTATTTTTTTTTTTAATAAATAAGGTAAAACATCTTTAATTTTTAAAAAAGATTTTGATTTTAATTGATTTTTTTTTAATAAAAATTTATAAATATTTCTATATATAATTGAATCTTTTCTTTGTTCAGTAGTTAAATTTAAAATTTGTTCATTTTTCTGAATAAAACCTTCTAAATTAAGATACATTCCATTTTTTTCTAAAAAAGTTAATCCAGGTAAAATTAAATTCGATTTTTGTGCATCTTTTGTAAAATGATGTCCTTGATAAATGATAAAAGTATTTTTTGAAATTTTTAATTTATTTTGTAAATTTGTATTAAATAAATAATATAATTTAGTTTTATTAATTAAATTAAAAGATTTTGGAAATGTTATTTCAAAAAAATTAAGTAAAGCTGTTTGTGAATTAAAAAAATTAATATTTTTATTAAAAAATGATAAATTTTTTAATTTTGTTAAAACAAAAAAACCATTTTTTTGATTAATTATATTTTCACCAAAAATAATTAAAGGTTTTTTAGCTTTTTTTAAATCTTTACAAAAAGAATGTTTTCCTAAAATAATTTATTAAAGTTTTTAAAGTTAAACCTAAATGTTTTATAGGATAAGTATAATCAGTTTTATTACCTATATAAGCTATATTAAAATTTCCTTTTTTTAAACGATTAATTAAATGAATATTTAAAATAGAACCTTCTTTACGAATATCACTACCAATTATTAAACAAAGATCTGATTCTTCAATTGATTTTAATGTATTATTAAATAAATAATTTGAAGTTAAATCTGAATTTATTTTAAAATTTTGATTTGTTAAAAAACTTTCATATACAATATTTGAAATTCCTAATTTATTAAAGTTTTTCTTTAATAAATAAAGAGATTCTAAATCAATTAAATTACCTACAATACTTTTAATATTAGTACTATCTGTTGTTATTAACTTTTGATTGATTATATTTAATGCTTTTAACCATGAAATTTTATGAAAATTATTTTCATTATCTTTTAATAATGGATAGGTTAATCTTTGATATTTTAAACTATCAAAGAAATATCGTGTTTTATTTGAAATCCATTCTTTATTAATATTGAAATTAGTTTTAGGTAAAATACGAATAATTTCATTATTAAATATATCAATTTTAATATTTGAACCTATACTATCTAAAATATCAATACCTTCTTTCTTTTTTAATTCCCAAGAACGTGCTTTAAAAGTATAAGGTTTTGAAGTTAATGCACCTACAGGACATAAATCAATTAAATTACCAGAAAATTCTGAATTAAAAATTTTAGGATAATAGAAATTAATTTCTGTATGATTACCACGTCCAGTTGTACCTAAATCATCAATACCACAAATCTCATTAGCAAAACGTACACAACGGGTACAATGAATACAACGAGTCATAATAGTTTTAATAAAAGGTCCACAATATTTATCTTCTACTCCACGTTTTTTAAAAAAAAAACGACTACGATCTGAACCAAAAATCATTGTTTGATCTTGTAAATCACATTCAGAAGCTTGATCACAAATAGGACAATCTAATGGATGATTTATTAAAAGAAATTCTAATACGCTTTCACGAGCTTTTTGAACTAAAGGTGTATCAGTAAATATTCGCATATTAGGCATTAAAGGCATAGCACACGAAGCTACAGGTTTAGGGGAATTTTCAATTTCAACTAAACACATTCTACAATTACCAGCAATTTGCAAATTTTCTTGAAAACAAAATTTTGGAATTTCAATTTTGAAATTATTACAAGCTTGTAATACAGTTAAATTTTTATTAACTTTTAATTTTATATTATTAATATATATGTCAATCATTTTATATGATAAAATTAAATAAAATTTGAATTTATTTTCACTAAAAAGATAGATTTTTTTTAAAATAATATATATATATAATTTTATAGTTATATTTATACGAATAAATATTTTTTTTTAAATATAAAATCTATTATTATAGAAATTATCAAAGAAGGGACTTGAACCCTTAATGCTATAAAGCGTTACATCCTAAGTGTAATGTGTTTACCAATTTCACCACTTTGATAATAAATAATACCTACTATTGGACTTGAACCAATAACCCTAAAATGGGAACAGATTTTAAATCTATCGTGTTTACCAATTTCACCAAGTAGGCTATAATAATATTTTAAAGATATGCAAAAACAAAAAATAATAACTTATTTACAATTACATTTATTTGAATTAAAATATAATTTTTTTATTCTCTTAATTACCTTTTTTTATCTTTTTCTAATTTCATATTATTTTTCAGATCAATTAATATATTTATTAGTTAATATTTTACTTCATAAAAATATGTTAAAATATTTTATCTTTACAAATATTACTGAAATTTTTATTACTAATATTTTAATAGCATTTTTTATTTCAATTTTTATGACAATTCAATTAAGTATTTTATTAATTTGGTTTTTTTTATTAAAAGGTTTATATAAATTTGAAAATTTTATTTTTATAAAATTTTATTTTTTTTTTTTAATTTTTAATTTATTTATAATAAATTTTATTTTTACAAATATAATTCCACATATTTGGAATTTTTTATTAAATTTAAATTTTTCAAATTTATATTTATTAACAATTTATTTTGAACCAAAAATTAATAATTATTTTGATTTTATTTTTTCATCATTTATTTATATTTTTATAATATTTATTTATTTTTTTGTTTTATTTTTTTTAATTTTAAATAATATTTTTCAAATTAAAATTATTATTACATTAAGAAAATTTTTTTATTTAAAAATAATATTATTAAGTGCATTAATTACACCTCCAGATATTATAAATTTCTTATTAATTAGTTTAATATTTATTTTTTTTTTTGAATTTTTATATTTATTTCAATTTATTTAAATAAATATAATTTTAATTAAATTATATTATTTTTTTTATAAAATTTAATTTATTTTTATTTAAATTAATATTTGTATTATTAATGATTTTTTTTTCTTTAAAAATTTTTGAATTTAATTGATAATTTTTTAAATACTTAATAGATGTTATTTTTAAAGAAGATCCATTTGTTAAAATAATTTTATTTTTATAGGTAAAAAATTTTTTATTTTTATTCATATATTATAATTTAATTTTTGGCTAGATAACATAATGGTAATGTAAAGGACTGCAAATCCTTTAATGACGGTTCAAATCCGTCTCTAGCTTTTAAAAGGATAGAGTGGGATTTGAACCCACGGTATTATTACATACTTCAGTTTTCAAGACTGACACCTTAAACCACTCGATCACCTACCCATAATAAAAATTAACGTCGTTTTTGTTTTTTTAATCTACAACCGTTAAAAGGTTTTGTTGTTTTATCTAAAAGATATTTTACTTTAAATTTTTTTTGTTTTAAATTTCTTAAAACATTATATCGACCTAAACCTGTTCCATGTAAAAAAATTTTTAATTTTTTAATTTTTTTTAATTGAAGATATTTATTAATTTTATAAACAATTAATTGAACATTATATGGAGTATTTTTTTTAAATCTTGTTTTTTTTAATGATTTAGTTGACCATTGTTTTAAAAGATTACCATTAAATGTTGTTAAACTTATAATAGTATTTTTTAAACTAGCTGTTATATGTATATTTGCTAAAATTAAAGGATTTTTTTTTTTATTTTTTTTTTTATATTTATTTCTAAAATTATATTTAAATTTATTTTTATTCATACAATAATAATTTTATTTTTTTTTTTTTTTTTGAACCTTAAATGGACGTTTATTACGTAAAATACGTTTTTGAACAAAAATTTTTTTAAATTTTTTAGACGTTTTTGCATTAGTGTGCGTACGTTGTCCTCTAACAGGTAATCCTTGACTTTGTCTAATTCCACGATTACTTTTAATTTCAACTAATTCATTTAATCTTTCAGTTTTCGATTTTTTTAAAAGTTGTTCAACTTTTAAATTTTTATTTATATAATTAATAAGTCGGTTTACATGGTTGTTTTTAAGTTTATTAAGGGTGATTTGAGGATTAATTCCTATATTTTTACAAATTTTCTTAGATTGATATTCATTAATACCATATAATATAGTTAATGAATATAAAATACTTTTAGAATCTGAAATTGTTTTATTAAAAATATATAACATAATAGATTTTATCTATATACCATATAAAATGATAGAAAAAAAAATAAATCCCATAACACCCTCACAACGTCAAACATTTTTATTAAAAAAAAATAATTTATCTCGAATTTTTAAAATTAAACCTTTAACTAAAGGTTTTCAACGTGCTAATGGTAAAAATAATCAAGGTAAAATAACTGTAAGACATCGAGGAGGTGGACATAAACGTTTATATAGACTAATTGATTTTAATAGATCAAAAAACATAGAAGGTTCTGTAGTTAAAATTTTATATGATCCTAACCGTTCTGCAAATATTGCATATATTAAAAATGATTTAAAATCTTATTTAATTTTAGCACCTGAAGGTTTAAAAATTAATCAATATATAAAAAGTTCACCTCATGCTGAATTAAAAATAGGTAATGCACTACCTTTACAAAATATACCAATAGGTAGTTTAATACATAATATTAGTTTATATCCACAATCACGTGGTAAATTAATAAGAAGTGCTGGTACTTCTGCTCAATTAATTCAAAAAATTAATAATAAATATGCTAGAATTCGTTTAAATTCTGGTGAATTAAAATTAATTTTATTGACTTGTTATGCAACATTAGGTATTGTATCTAATATTAATCATAAAAAGATTAAATTAGGTAAAGCTGGACGTTCTCGTTGGTTAAATCGACGACCATCTGTACGTGGTGTAGCTAAAAATCCTGTTGATCATCCACATGGTGGTGGTGAAGGTAAAACTAGTGGTGGAAGACCTTCAGTAACACCTCAAGGTAAAATAACTAAAGGAAAACCTACCCGTAAAAAAAAAAAAAAATTAATTATTCAATAAATTATGTCTAGAAGTAAATATAAAGGTCCATTTTTTAAAGTTAATTTATTAAAAAAAAAACAATGGATAAAAATAACGAATAAAAATTTAACAATATTACCTGAATATAGTAATCATTCTGTAAGTATTTATAATGGTAAAATTTTTATTAATTTAGAAATACACGATAAAATGATTGGTTTTAAATTTGGTGAATTTATTAATACACGAAAAAAACATATATATAAAAAAAAAAAATAAATTATGGGTCAAAAAATTATACCAATTAGTTTAAGATTAAATAAAAAAAAAAATTGGAATTCAAAATGGATTGTTAATGATAATGAATATTCTAATTTATTACATTTTGATTTGGAAATTAAAAAATATTTTGAAAATATATTTAACTATAAAAATTTGAAATTAATAGATTTAAATATTGTAAAGACATCAAATAATATTAATGTATATGTTTATATACAAAAAAATTCAAAAAAATATTATAAATTATCTTATAATAAAATTATAAATCATTTAAATTTTTATTATCCAAATAATAATATTAAATTATTTATTAAAAATGTTCATTTTTTTGAATTTATTCAATTACGCAAAAATTTAAAAAAAATTTTTGATAAAATTAAAAAGAATAATAGAATAAATAAAAATGTTAAAAAAATGATTTATAATTTTAGTTATGCTTTTTATACTAAAAATATAAATATTATAACATTTTATATTAGACAAACATTAGAAAGAAAAAAAACACATAAAAAATTTATAAATAATATTGATAATATGCTTAAAGAATTTTTTAAAATATTTTCTAATTTTATAGGATATCGTTTACAATTTAAAGGTCGTTTAAATAAATCAAAACGTAAAAAAAAAATGATTTTTCAAAAAGGAAAAATCCCTTTAAATACATTAGAATATAATATTAAATATCATTTTAATGAATTTAAAACTCCATCAGGTATTTGTAGTATAAAATTATGGGTTTTTTTTAAACCATTAAAATCCACATTAAATTCAAAATTTTTAAAAAAAAAATTAAAAATAAAAAACAATAAATTAAATACTAAAAAATCTTAATTATGTTATTTCCTAAAAAAACTAAATATAAAAAACAATTTAAAGGTAAACTTGTAGGTAAAACAACAAAAGGTAATAATATTATTTATGGTAAATATGCTATTAAAGTTTTAGAAGAAACTAGATTAACTTCAAGACAAATCGAAGCAACTCGTCGAATAATTATTAGAAAAATGAAAAGATTAGGGTTTTTATGGATTCGTGTTTTTCCAGATACTCCTGTAACGGCCAAACCGACTGAAAATCGTATGGGTAAAGGAAAAGGTGCTGTTTCTTTTTGGGTAGCGAAAGTTAAAAAAGGTCAAATTTTATATGAAATTAGTGGTATTTCATTAGAAAATGCAAAAAAAGTTTTAAAAGCCGGTTCTAATAAATTACCTGTTAAAACAAAATTTATTTATAAATAATAAAATAAGGCTTATAGTTTAATTGGTTAGAGCATACCGCTCATAACGGTGTAGTTGTAGGTTCAAGTCCTACTAGGCCTAATTTAAAATTCATTTTAAATGCAAAAATTAAAAAAACAAAAAATCAATAATTTACTAAATTATCAACAATTTTTAAAAAATAATTATTTAAAAAAAAAAAAATTTCAATTAAAAAAGATTTTATTTGAAAATCCAATTTTATATAAAAATAATAGTTTAGAATCCTATGTAATTGAATTTAATAATTATGAAAATATTTATTTACCTTTTACTTTAATAAAAATAGATGAAATTTCAACAATTGAAATAAAATATGAGGATGTTATTTTATTTAATTATGATTTAAATTATAATATATTATATCAATTTAATAAAATAATGTTTCAAACTCTTTTAGAAAAAAAAAATAATTCAATTAAAGGTCGTTTATTAGGTGGAAATTGGAATAATAAAAAAATATTTATTTCAATTTTAGGTTTTATTTTTTCGATGAAACCTCTTAATTTAAATAATGCTTTAAAATATAAAAAAAAATTTTATTTTAATAAATATAATAAAACAAGTTTTTATAAAAAAAAAATTAATACAACTATATTAATTAATCGTTATAAATTAAAATATTTAAATTTTAAAATTAATAATATTAATAATTTAAATATTTTTAGAAAATCAAAAAAAGAATTTTCTCGACTTTCATATATACAAGATATTATTCAAAATCAAAAAATAAAAACTAAGCGTTTAAGAAAAAAAAAAGTGTTCTTTCAAGAAAAATATATGTTGAAGAAATAAAATTTTAAAATCAAATTATGCCGCAATTCGATCAATTTTCATTTTTTAATCAAGTTTCTTGGTTTCTATTTTTTTTTTTTAATTTTTATTTTTTTATTACTTATTTTTTTTTACCTACAATTTGTTATAATTTAAAATTTAGAAAAAAAAAAATAATTTTTGATAATAAAAAAAGAAATCAAATTAATTTTGAAAAAAATAATATTATTTTTTTTTTTAATAATTCTTATAAAACTTTTTGTTCTAATTTTGAATTATTTATTATCAAAAAAATATCAATTTATAAAAAAAATCAAGAAATTAAAATACAAGAAACTCCAATTTTTAATAATATATTAAAAAAAAAAATAAATATTTTTTTAAATCAAAAATTTTTATTATTTAAGAAAATATTTATTTCAATTAATTAAAATATTTATTTTAATTAATTTTAATATAAGTGTATAGCTCAGTTGGTAGAGCACCGGACTTTTAATCCGATGGTCTTGGGTTCAAGTCCCAATACACTTATTGGGGATATATTTCAACTGGTAGAAAGTATGTTTTGCAAATATAAGGTTATCGGTTCGAATCCGATTATCTCCACATTTATTTTATTAGTTTATGCAAAAAAAAATAAAAAAAAATATTAAACAACGTTATTTATTTAAAAATTTTGAAAAAAATAGATTAACGTTAAAAATTCTTTCAAAAAATTTAAATATTAAAAAAGATTTAAGATGGAAATTACAACAAAAATGGTTTTTTTTTCA
>JAUCEB010000002.1:600000-890000 GCA_033557925.1 Phytophthora x cambivora | reverse complement strand
TTCTAGCCCGTATATTTAGCGGCCTCTGCATCCTCAAAACGTCACTGTCATCGGTTACGGGCTCTACAGCTTGCGTTGTTCAATCAAACACTATATTCTAAACCTCCTTCGAATATTCTTCCCACAACTCGTTATATGATCAAACTTTAAACACATTTTATTATTTTAACTATCGACTCTAAATACTCAAACTAATGTACAGCGGCTGATGCGTTTTGAAAATACCCTTATTAGCGGTAACGAACTCTACGGGTTACATGATTAGACTTTCCTTTTTATACTATATTAGCCAAGCGCCGCTGATACGCAGCGGTGATTTTAATATCAGTTCGAGCCGCTCCATTGGTCACCTCTGGTCACCCACAATGAGTCTTGATCTGAGGTTTGTCTCCGCATGGGCACCTCCATTGAGTCTCCTACGTCGATCTGCAAATGTTGATCCAGTCGAACGATCCTCGCGTTGTCATTATACAACTGGCGTCTTCAACTGAGCTGGATGCGCACCTCATCTGAGAGGCACAGCGATCCATCTGCCAGATCCACGCGGATCCCCGCCGGCACCATGAAGTCCATTCCCAAGATAGCTTCTTGGCCGGATAGATCAGATCACCTACTCAGATATCAAACAGGTATACCAGATATCCTGCCAGCGTGATCTTGATCCGCGTCCTTCCTGCCGTCGAGTACACCGTGTCCCCGATACCTACGCAGTCTTGACTCTGACTTCTATCCACATAGCACCCATCCGCTGAGCGAACGTGGTATCCACTACAGACACTTCGGCACAGGTGTCAAGGAGCAAGATCGCCTTCTCATTGTTAATCTTCCCGGTAATCTTAACCTATCGAAACCATTTCCCTGGCGCATGATGCTTCCAATATCCTCTCGACTCTCCGGGAGTATTAGTGGTGTATCAGCTCATTAAAGCTAACGAAACAGTTAAACATGTTGGATAGATTATTACACAAATATGGACATGCATTCGTGTAATGGGCCCTCCCCATTTACATAAGTAGGTAGATCTCTTACAGATATTACATAAGTAGTCACAGTCAGCACACGGCTAGCGCGTGCTGACATGTCATCATCTGATTGGCTGAAAGTGGGGGAGCCAGACCCCATTCCAGCCAATCAGCTGTTGACCTGCATTTGAGTGGTTCACATTAGACCACGGGCTCCCGCCCTGGTCTCAATAATAAAACAGAGTTGATTTTACTTCGGACTTAATACTTGGTCTCAGTATTACTGAGCATTGCGCGCTTCCTCACTGCTACGTGTAAGCTAGTGACGGGTACTCACTAGGCCCGTTACACCTGGTAGCACTTCGTAGTCCTTCCCATGACCAAGTTCGAGATGAGTGAAGACCAGCCCGCCGGACCCCCAGCTATGACGCTGGAGCACGCGGCCTTCCCCCATCTGACGTCCATCGAGTGGCAGGCACTCCACCGCCTCGCGGCGGTGTCCGGAGAAGTTGTCGTCACGTCGCTGCTGAGCTCAGCGACGCCCGACCAACAGCGCCAAGCCATCCAAGAGTTCATGGATCGCGAGCTCGCCGAAGCAAAGCGGCGAGTACCAACTCCCTCGCACGCGTCCAGGAACAACGCCGTGAAGATGGAGACGTCTTCGTACTCTGGGACTGGCCCAGACCGTCTCCCTCTGAACCGCTGGTTCAGGGAAATTGACATCGCTATCGGCTCGAGGTTGATCGAGACGCCGTCAGCGAAGGTGAACTTCTTGCTGTCCCGTCTCTCCGGCAAGGCTAAGGAATGGGCCCTCGGCAAGCTCGTCGTCGACCAACTCGCGTTCCCGACTCTGGAGGCACTCCAGAGTGACCTGCGTCTCGCCTTCGAGCCTCCTCAAGATGAGTCGCGCGTCCGCGCGACATTCTTCGCGCTCAAGCAAGGCAAGATGTCCATGCGCGACTACGTTCAGAAGACGCGCCACCTCGCTTCGTGTATTGTCACGAAGCCGATCGACATGGCGTCTCAAGTCCACGTCTTTGTGTTCGGCATGCGCGAGGGCATGACGCGGTACTGTCTCACGCGAGCTGAGCCCGCCACTTTGGAAGAAGCTTTTGCCCTCGCGCTACGCGAGGACTATGTGGTGGCGTCGTCGCACGCACGGCAGATGCCTGCGGAGGCTCCCTCGTCGGGACCGGAGCCTATGGAGATCGACGCCGTCGAGGCGTCGCAGCGCCAACAGTTGTCGTCCTCGGGGCGAGGACGAAGTGGTCGTGAACCACGCGCGCTGGTCTGCTTCCGATGCCGGAAGTCTGGACATCGCGCGGCAGTGTGCCGCGCGCCGGCTCCGGTCATTGCGCACATGGAGCATGTTGCGTCCGACGAGAAGACCCCGGCCGCACAACCAAAAAACGGCCGGGACCAGTAGGGGCGGGGCGCCCTACTGGTTGGAATGGAGGTCCGGGTCCCCCGGTGGCAACCCGACCTTCTAGCCCCCCCGTGCTTCATGCACATTTCAATGCCACCACTGCCAGTGGCGACTCGAGGCTGATCATTGTCAGCCTCTTTGTCGCCGGTGCTCGGCGACCCCTCCGTGCGCTCCTGGACTCAGGAGCGACAAACAACTTCTTCCGAGCCTCGTGTCTGTCGATCCTTCCCGCGGACGTTCCCGTGCGAGATCTTCCTGGAGATGTGGTTGTCAAGCTTGCGGATGGGAAGCCTCGCCGTGTCGCACGGCGAGAGTTGTCGTTGCCGTACACGTTCGATGGTTTCCACAGCAACGACAACTTCATCGTCTTCGACATGAACTACGCGTTTGACTGTATCCTGGGCATCCCATGGTTGGTCCGGTACCAGCCCCAGATCGACTGGTTGGCTCGGTCGGTCAAGCGGCGTCAAGACTTCGACGTGTCCGAAGTCTTCACGCATCTCTTGGTCGCGCCAAGAGATTGGCCCCATGTCACAGTCGTGGACGGGGCGTCCACGACGCACGTTGTGCGCAGAGCGAACGATGGCCCTCTCTGCACGACATGCGCAGTGCTGTTGACTGGTGACGAAGATGAAGAACCCGCGCGTGGGCGCGCGGGTGAGAGGCGAGCGGTTGAGCATCCGTGGCTCCCGCGGATGAAGAACGAGACGGTCGAGCAGCGGCTCCCGTATGCGAAGGAAGCGGTCGAGCAGTGGTTCCCGCCTTCCACCAAGGCGGTCGAGCAGAGGTTCCCGTCCACCAATGAGGCGGTCGAGCATGGGTTCCCGCCTCCCAACGAGGCGGTCGAGCAGTGGTTCCCGCATGCCAACGAGGCGGTCGAGCAGCGGCTCCCGCATGTCCACGAGGCGGTCGAGCAGCGGCTCCCGCATGCTATTGAGGCGGTCGAGCAGGGGCTCCCGCATGACGATGCCGCGGGCGAGCAGGAGCTGCCACCGCGCGTGAACGGCGCGGTCGAGAACGAGCTCTCGCGCCTAGAGGAGGGTGAAGCCTCGTCCAGCGAGAGCGACACCTCAGCCTCGAGCAGGGGCTCGAGACGCACGAAGACGTCCCGTCGATCGCAGAGGCGTTTGAAACCTCGCCGCGCAGTGGATCCACCCTCAGCCCCGACTGAGTCGGTCTGCACGGTCGAGTATGTGGACGGAGCCCCGAACCGCACCCGTGTCATCGAGGTCGCGAGTCCGCCTCGCGACGCCAAGTCCATCACGAGTCTTCCAGGCCTCTCCTGGAAGAAATTCCTCCGAGACCTCAAGGCCGGAGACATTGAGAAAGTGTGCTTGATCACCGATGGTGACTCGGTGTCTCATACGATCAATTCTGTGAGCACGGACGACATGTCGTCTCGCCCGAAGAGCGCTGAGCCGAAGTCAGCGCGCGAAGAGCGCTTCGCTGCGCAGTCCTGGGAGTCGTTGAAGGCGTCGGGCAACCCGATCTATAAGACGGCTCGCGAGTTCGCCGACGTCTTCCCCGACAAGATCCCAGCGGAGCTGCCAGCAGATCGTGGCGTGCGCCACGAGATTGACCTCGCGCCTGGCTCGAAGTACTGTGTGACACGGCAGTGGCCACTGCCGCGCGACCAGGTCAAGGCCATTGACGACTTCTTCGAAGGTCGCCGGCAAGCCGGCCACGTCTGCGAGAGTATCTCGCCGCATTCGAGTCCGACCTTCTGTGTGAAGAAGGCCACCGGCGAATGGCGCATCGTCCACGCCTTCAACAAGCTGAACGACGCTACCATCCCGGCGCAGACGCCGATCCCCCGCAAGGACATGGTACTGGACTCCATGTCGGGCAGTGTCATCTACAGCGCCATCGACCTGACCGATGGCTTTTACCAGATCCTGATGCGAGAGAGCGACATCCCTCTCACGGCAGTCAGTACTCCCAGCGGCATGCTCTGGGAGTGGCTTGTCATGCCCCAAGGTCTGAAGAATGCACCTGCGACGTTCAACCGCATGGTGTCCCATGTGCTTCGCCCGCTCCGTGACTTTGCACCGAGCTACTTTGACAACATCTTCGTCCACAGTCGCGCTGAAGGAGATCTCAGCGCGGTCGAAGTCCATGTGCGGCACTTGAGGCAAGTCTTTCAAGTGATGAGAGAGAACAAGCTCTACGCCAACCTCAAGAAGTGTGTCTTTTGCGCGCCGGAGATTCCGGTGCTTGGCTGTTACGTGAGCAAGAATGGTGTACGCGCTGACCCAGAGAAGATTTCGTCTATTTGTTCATGGCCTACGCCTACAAGCCCCACTGAGCTTCGTCAGTGGCTGGGTCTAGCGAACTACTTACACAAGTACACGAAGGACTACGCTGGATTGATCCAGCCTCTCTCGTCTTTGCTGTAGAAAGACGCCACGTGGTTGTGGCGTCCTGAGCACCAAGCCGCGTTCGACTCGGTGAAGAAGAGCTTGGCGTCAGCGCCAATCTTGATGCTTCCAGATGACTCGAAGCCCTTCCATGTCGTGTGTGACGCTAGCGACTTCGCTATCGGGTGTGCGCTCATGCAGTTCGACGACGAAGGTCGCGAGCGAGTCGTGAGCTACCAGTCACGACAGATGAAGCCGGCGAAGCGCAATTACCCCGTCCACGACAAGGAGCTCCTTGCGATGCGCTACGCTCTGATCAAGTTCAGAGTGTATCTGCTAGGCGAGCAGACGTTCGCTGTGTACACGGATCACGCATCGCTGCGGACAGCGATGAAGTCGCCTCATCTCACCCAACGCATGGCTCGCTGGCTGTCTTTCTTCGCCGAATACAACTTCGTCGTCCACTACAAGCCGGGCAAGAACAACATCCTCGCCGACGCATTGTCTCGGCGACCCGACTACGACCCTCGGACTGTGCTGGCTCGTCAAGTGATTGACGACGAAGATGAAGATGGCGACCATTGCGCTGTGTGCATCGCATCAGGCATCAACCTGACGAACGTGGCTCCGGAGATGGATCTTCGCGACGAGATCGTCGCAGCGTACGCGGACGACGCGGTCTACGCCGGCATTGTGGCGTATCTCCGCGCTCCCAGTGACGAGACACTGGGGACTTTGTCGCGCAACACGCGCAACCAGATCGACCGCTACCACCTTGACGGCGACCTGTTGTGCTACAACATCGACAAGTTCGATGCTCCTCGAGTCGTCGTGCCCAACGACGACGACTTGCGAGCTCGGATCATCCACGAGTTCCACGACAGCCCCATGGGCGCGCATCTGGGCCGCGAGAAGACATTCGCGGCTGTTTCGCGCGACTTCTTCTGGCCCCACATGTACAAGTGGGTGCGCAATTGGGTGCGCACTTGCGAGACCTGCCAGCGGGTGAAGCCATCGAAGTCGTCACAGGCTCCCCTGCGACCATTGCCGATCGCGACTGAGGCCTGGCGCTCAGTCTCCATGGACTTCATCTTCGGGCTCCCACCCGACGCCGAAGGTCGAACCGGCGTCTTGGTCTTCGTGGATCGATTCACGAAGATGGTGCACCTCATCCCCGTGCGTGACACGGTCACCGCGGCCGAGACCGCGGCGCACTTCATCCACTGTGTTTTCCGTCATCACGGCCTGCCTGAGTCGATCGTCTCCGACCGTGACCCGCGCTTCACGTCCGCGTTCTGGTCCAGCCTCTTCCAGCTTCTGGGTACGAAGCTGTCGATGTCGACGGCAGCACATCCGGAGACGGATGGCCAGACGGAGCGAGTCAACCGGGTCCTCGAAGACGTGCTTCGAAGCTACGCGACGTCGTTCGCGAGTTGGAGCTCCTTCCTGCCCCTTGCTGAGTTTGCACTCAACAACGCTGAGCACGCGTCAACGGGCCTGACGCCATTCTTCGCCAACAACGCGCGCCATCCGCGCGTGCCTGCTCTCATCGCCGTGGGCCACCCCACGGCGCCTCGTGGCTCCACTCTGGGTGGGGATGAAGATGGTGTTAACGACATGACGAGTGCAGCTCACGAGGACGTGACGCTGAATGCAGTCACCCGCTCGAAGACGAAGAAAGCACTCGCGACGCCGGACATTGCGGCGTCTCCTCTTGCGACATGACTGCTCGAACATTGATCGACCCAGGCAATGCTGGGGTTCCAGTTGCTGCCAACTACGCGCCGAAGACTCCGGCGCGTCCTGTCGACAACGCCGCTGTTTCGGAGTTCGTCTTGCAACGGCAATCAATTGCCCGTTTTGTGCGCGACGCACTGCAGGACGCAGTGGACAAGCAAAAGGAAAATGCTGACAAGCGTGGGCGCAAGAACATGGCTACATTCGAGACAGGAGACCAAGTGCTCCTGTCAACTGACGGCATTCGATCGTCAGCAGTGACTAACCTTGGCGCGAGCAAACTCGCGCCTCGATTCATTGGACCTTTCAGAGTCATGAAGGTAAATGGTGAAGCCTACACGTTGGATATTCCTTCGTCGTTACGGCTGCACCCGACGTTTTACGTCGGGCGCCTCAAGAAGTACTACGCTGCTACTGTCCCGTCGACGACGAACCCTCCGGCACCGGAGCGTAGAGCGAGCGGCCCTCGCGACGCGCAGTCCTCGCCGCCGACTGGCGAGGCTGAGCTGCCGCCTGCGGCGCCCCGAAGACACGCCTCTCCAGCTCGCGAGTCCGCGCCAGCAGCTCTCGGTTCGACTGGCGCGCCGCCTCAAGTTCCGTCCGAGACTGAGCCACTTGGGTCGTCGCCGCCTCAGCCTCCGCCGGAGCGTCCCACGCCCGATTCGTAGCTTGCTCCAGATCATCTTGGGCTACCCAAGCGTACGAGCTACCGCCGCGAGCCGCCCCCGCCGATTGTTGACTCGGCTGGTGATACGCGCTGGATCGTGGACCATATTGTTGCGCACGAGGACCCGCCTCGTGCCACGCCTCGTACCCGTGTCCGTACGAGTAGTCCGACCACGCGCGGAATTCCTGCCGCGCGGCGTTACCGGGTGCGCTGGCTTGGGTTTCCACCGGACGATGATACATGGGAGCCACGCTCCACTCTCCTCCGGCATGTCCCGGACGTTGTTCGCAAGTACGAGGACGAGATCGCGAGCGAGAACGCGACTGTCGCCGACCTTGCGGCGACCGAGAACGCGAACGACCACGCGCCGGCGGAGAAGAGCCCCGCCGAGAACGAGCGCGGCGGCCCCCGCCGCGACTAGAAGACACTGAGACCTCGGCAAGTGCACGCCGGTACTTCGCAAGCCAAGCTTGCTCCGCTTCACCGAGCGGCTGCTCGGCGACGTCACGCTGCCAATCCGCCTCGGAGAAGTTCTCCGAGCTTCCACAGACGGCACAACCTTCACGCACTTGAACGTAGCAGATCCGACCGACATCCCACGCGTTGGAGCACACGCGCGCACGCAGATCCCGCAACGAGTGGTTGCCGGCGACTTCCTCGCGAGCCTCGAGCCACTCGACGAAGCTGGCGTTCGCACGAAGCATCCGGTTCCACCGGGTGATCATGGCGCACCACGAGCGTTGGAGCGAGTCGTGTGAGACGCCTTCGACACTTTTCCCTCGCAGCGCACGGAACCGGCGGAAGTAGGCCTGCATCGTTGTGACGGGGGTCACACGCACAATAGCTAAGATGAAGCGTAACACGCTAACCACAACAGACGCCTGGCGTCTCTGTTGCTCTTAGTACAAAAGGCTCTGCCTTATCGGTCTCCTTCTAATACCGAGTATTAAGGAGACTTGTACACTTGAAGGTTAGAGTTAAACTGTCTTGTATTAATAACACTCTAAAGGTTCTATCTACTGCTTTCTATCTGCATACTGAATCCCTGTTTAAATGGCGATCTTCCTCAGCGGTTGGCTCCCGTGCGTCTTCGTCCTAAGTACGACCGAGCTAACTTAACTCAGTACCTTGGGGGTCTACCGTGAACACTCTATATAAGGATCACTACCGTGAACACTCTATATAAGGAACACTGGTACACCGTACCCCTCATAGTGGGTGATACCCAGTCAGTGTGGTCCACACTAGAGAACATCTCTTTTCCTTGAAAAGGTCACTGGCCAATCCTGGCCCCATTACACCCTCCCTCACCCAAACGGGAAGCACCTTTCCCAGCGGGGAATCCAGCGGAAACGCGAGCACAGGCTCATTCTGCAATCCACGCTCAACCGAGCACCCGCGCGCGCTACTACGCTCACAGGGCATGACGACGGAGACCCGGATCATCGTGCGGCCCGCCCAGGACACCCTTCGGGCTGTAGGCCCCATCAAGACCCCCGCCGACACGGCCACCTCAAGCGACATGGAGGAGAAGCCTCCGGCGCCTGCTTCCAAGAAGCACTCGGGCGATCCGGAGGTGGCGAAGGCCGCGTCGGCTTCCAAGAAGCTTGCGAATGATGCGGAGGAGGCGAAGGAGACCCTGGCTTCTACGAAGCACGCGAAGGAGGCGGGCAGAGCGAAGACGCTGCCCGCTTCCAAGAAGCCCAAGGTCGCGACGACCAAAGCGAAGGCGAAGGCGAAGCCAAAGCCGAAGCCGAAGCCGAAGGCGGCTGCTTCACCGAAGCCTACGCGGAAGTCGAAGAAGGTGGCTGCTTCGTCGAAGCCTGCCTCGAAGAAGCCCGCAGTGAGGAAGCCCGCTGCAAAGCAGCTTCCAGCGAAGAAGGGCTCCACAAAGGAGGACCCCAAGACGCCGAAGCTGCCGCCCAAGCGCACGGATGTGCGGCTGCCCGGCCCCTATGAGGAGGTGTCCAGCGACTCGTCCGACACGGACACTCCGAACCCCGGGTATGTCAGTGGAGCCACCTCGCCTGCTCCTGGAGCTCTTGCGTCCACGAAGGAACATGCAACTTCTTCGAAGGACGCGACCACTTCCCCTCCGGGGCGTAGCCCGTCGCCACATCCCTCTTTGGAGGTGGATTACGAGGAGTCGGAGCCCGACATTGACCACGAGGACGGTGAGGTCCAGGACCCTTGGTCGTCGCCGCAGCTCACGGATGAGCAACGGGTTCTCCACCCGGGGAGCCCAATGACTCCTCGGACTGTGGAGGCGGTGGCACGCGCCAAAGCCAAGGAGGCGTCAATGTCTCGCCGAGACGACCCGCCCGCTGCGGTGTCAGAACCCCAGATCATCACCAATGCCGGTATCGACGAGGGGGTCCCGCCTGAGCTGCTTCAGCCCGAGAATCGGCAGCACCTGGCCGAACGTTCCCATCAGGAGGCCTCTCAGGCGGTGGGGACCAAGCGCGATCGCGAAGTGCATGCCCCTCGCACACGCGATCAACTACTCGCGTTGCGGTATTGGACTCGGAGCGAGTACGGCGAGCACCTCCGCCAGAGTCGAAGGCCTGGCCCAGGCGCGCCGCAGTGCGACAAGTGTCCGGTCGTGCTGCTGTCAGACAGCGGCCTGGCCCGCCAGCGGAACGAGACTGAGTTCGAGGAGTGGTTGCACCACTTGGGCTACCCTGAGCCCGAGTTCTTGAACTCTCCGTTCCGGATTGATTGGCTGGTCCAGCGTCGTCTTCGATTTCGCATGGCGAAGATGATCGCTGACGACACTTGGTCGGGTCGATACCTTGATCGACACAAGCCCATGCCGGGCGTCATCCTCGAGGAGGTGCTGCAGAAGATACAGAAGTCTTGGCAGTCGCAGGCGATAGAACCTAAGAGTGTTCTCGGCTCTGTCAGCGCCGACCAGGTCCGTGGACACGCTCAAAAGCGGCCACGAGGTCGGCGCAGTCCTCCTCGAGGCGAGCCCCAGGCTCCCACGAGTTACGACTACTCGGGTAGCCACGCCACTTCACCAGGTACTGGTACTGACCGCTACGCCCGCGGCGCCTCAGTAGCTTCTCGACATGGTAGTAGAGGACGCCCTCGTTACCAAGCAGAGGCGGCGGAGCCCGCGGCGGCAGTGGTCTCTGACCAAGACGCTCAGCGTCGCCCGACTGGCTCCCGTCCTGACCTGGAGGGTCTTCTCTCCGGGGTGGAGTCATGTCAGCGACTGCTGGATGGTCAGCGGACCGAGATGGTGGCGCTTTGCGCTCGCGTCCAAGATGCGGAGGCCCGCCTGGAGAAGCTCCGGGATGTCCGACAGGACTTGGACACCCTGCGGGATCGCGTCTGGGATCTGCCTCGGCAGCTTGGTGGTGAGGTTGACCACCTGCGTGGGCGAGTTTCGCAAGGCGAGGAGAACGACGGGCGGGTACGTCTGGACCTCGAGAGGCACCTCGCCTGGATCCGAGATCTGTACGACCGTGTGCGTTTCTTGGAGGCACAGGAGACTCGCCGCGTATCGGCTCGAGCTCCTGATCCGACTCCGGCTCCTGCGCCTGCCCCTGCTCCTGCCCAGCTTCCTTCGGAAGAGCTCGTCCGGATGATGGCGAGTGCCTTCCAGCAGTATTCTGCGACGCAGCCGGCTCCTCAGGCTCAACAGCCTCCGCCGGGCGATAGGGCTTGAGCAAGCCAACGTAGAACGTCGGGTGCGTGGCCATGGATGATGGTAGATCTAACGTGTAGGCGTGGCCGTGGACCCCGATGACCGTGAACGGCCCCACGAAGCGAGGTCGCAGCTTGGTGCTGCCTACAGCGGAGACCGCCTGAGTAGGAAGGTTTTTGGCATTTAATAAGACTTGGTCTCCCAACTTAAACACTTGCGTGTTCTTACGCCCTTGGCGATCACTGTGTTCCTTCTGAGTGTCTTGGGCAGCGGCCATGGCGTCACGTACGCGCTGTCTGACAGCTTCACCAGTCTCGATAAACGAGAGCAGGTTCCGTTTTACGGACGTTCGTAGGCCTTTAAGGCCCCTTGGGTCTTCGGCATTAGCCTCTCCCCCACCCAAACTCGAGACTGGGGGTAACGTCAGCGGCGTACGCGGGTGCCGCAGTCCGTTCACGTAGAACGGAGTGAAGCCCGTGGACGAATGCACTGCATTGTTGAGCGCAAATTCCACCTGTGGAAGAAGCGCACTCCACTTCGTGGGCTCTGCTGCGCAGACACTACGAAGAATGTCTTACAGAACCCTGTTCACCCGCTCAGTCTGACCATCGGTCTGAGGATGGTCCGCTGTGGACATGTCTAACCTCGTGCCTAGCAGGCGGAAGAGGTGTTGCCAAAAGTGGGACACAAACCTCGGGTCCCTGTCACTCACGAATGCCTCGGGGAGGCCGTGGTTACGGAAGACATTGTCCACAAAGATCTGAGCCGCCTGAGGCGCAGTCACACTCTTCCGCACAGCGGCCAGCCGCACCATCTTACTAAGGCGGCACACAAAGACCAATATGCCAGTGTGGCCACGCGTGTCGGCCGGAAGCTCGAAGATGAAGTCCATGCTCACAGAGCGCCAGCAATCCGCCGGCACCGGCAAGCTCATCAAAGGAGCTGACGCAGAGGGCGCAGGCTTGACGCGCTGACACGTCTCACATGTCTGTACGTACTTACGTACCCATTTGTACATGTGGGGCCACCAGAAGTTGCGGGCCACAGACGTGTACGTCTTCTCCCGCCCCAGATGACCGCTAAGCGGCGTGCCATGAGCCTCGTAGAGGACACGATGACGTAGATCCTCGTCGTTCGGAACGACAATGCGAGGCTCGTCGCCCCCTTCTACTTGGTAGTAGAGTAAGCCCTCTGCTACCGAGTAGCGGTGCAGACGTGAACGTTGCCGCGCCGTGAGCTCAACAGCCTTGTTTGGAGCACTCAGTGCCTCCACTAGACCTACAAGGTCGACATCTTCGGCATACGCCTCGCGAATAAGCTCATAGAGCGGTGACTCGAGGTAGGCCAGATGTACCAACTCGTAATCTGGCCGCCGGGAGAGCGCGTCCGCTAGGACATTCTGCTTTCCCGGTTTGTACTCCACCGTGAAGTTATATTCAGCGAAGAATGAGAGCCACCGCGCCATGCGCTGAGAGAGGTGAGGCGACGACGTCGCCGTCCTCAACGAGGCATGATCTGTGTAGATCACAAAGGGTTTTTGACCTAACAGGTGTACCCGGAACTTGACCAAGGCGTACTTCATCGCCAAGAGCTCCTTGTCGTGGACAGGGTAGTTCTTTTCCGCCGCCTTCAATTGGCGAGATTGGAAGGACACTACCTTTTCTCTGCCTTCGGCATCCACCTGCAGCAGGGCACAGCCAATGGCAAAGTCAGATGCATCGCATACCACACTGAAGGGACGATCCTCGTCGGGCAGTGCCAGGATCGGAGCGCTCTGAAGGCTACTCTTTATGGCTTCAAAAGCCTGCTGAGCCTCAGAGGTCCATGACCACACGGCATCCTTCTTGAGAAGATTCGTGAGTGGCCTTGCCATCTCGGCGTAATTGGCGCTATACTTGTGCAAGTAGTTGGCCAGGCCGAGCCATTTACGCAGATCCTTCTGCGAGACGGGCACCGGCCACTGTGCAATGGCACACACCTTCTCCGGATCCGCACGGACACCGTCCTTCCCAAGGAAGCAGCCCAGAAAGGGGATCTCTTCGGCTCCGAAGATACACTTGTTGATATTTGCATAGAGGCGATTCTCGCGCATGCACAAGAGAACCTCACGGAGGTGGCCAAGATGGGCTTCGACGGCCGTCTTTCCTTCGGACGCACGACTGTGCACGAAGATGTCGTCGAAGTACGTCTGTACGAACTGCCGCATCGGCCTGAAGAGCTGCGTAACCAGCCTGTTGAACGTGGCGGGTGCGTTGGACAGCCCCTGGGGCATGACCAACCACTCCCACAACATCCCGCTGGGAGTGCTCACAGCAGTAAGCGGAATGTCCGAGTCGCGCATCAACAGTTGATAGTAGCCGTCGACCATGTCGAGTGCACTAAAGATCGTGCAACCAGCCATGTTGTTCTGCAACACATCCTTCCGAGGAATAGGCGTCGACGCCGGAATGGTTGCCGCGTTCAACTTGTTGAAGGCGTGCACCATGCGCCACTTCCCATTGGGCTTGCGCACACAGAACGTCGGTGACGAATGTGGCGACTTCGACTCGCGCACCATGCCAGCGGCGTGCTTTGCCGCAAAGAAGGCGTCGATGACGTCGACCTGTTCCTTCGGAAGCGGCCACTGCTGCGTGGTACAGTACTTAGTGCCTGGCACTAAGTCAATCTCATGCCGCACACCCCGATCCGGGGGAAGGACCGAAGGGGGATCGTCGCTCACGACATCCGAAAACTCCTTCAGAAGGGTGTAATACGGATCCGAGGGGTCCTTCAAGATGGCAGCGCCATACCGCATCTGCCTCTTAGAGGTGCGTTCGTCTTCCAACACCTCGGGGTCCATGACCGACGAGGAGTTGAGCTCTAGTGAGCTACCTTCTGGGCGAAGCATAACCACTTCTGCCAACTCTCCTGCCTTGAGAGAGTCCATAAACTCAACATACGAAAGCTCCTCGAGCTCAAGTAGCTCTGCTACTGTGGGTAATGGAGTCAACACCTCCCCCACCTTGGGTTCGCCCGTGAAGACGTCGAACACTTGAGGAACCTTGTCCTCAGCCGCGGAATCCGCATCGCGGCTAGACGCCACTGTCTTGGGCGCGCTCGTGACCTTGTCACTCTTGTTGTCCTTGAAAGTGGGAGCCCCTGCTCGACCACTCGTGGTTGCGCGAGCACCAGCTCTAGCGCCTTCTGTCGCGCGAGCTGAACCAGCTACAACGCCTTGCGTAGTGGGAGTTCCGACTCGACCACTCTTGTTTGCGCGAGCAACAACTCCAGCGCCTTTCTCGACGTGAGCTGAACCAGCCACCACGCCTTGCGTAGGGGGAGCTCGGACGCTACCACCCCTTCCTGCGCGAGCCCTTACAGCGTCCGCGCCTTGAGTCTTCACTGCCCCTGGGGCAAGTGCAACTCGGTTGCCAACTGCAGAATCCTGTTCTCTACCCAGAGAGGTACTAGGATCCTGCGGATCTTCTCCACCACCTACCTCGAGCTCCCGCGCTCGTGGAGGCAATGCCATGGGCAATTCCACCACTTCCGAAGTGCCGGCAAACTGCCGTTCACCGCGTGGCACACGGTGCTCATGCACAAACCCGTCTCGGGAAGAGGAGGGGACATGACCCGCCAGGGCTCTGTCCGCGAGGGGGTTGTGGCTGGCACCAATGGTGCGACTACGCCAGTCTATCCACGGCTCGTGCTTAGCAAGCCAAGGCATGCCGAGGATAAGATCGTACCGATCATCCATGTCCAAGACAATGAACGGTTCGACCGAATTGAAGTCGTCAAACTTCACGCTTAGGGGTACCGTAACCTTGCGTGTAGACACGATGGAACCAGTCGCTAAGCGAACAGATACATTGGTATTACTCTTAGAAGCTTCTAAAGCACTAGCATACAATGCACTGTTCCTAGCCACGCTGGCTTTCGTCGCAAAGTTAAACGACGCTCCTGAATCGATCAGGACCGTCATCGGTTCGGGGTACCCTTTCACGCTGGCAGTGACGACCACGAGGTTAGACCGCGCGGCGGCCACGGAGAGACACAGAAGTGTCGTCCCAGGGACTTGCTCCTTTGGAGAGGCTGGTGAGGGACTCACCTTCCTCGACGAGGAGCGAAGTCTCCCAGCAGGGCGTCCCGCCCCTACTGGGAGTCGCCGTTTTCCGACTCTGTCGCCTCGAGGCTGTTGAGAGTCGGACGCGCCGCGTACTTCTTGTCGCGTGGCGCCTTCCATGGGTTGGTGGGGCAGTTCCGACGGAAGTGACCAGGTTGGTTACAACCGAAACAGCGCCCACTTGCCCGTTGCGTCTTCTGAGAGCGTGCCGACTCGGCAAGGGAGATCTCCATCGGAGTGGGGCCCTCACTGGCCTCAACATGAGGCGTGTGCCCTTGCGCTGAGCGCACGCAGTGGTCCTCCAGCATAGCGATGTGGACCGCCTCATTGAAGATCTTCGGCTGACGCCGGAAGAGCTCCGTCCGAACCGGACCCGTACGAACACCGTCCATGAAGACAGTCACCTTGACGTCCTCAGAGAGGGGTGCGCCGGCCATAGCGGCTTCGAGGTTGTGGAGCTCCATGACGTAGTCTTGAAGCGACCGCTTGCCTTGCTTGCATCGCAAGAAACTGGAGCGGTGGCGGTATGCCACATTGGCAAGGAGGAATGTGGAGCGTAGCTCCTTTTCCATGAACGACCACGAGGTGAAATACCCCGGAGTCGCCGTTTCACGGGCCATAGCCCATGCGCGTGCGCGCCCTCCAAGGTTGGATAGCGCAAACGCCACTTGGGCCCGCGCGTCGTAGATCTGACCAGCGCTTAGCGCGATCTCGATCTCGCGGACCCAGAACACAAGACTGTCTGAGTCTTTGCCGTCGAACGTCGGTACCGACATCTTGACGGGCTTCGTCGTGGTTGGACGCGCAGCGAATGAGGCCGTGTTCGTGGCGGACGCTTGTGCCGCACTCTGTGCCTCAGCTCGCATCGTCGCACGAGCGGCTTCCTGCGCAGCAGCGCTCACGTGAGCAATCAGCGACGACTCGTACTTGTCGAAGCGTTCCACGCGCGCCCTTTGCTGCTCGGCAGGAAGGTTGGGGAATCCAGCGAAGGCTGCCTCGCCTAGCAGGCTGACCATCTTCTCCAGCGTAGCCCAGTGGGCATCGGAGAGGTGAGGAAAGTCCTGCCGCGCCGGCAGCCGACTCCCTGAGTCTTCCATACTCAAAGAGACCCTGATTGTAGAGATCCGCGTCGGTCGCGGGATTGACCACGAGTGCTACCAGGTGTGACGGGGGTCACACGCACAATAGCTAAGAGGAAGCGTAACACGCTAACCACAACAGACGCCTGGCGTCTCTGTTGCTCTTAGTACAAAAGGCCCTGCCTTATCGGTCTCCTTCTAATACCGAGTATTAAGGAGACTTGTACACTTGAAGGTTAGAGTTAAACTGTCTTGTATTAATAACACTCTAAAGGTTCTATCTACTGCTTTCTATCTGCATACTGAATCCCTGTTTAAATGGCGATCTTCCTCAGCGGTTGGCTCCCGTGCGTCTTCGTCCTAAGTACGACCGAGCTAACTTAACTCAGTACCTTGGGGGTCTACCGTGAACACTCTATATAAGGATCACTACCGTGAACACTCTATATAAGGAACACTGGTACACCGTACCCCTCATAGTGGGTGATACCCAGTCAGTGTGGTCCACACTAGAGAACATCTCTTTTCCTTGAAAAGGTCACTGGCCAATCCTGGCCCCATTACAATCGTCGCCAGCGGTTCTGGCGACTCAGCGCCCGTCAAGTCGTACAAGCCCCATGGCTTCAGCTCGCGATCCATCACGCTCAACATTGATGGAGCCTGCAGCGCGGGTGTGCCCGCGCTTGCCGCTGTCGCTGCCGTCGAGGTGTTCGCGTCCGTGGTCGTCGCCGTGTTGCCCGAGCCCGCGATCGTCGTCGAGGTCCCCGCGTCCGTCGTCGTCGCCTGCTGCATCTTCTCCGTTGCTCCGCAAGTTCGGTTGTGCGCCTGCGAAGCGCAGGAGCTGCTGCCTGTGTCCATCCCGATCATCCCGTTGGCGTTGCGCCACCGTCGTCTCCCAGTTTCTTCGATTTGTCTTTGCTTGCACTCACGGTGCGTGGGTGCTGCCTTGAGAGGAGGGTGATGTAATGGGCCCTCCCCATTTACATAAGTAGGTAGATCTCTTACAGATATTACATAAGTAGTCACAGTCAGCACACGGCTAGCGCGTGCTGACATGTCATCATCTGATTGGCTGAAAGTGGGGGAGCCAGACCCCATTCCAGCCAATCAGCTGTTGACCTGCATTTGAGTGGTTCACATTAGACCACGGGCTCCCGCCCTGGTCTCAATAATAAAACAGAGTTGATTTTACTTCGGACTAAATACTTGGTCTCAGTATTACTGAGCATTGCGCGCTTCCTCACTGCTACGTGTAAGCTAGTGACGGGTACTCACTAGGCCCGTTACAATTCGTGTATTAGAGGCTTTCAGAAGGACCGACAAATAAAAACACGTAGCGCAAATACACGTGGCATCGATACCGTTTTTTGCTACGTGTTTTTCGCTAGAGTTTGTGCTTCAAGGTTAGCGACATTCAAAATCACGTGGTCAAAAACACGTAGCGATCTGCGTGCGGAATGAACATTCATTCCGAGGAAACTTCAACTTCAGACATAATCGCAGGAGCATCTTGCATCAATTTTTGATGAAGCGGCTCCGATCAACAGACGACGAAGAAGTTCTGGTGCTGTGGCTCATGCGCCGCAAGTGTCTGCCGTATCGGGAGCGGATTCTGGTCCCTGACTTTCGCCTGAACGTCCTCGTCATGGACGATGAAGAAGCCAAGCTCCAATTCCGCTTCACTGTTGGCGAGATACAACTGCTCGTGGAGCTACTAGGGCTCCCTCTGGATATCCGCACTCGCGAGGGGGTTCGCAGTAACGCGACAGAAGCGCTTGCGATATGTTTGCGTCGTCTGGTGTTTCCCAAACGCTGGATGGATATGGCTGGAATGTTTGGCAGAGCACCATCGACGCTCTGTCACATCTTCTACTACGTCGTTGAGTTTCTCGACAAGAAGTTAGAGGACTTCTTGTTCTTCGATACCACTCGAATTACCAACAACATGGCGCGATACTGTGCTGCTGTTGCCGCCAAGGCGCCGGAGAGCATTACCGGAGTGTGGGGATTTATCGACGGAACCATTCGTCCTATCTGCCGACCGAGCAAAGGGCAGCAAGCGATGTACAATGGGCACAAGCGAGTGCATGCGCTCAAGTTCCAGACTGTGGTGACCCCAGACGGCCTCATTTCACACCTGTTTGGGCCAGTCGATGGGCGTCGCCATGACTTGTTCATGCTGAACGAAAGCGGACTGAAGGATGTACCCGAGAACAACCCGGCGTTTCACGACAAGTTGATCTACGGAGACCCGGCGTACAGATGTACGAACGTTTTCTGTTGCCCCTACAAAGGCTGTCGAATTGATGTTGAGAAACAGGACCTCAACAAGGCAATGAGTGGCGTTAGGGTGTCAGTGGAGTGGTCGTATGGGGAGGTGACAAAATACTTCTCGTATCTCGACTTCAAGCGGCACCAACGCGTTGCTACAACACCCACCGCTGCGTTGTACAAGCTTGGGGTATTCTTCACCAACTGTCTGACGATCGCACACGGTGGAAACACCAACTCCAAGTACTTCCGTTGCAAGCCACCAACTTTCAATGAGTACCTCGCATCCTACCCCAAGTAACTAGCCTCTTTTTTTTCTTCAGACGAACTCACGCATCCATACGAAATATATTCCACGAGCTCTTCAGTGCTCGTTGCGAAATGAGGTGCAAACTCACACAGATGCTCCATCGTCACCGTTGGGGAGTCGCTGGATTCCCAGTTGGTGTTTTAGAACTGCTAGTTCCTCACGGCGCAGATCAAGTTCAGCACGTCGGAGCGCTGCGTCTTCATATGCTCTCTTGTTCTTATGCTCAGCTTCTTGCTGCCGAAACTCCATATCAGCTTTCCAGCGAGCGTTTTCGCGCGCAGCCTTCTGCTTTTTAAAGTCGAGCTCCTCTCGAAGAAGCTCGAACTCTTCGTTATGGCGTTGATGCTGCCCCTCAATGAAACTGAGTTTGGCTCTGTTTACCTGCGCAGTCGTGACGCCGACACCTGGAAAACTTTCTGGTGCTTTCGCTGATGCTAGCGTAGCGTCAACTTCTTGGGCCGCAGTTAGTGACTCCAGCGCAGAGGTGTCGGAGGTGTCACTCTCTCCATTATCATCACTGAAGGTTTGGCGCCGTTGACAACGGCGCAGAACAGCTTGCTCGCGAAGACGCGCACCAGCAGTGACTAGCCTGTCCGATTTAGCTTGGTCAGCCTCTTTTTGCTTTCGCTTGTTGGCCTCAAGATCGCGCATACCATCGGTGATCTCTTGCAGCAACCGTTTGTGCTCAGTGTACTCTTCTGCAACCCCCGATTTCTTTCGGTACTCGCAATCGGTGGCCTTGAACTCTTTTACAAGCAGAAAAAAATGCTCTTTGACGGTACGAACACTCAGTTCTGCCTTTAAATGGTCGTTCAAGTTGTCGGTGACCTCCTCATATCGGCTCGTTATAGATCCATGCTTAGCTGCGTACGGCTGGACGCTGAGAATTTCACGCAGCAAAGCCAAGTCATCAGCTGGGGTGAAGAAAAACTTCTTCGACTTCCTATTTTTCTGATCGGCAACCGGAATCATGTCGTCATCACTGCTATCGACGCACTGGCGTCTCAAATCATCACTGCTATCACTGCCAACGCGGCCAAGGTCCTCACTTGTGACGCGCCCTTCAATCCCCTTCCTCACATTGCTCGGGCCAACTCGAGCAGCACTTTCAGCGGCTGCATTTCTAGTCTTCGCATGGATCGTGACGGACATGGCCTTGTCCTCCTGCGGAACGCCTCCACTGTCTTCTTCAAGCTGGTTGCGCCCCGATACATTCTCCTTCCGGGCCTTGTACTTGTTGTTGCTCTCCGCTGCGGTGTTGCCCCTCTTCTTGAGCTTGACGCTGCGCTTCCGCTTGCCGCTGGTCTTGCCGTTTACCCTTGACTTAGGCTTCTTCGAAGCAGCTTGTGCGCTTCCGGCTGCATCACCTTGTGTTGAAGAAGCTGCGTTGGAGCGAGCAGGTTGATCTCCAACCCAAGCGCACTGGCACAGTCCGTGGAGCACACTCGCACCGTCAGTTCGCCCTCGTAGACGGAGTTGGAGCACATATGGTGCACTGGCTTCGCGCAGGATGAGCACTCGGCTATGCTGAGCACTTCGTCGTCCCCAACAGAGCACTCCAAGAAGCTGCACTTGTCCCGCATAGATGCAACTTGCCCCTACGTGTTTTCGAATTGACGAGGACGGTAAGAGGATGCTGTGCTACCGTTCAACGGAAACCAAAAACACGTAGCGAGCCGCAAAAAAAATGTGTGGACCACACTACGTGTTTTTCACTACCGTTTTTCTCGAAAAACGGTCCTTCTGAAAGCCTCTATTGAGGAAATGGGATTTAGTGGGATATATCTTTGATATTAGAGAGGTTGTGCAGCTGGCTAAAACCAGTGAATTGGCCTTGTGAGAAATGATCCGATTAGACAGGGTCGGGTAGTTACAAAAGTGTTGTGCAGCTGTCATTTTTAAAAGGGAACTGAAAATGGACAGTGAGAGCAGTAGTTCGGAGGAGGAGGCTCTGGTGATCGTCGCGCTCCTTGCTGGCGAGGAAAGAGGAGCACCGCCTTGTCGGTTCAACTTCAATCGACCGTCGACAGATTCTGTGTGGCGTGAAAAGTTTCGTTTTGAAAAGGACGAGATTTTACAGCTTGTCGAGTACTTCAGCCTGGAAGACCCATTTCCAACCACCCAACGGTACAGCATCTCAGCCCTCGAAGCTCTCTCTATTTTCCTGCGACGTATGGCATACCCAGCCCGTCTAAGTGATTTAGCAGACCTGTTTGGTCGCGACACAACTGCGATCTCATCCATATCTAATGCGGTTCTGGACAATATTTACGACAAATTCCACGGCTTGCTGCAGTTCGATGACAAACGACTCACTACTACCACGCTGTCAGCGTACGCAAATGCTATTCATGCTAAAGGAGCTCCTCTAGAAACATGCGTGGGCTTTATTGATGGCACAGTTCGAGGGACATGTCGCCCCAAAAAAAACCAACGCTACATGTTTAATGGTCACAAGGTACATGTGCACTCCTTTTGAAAAGCTAACTATCAACTAACCTATGCCACAATGTTTGCTTTACAGAGAAAACATGCACTCAAATATCAATCAGTGATTGCTCCCGATGGTATTATAATTCAACTTAGTGGACCTTTTGCTGGGACCCGCCACGATGCTTTCATTCTCTATGAGAGCAAGCTACTTGACGTAGCAACTCCTCATCTTAGTGCCAACGCCAAGCATTTTGTGTTTTACGGAGACCCAGCATACGGGCAGCAAGAGCACATTATCGCTCCTTTTAAAGGAGCAACTCTGTCAGAAGATGAGCAAGAGTTTAACAAGCGCATGAGCTCCGTCAGAGTCAGCGTAGAATGGGGCTTTGGCAAGATTGTTCGTTATTGGGCGTTCATCGACTTCACTAAAAACCAAAAGGTTTATCTACAGCGTTTGGGAAAGATGTACGTTGTTGGTGCTTTCTTGACAAATGTGCACACCTGTATGCACGGTAGTCAAACCTCGTCTTTCTTCAGGATGACACCTCCAACGGTAGAGCAGTATATGGGGCTTGAATAAACCAGTGACTTCCACAATCATTTTGAAATCTTTTCGATGAGCTGAGCCATAAGCCCCATTTGGGAGGACATCAAAGCTAACATCTTGTCTGTTTTCTCGCGGTCTTGTTGTAGTCGCTGCTCTTCTAGTTCCAGTCGCCGCTTCTCGACATGAAGCTGCTGCTCCCTCAGGGATTCCCTGGAGTCTCGCGACGAAGCCCTGTCCTCTAAGTACCCGATCAATGCATCTGTACCCGAACGTTTCGTTTTTTTGGCTGAGTGTGGCGTCTGCTGGTCTGTGTCCGAGTCGCGCGCTCTAGAGCGACGCATTCCCTCCATCGCACTACGAACTATATCAGCTGAAGCAGCCTCGCGGCGTTCAGCTTCACGCTTCTCCTTCTCACTCTTGTCTGCTTTTTGTTGCGCATGCCCATCGAGCTAGAACAATAGATTAGATTATACGCGTAGGTGAAGCAAAAATACCCAGCCACTCACCAAAGTAATGCAGTCAGTAAGCAGTTGCTCTCTCTCTTCGTAGTCTTCTGCTGTACCTGAGGCTCGCAACGATTCCAGCTCCTCGCGCTTAAAAACATCAACGAGGGTGCTGAATCTGCGCCGGCATGCTCTAGCGTCTGCAGTGCACGTTGGAATTGCAGCCTTCATACCCCTGGTAACGCTAACCCACGCTGACTGTGTTTCCCCGTGGGCAGCAGCCCACGGCGTGTACTTCAGCGCCTCTTTCAGCAGAGTGACATCGCTGGAGGGCAGGAAACGAAAAGCCTTCTTTCTTCTCCGCTGATTGCCACTCTCAACGATGCAGGAAGCGTCTTCCCTTGCGTCAGGAGCCGAGGTTTCGCTTCCTTCAACGCCGTCCATCGTTTTCTTGCCGCCACTTACTTGGTCCAGTCGTTGCTTGTATCTCTTGTTGACAGTGAGGAGGGCTCTAAAGTGAATTGCACGTGCCGGTTTGGCCAGTGAGTACCCTACACCTAAATGCACGCGTCTCACAAGGCCATTTCACTGGCTTGGGCCAGCTGCACAACCTCTCTATTAGTGAAACGGATACCTGACAGTAGCGAAGCGGGTCCATGATTTTCTGGGGAGGATCCATGATTGTCTACGGCGGATCGATGCATCGTGAGGCAGATCCATGATGAATGAGGCGGATCCCTGGTATCGCGAGACATGTTCCAGCTCCTAGTACTTGACTATAGCGAAGCGGGTCCAGCATAATAGTGACATACGTCAATCTGATCGATGATTTAGTGAGGCGGATCCATGACGCTTGCCGCCCGGATCCATGATTTTAGTAACTATATGACCGTGATCGATGATTTAGTGACGAGGTTCCATGACGCCCCGTCCCGATCCATGATTTAGTAACTATATGACCGTGATCGATGATTTAGCGACAAGGATCCATGACGCCCCGTCCCGATCCATGATTTAGTAACAATATGACCCTGATCGATGATTTTAGTAACTATATGACCGTGATCGATGATTTAGTGACGAGGATCCATGACGCCCCGTCCCGATCCATGATTTAGTAACTATATGACCGTGATCGATGATTTAGTGACAAGGATCCATGACGCCCCGTCCCGATCCATGATTTAGTAACTATATGACCCTGATCGATGATTTAGTGACGAGGATCCATGACGCCTCCCGCCCGGATCCATGATTTAATAAATATATGACCCTGATCGATGATTTAGTGACGAGGGTCCATAATTTAGTGAGGTAGATCTATGATTTGGTATGAAGGATCCATAATTATTTACTCAAATTGAGGTACCAACAATGATTGTACTGGATTGAATCACTTACTCTTCTTTTTCTTCGGCTTCGGCATCTGCGCTAGTACCAGCGCATTGGTGGGCATGGAACGTGTTATTCTTTCCAAAGTGACGGCCGCATCTTGCGCAGTAGGCACTATTGTCGTTGTTTCGCTTTCTTTTTGCAGCAATAGCAGCCTTTGCCGGATTAGCACTGCAAAATCGTTCGTGGTTCGTCATATCGCGCTTATCTACGCAATTCCGAAAACAGTGGTGGCAGCGGTAAACCGCCCATACCACACGTTCAACTACGCCCTCATCATGGTCTACCCCGTCGACATTACTGAGACCTTGGATCCTAACGTTCCCATCCTTGTATGGAACATCGGCATGTGGTAGGTCGCCGCGGTAAACTACAATATCACCTGGGGACAGGTCCTCGAGCGCAGTACACTTCCCACTTAGCGCTGCCCCCGCGAACCCCTCAGGTACGACTATAAGCTTCGTGTCAGGCTCTAAAACGAGCAGCAGAGACGCCTGAACCCATTCATGCTCGACAGCCGCATTCGCAGTCTCAGCAGACTGAAAATCACGATGCAACTTCTCTTCCCTTGTATTTGGTAGTGACTGTACCACGGCGATGTGTTCCGATACGCTCCAAACTTTGTAAACATTCGAGGCTAGCTCTACAAAGCGTTTGAACACCAAACGAAACGCTGCAGGCGCCGAGTCCTTCATCTGAATTGTTGCCACTCGGCGGGCCGGATTTCGGATATCGCGAAGCCATTGACGCTCGTTCATACCCTTTATCTCGCGAAGCAGCAGCTTTACTTCATCCTCATTGATAAAGCTACGCAACGTAGTGTAGCCAATATTCCAAAATGTAGCCATCTCAGGGATTGACCATGCTCGCGTGGCCTCACCCCGAGCCGTGGCATCCTCTGCGGTGGTGTCGCCCGAGGTGGCGGCGACTCCATCGGAGCGCCGGACCGTTTCCGAGTCGTCAATGGTTGGAGGCGCATCTGCATTCGGTGCAATCGGATTGCTTGCAACATCTTCGCCTGAGGCCTTCTTTGGCTGGGCACCTCCAGCCTTCAAGCGGGCAGAGCCAACTGTAGCCGAAGCTACACCCCTGCGACTCCCTGCTGGCGAGTGCGATGGCGCAAAGCACGATGGGGGCGGACGCGAGGGAGCCGGGCGCGAGGGAGGCGCTTGCTTCTTGGCTGTGCGAGCGTTGCTTGGGCGCGAGGGCGAGCTGTGTCGCTTGCTCGCGGACTTGCTTCGGGATGAAGCCGTAGTATCGCTGCTGAGATGAGTGTCAGCAGTGTCAGCAGTCGTGCTTGGCGTTCTCTGGGACTTAGCGGGAGGACTCATGTTTGACAGGGAGGTGGTGGAGTTGGGCTACAGGATGTTCTGTGAGACCGCGGCGTCGAGCCGTTTGTACCGGTACCAACTTTCGTAATTTTGTGGCTTTGGTACTGTATGATTTTGCAACGACCAGTTTCCGGCATAAATACCAAATGATTTTTGAGCTTATCTTTTGTATATACTAATGGGTGTCACCTGAAATCACAAATAGTATTTTGCCTCTGGCACAACATACCAGTTCTACCGGTCAACTGCCTCGTCGTATTTCTAACCTGAAATCATATATTACAACCAACTATTTAGAATCAGACCGTCTCAGACCGTCTCAGATAGGTGCTTTCGATGCCACGATCACCTCGGTCGCTTGTGGCACGGAGATACGACCAGCGAATCACCCGACGAGCACAAGTACCTCTTTGGTTCGGGCTGCGACCAGTCATTGCTGAAGCTTACTGGCTTTGACCACGTGAGTTCTCAGACTTCTATCAAGATTAAAACCTCTTTACGATGCATTTACTCCCTATTCGAAACCGGACTCATAAGGGGAAGCCAACTCATGTCGATAGCGGACGGCCGCGCTCAATAGACGCCGGGCAGTGCTTGGCGTTGGTGCTGGTCTGGACTATTATAGAACCCGAGGCTCTCAAATGCCTCTAACGATCATGTTTGGCAACCATCATCACTACGGAACACGTGCTCGCCTTTGCGGGTATAACTATACGAAGCGTAGCAAGTAGAGCGTTGACTTCTCGCCCCGAGAAGCCAGACCCACGACCACCGACAGTTGCTTGACGCGGGGTTTGCTGGATTGGAGTTCCTTGATCGCTTGTGTAGCTGCCAATTGTGCCCATTTCGAAGTGAGCTTCTACAGTAATGTGTGGTTGAGTGTTTAGTGTGTTCGAATGCTCTCGTATCAAGAGTCTCGATTGTTCGAGATCGTGAAGGCGAGACGTCTGATACGGATTTGCGTTTGCCCCACGCATCAACCTCGGCCGTAGCGGGACGGCCGAAGTTGAGGCAAAATAGTGCCGAGCAATTCGAACAAAGCCGGATCGTATGTGCGCCACAAATTGCGATTTGTGATTTCAGGTGACACCCAATGTGCTACAGTAAAAAGTGTATATAGTGTGGGTTCCCATTTAGCGTGGCCGCGCAAATACCGTAGGCCACACTAATTATGACACCACTGCCCCTGATACTTCAACCCACACTAATAGCGCACAAGTTGTTTAGCCCACACTATTTGGGCGCTAACGGCAGAGAGAGTGTGGAGAATTTCCACAGTTTGACTTCAGCGCAAAAGACCACCACAGTTTGACTTCAGCGCGAAAGACCTCATGGGGTCGACTTGCAGCGGTTGTGGCCTTGACACATCAAGCGTCTCACACACGTGTGATATTTGCGGGAATAGGAACCATCCCTTTTGCGGTACTCCTGTCGAAGAGAAGCAGGGTGGACATGTTCGCTGCAATTCATGTACGCAGCCAGTGACCCCTGGAGCAGACCTCGAGCAAAAAGCACCCCCGAAAGCGTTGGTTCAGAACAGCATGCAAGCCTTTTTGGGCCCGTCGATAGTGCAACATGGTGAAGATCCACCTGCCGGGCTTGATGACAGTGAGAAACGTGCAGTTGTGGAGAGCGTCGGTGAAACCGAGATGAGTCTAGATGAAGAGGTCGTCGTCTTGGATGAAGGTCACTCCAAGCACCTGCATCGCGCTCCTCAAGTTGTTTCCCTTCTCACAGATCGAACACGAGTCGTGGCTTACATGCAAGCACTTCATGACGCTGGTAAAACCCGCCTGCCTTCGAAAGCTGTTGCAAAATTTCCTGCACTCTTCACAGGCAACCAAAAGGCCAACCTGCAGAAGGCCAGCCGATGGTGGAAAGAGCGAGAGAGGCACATGGCGAAGCATCGAAGGTCTGTGGTGGCAGTGCAAGGCGGAGTCAAGAAGCGCATGCGTGGTAAAGCAGCCCCTGGGCGAGGTCGCAAACGCGCGCCATGGGTAGAATGGATTTACAGCCAGCTCCTGGGAGAATTTTGTCGTCTCCGGAAGACGGGCATTAAATTGTCCAGGACTTTGCTGCAACAAATAGCAGTCAACATTTTGACACATGCTCAGGGTGATTTTCGGGCAACCACACTTGATAACTCCGGGGTTCAGCTGCAAGAGCGTATCACCTATCGATGGGTTCAACATTTTTGTGCGGCTTTTGATATTGTATCTCGGAAACAGTGTGGGAAACTCGAATGCAGTCCCGAGAAGGAGGAATTTATCGATCGGAGCGTTGTAACCCATCTTGGTAAGTTGAAACGCGCATTTGACAGCGGTGAACTCGATGAAAATGAGGTTTTCAATATGGACGAGGCTCACTTTGTGGTAAATATGGACAACAAGAGAACACTCGGATTTCGTGGAGACAAAAACATTCGCTATCATGACGTGGTTAGTGGTGGAGAGGGTATGACTCTGGTGGTAAAGATTAGAGGCGGTCCTAGTGCACGTATTGAGCCACCAATGGTTATCTTTCAGAACAGGAACCGAAGCTACCCCATTTTAGGGGTAAAAGACGATGTACCCGGTGTAACCTATCGAAGTGGCCCCAAAGGCTGGATGGATCACCAAGTTTTCCGGGAATGGGTTCAAGACAATACCTGCAACCGTCGACACGCCCGCGGTAAACGGCAAGTCGTGTACATTGACAATGCGAGCGGACACGACGTAGACGAATGTAAGGAGGCTCTGATCGCGAAAAACCTGAGTATCGAGTTTCTTCCACCCAACTCAACTCATCTGTGCCAACCTGCCGATTCGTTTATAATAAAGGCAATTAAGGAGATGTGGACTATGGAATGGGATAAGGAAAAGCTCCGCTTGGCAGCAGAATCTCAATTCTCGACGTCAAAAGCAAACGGGAAATGGTCCGGCAAAATCAAGAATCCTGGCAAGCCGTTCTTCCTGAAACTTGCTGCTCGCTGCGTTCGCGCCATAAGTCAAAAGACGGACGCTGATGGTGTGACTTACCCGCGCAAAGCAATGATTCTCTGTGGTCTCTCCAAGAATTTGAACGGAGCATGGGAGGAGTCTCAACTTTCGAAGCACTTGCAAGTTATCGTCGAGAAGTATCGCGAGGATTTCGAGGGAGACGTAGGTGGTCAGAGCTCGTGTACTGAATGAACAGTCAATACTACATTTTGAATTTCGCTTTTACTTGATCGTTGCACTTGAAATTATCAGCAGCAATGACGCAGCTCATATCTTCCGTAAAGATCATCTTGGGCTCGAAGTCATGCTCTTAATTATATCAGAGTCAGTATGCAATGTAGTCTACCAGCAGATGGCTATATAGCTGCTCGATGTCGATGTTGCAGTCGATGGGGACCCTCGACACCAACAACTCGCACTCGTTCTCCTCTTGTCTTGGCAGCGGGTGCTGCAATGAAAAGACCCCCCTTTGTAACACGCTGTCGCACACGTCGAGCACGACGCCCTCAACACCCTCGACGAATCTGGCCACCTCAGCAGCCCTCTTAAGCTGCGTCAGCCCGCTCTCGCCCTCCATCAGCAACTTGTTGTCCTTCATATATTGCTTGGAGGTAATCTCGATGAACGCATCTCCTGCCAAAATGATCAGCGAGTCAAAGTTACGTGAGGTTCGGGATGCCCTCCTCAGCACGACGATCTGGGGTCAGCACTCTTGAGGCTGATAACTTGACCAGGTCGGGCAAGTGGCCCCCGTGCGCCTAAACACCCTGCACACTTAGGCTGTAGTCACATAAATATATGGGGACAGAGAAGACAGGTGAGAGGTGGGGTGTGGCTTCGCACAGTCAGCACTAGGAACGCAAGACGCCTGTCATTAGCAGAGAACTGAGTGCGCGGACGTACCATGTATTAGTGTGGCTTCACCTTTAGTGTGGGCGCGTATTTACCGTGGCCCACACTATTTATGATGCCAAAGATCGATTTTTGATGGCGGAATTACCGTGGGCCACACTATATACACTTTTTACTGTAGTAGTACGTACGAAACCATTACGACGGCGTCTTAGTCAAGGACTGGAACGTAGTGTCGCGTCATTTGCCGGTACTACCGACGCACCCTAATATTTGACCTTTAACTGAGTGGAGAGGGTAGAGCGATGAGCGGATGGAAGGTCCGCCATCATTTCAACAGTCTTGGCGAAATGATAAGGCCGTCCTATCCCGATGTATTGTTAGTATTATAAATATTAATACACATTTGGACCGTGCCCGTCCCATGAAAGCGTGCCCGTTGCAAAAGCCAGAGATAATCGGAATGTGCCCGTCCCATCCAGGTGTGCCCGTTGCATGGTTAATATATATATAAATTATGCATGCCAGTTGCAATACATGTATCGACGTAGGTTGCACCTGCATCAAGTTCACTTAGATAAACTAGATGTGCCCGTCCCATGAAAGCGGGCCCAATGCAAAATCAGAGATAATCTGCATGCGCCCGTTCCATCCAGGTGTGCCCGTTGCATGGTTAGTATACATATATATACATATGTATAAATCATACATGCCAGTTGCAATACATGTATCGACGTAGGTTGCACCTGTATCAAGTTCACTTAGATAAACTAGATGTGCCCGTCCCATGAAAGCGTGCCCGTTGCAAAAGCCAGAGATAATCGGAATGTGCCCGTCCCATCCAGGTGTGCCCGTTGCATAGTTAGTATACACATATATATATATAAATTATGCATGCCAGTTGCAATACATGTATCGACGTAGGTTGCACCTGCATCAAGTTCACTTAGATAAACTAGATGTGCCCGTCCCATGAAAGCGGGCCCGATGCAAAAATCAGAGATAATCTGCATGCGCCCGTTCCATCCAGGTGTGCCCGTTGCATGGTTAGTATACAAATATTATGCAACTCATGGGTCAAACTCCATTGTATAAGTAAAGATTGGCGTTTTTCAATGACATTGCATTGTAGTATCACCTAATTAATAAATAATAGGTCGAATATCTTCACCGACAGCAGAAGCAGCAAAGTAGGAGTGCGCGACTCGCTTGGCATTGGGCACCAGCGAGGCCGGAGCTTTCCTCTTGGCATTGGCGACCATGACGAGCGCCGCTCTGTGGGGGACGCAGCGGCGATGAGAGCGGCGGTTTAGACCCCACCGCGTCCTCCTCTTCCTCGTCCACCTCCAGCGGCACGCGCCGGTACATCTCGGGCAAGGAGGTGGCGCAGCACCAGGTCTTCCGCCAGCAACACAATTTGAGCCGCTCCATCAGCTCCGCGCAGTTCAGCGGTGGCGGCTGCGAGAGCGCGTCCAGCCTCGCCACGATGCCCGGCGCCGAGGCCACGCTCGCACAACTTGAGCCGCTCCATCAGCTCCGCGCAGTTCAGCGGCGGCGGCTGCGAGAGCGCGTCCAGCCTCGCCGCGATGCCCGGCACCGAGGCCATGTCGGCGTCCACGTCGCCCCTGGCCGAGTCCATCCACAATGTCGTGCTTGTCAGCGACTCGGGCGTGGGCAAGTCCAACCTCGTCGTGCGATTTACTAAGAACAAGTACATGGCGCACACCGTGGGAAAATAATTAATATCTGTTGTTCTGGCCCTGCTCACCTGTTGTAGTCTCACAGCCCCGGCTCGCCTGTTGTCCACCCTGGTAACCTGTTGCACATCAACAGGTAATCAGCACTGCATACCTGTTGATGTGAAAATCTGTTATTATATAACGAGAGACGTCCTCCCCACGCACCGAGCTGCCGGCCTCCACCAGACTGGCTACAGCAATTGATGCATAAGCGCTCAAGGCAATTGGACAGCAAATATCACGTACAGAACAAGAAAATGCGCCGTTGGAATGGCACAAATAGACCGAACGATCAATTCTGGTGAGCTTTACATACCACGATCTGAGCGCATATAGATTCGAAGACGAGGCTGGGTGGTGTGCGTATTTGCCTCGACGTCTTGGCGTGTAATTGATGTAAACATCAATCAAGCTTTCGAGGCAATGGTCACTATCGCTTTTGCTACCAACAGCAACTCGGGCGTTCGCCACAAAACCGACATGGGGGACACCAGCGACGGTGCCGTACCGAGGGAGCTGCAACTTGCAAGGCCGATAGTGACTCTAGTGACCGGCGGCACGAACAGGTTGCTGCGGAGCGATTCAGATGGCTCCGACTCCTCGACTTCTGAAATCACGTTTTCGGGACGTGAAGCTGTGACAGCGATTGAGGCTCATGATGCAACTCCACCTCGCGCGTCTTACATCATGGTTGCAGTGTTCGAGTCTTTTGAAGCAGCGTATCGTGCGATGAACGACCAGAGTGACGACGTGCATACGTATGAGACGCGCTACATATCTGAGCGGCTACTTGCTCGAGTGTATAGGTGCAGATCGCATGCAGACTGCGAGCATCGGTACAAGATTAAGACTATCAGCGGGCTAGAAGTGCCAACGCAATTTCACCTCGAGCGATCTGGTGCACATGGACCACAGCGCACCAGAGCGAGTCGGCGAGGAGTTCACCCCGAGTTGATCGACGAAGTAGATGCCCTTCTACATATGGGGTGGGGGGCCATGCAGCTTCGAACTATGCTGAATCATCGGTACCGTGATCAGCCGAGACTCCTCCGCATGGTGCCGACTAGCAAGCAACTAGAAAATCGGAAAGCATTTCTCGTTCGCAGCTCAGCAAATGGATGGGACATCTCGAATCATGTTACCTTCACGGCATGGGCAAGCAACCGAATGTGCACGTCTCGCTCACAATTCCTAGCTGTTGAAGATGCGGCTGATAGGAGGATGGATGAGATGCTGGTCCTCGATTCGTTCAGTTTTGACGGCCAAGAAGAAGGCGAAGGCACGTCATTCGGTGTAGTGGTCACGACTAGGCGAGTCTTCAGGAACGTCCTCTCTTCGGTTAGAGATCAGCCAGGCTCTCTGCTCTGTGCTACCGACGGAACCTACAAACTGCATTTCGGCGGCTGGACTGTCGTTGACTGTGGCTCCGTTGGATTAAGCTGGTCACGCGGTAAATATGTCCACCGCTTTATCCCGTGGGTGTACATGTTCGTGAGAACAGAGTCTAAGGCTGCATACGCGAGGATGTTCGAAGTCGTTTGCGACCGCGCGTGGACGTTTCTAGGGGTGGAGGTGCAAGTATCATTTGGAAGTCTCGATCATTCTGAAGCCATCGCTTCTGCTTTCCTTGAGGTGTGGCCTGAGGTTACTCTCACTACCTGCTGGCCGCACATGGCTCGAAACGCACGGCAGAAGAAGACACTGCTAGTGAACGCAGACATGTACACTGAGATGATTAAACCTGGAATCGATCTCCTCCGATCCGCCCGTACCCACAAGCAGTTTGTAAAGCTCGCCACAGTGATAACCGAGCACTGGGTTTCACAAGGCGAGGAAGCGTATGCAAGCTGGTTCACACAAGTTTACTTGGGTGAACGATGGAACCGCTGGCATATAAACGGTGCTGGTGTGGGTGGAGTGCTGCCTTCTCAACAGGGGATTGAGTCGCACCACAGCGTGATTAAGAAAACTTGTGTGCCCAGCTCACGGGCGTCTACTAATGGGGTGTTGCGGGGTATTCTACCTAGAATCCTCAGGAACGATGGCGAGAACTTGTGTCCTGAAAGGGTTGCGCAGTTCTGCGAAGGCCCCGTTCCTCCAGAGATGATGGCTAAAGCTGAGGTGCTGGTTGGGACCGAGCGCAACTATAGACTGGTTCACAAAGGAAGAGGGCGTCACAAGCGCCTTGAAGCTGTCCTCTTCAACGTGAGCAAGCATATCGTTGGTGGCCAGGGTATACTGGGAGCTGACGTAGACGATGCAAGAGCGACTAAGTTTCTGCATTCACTGAATGGTCGATTCCCTCGCGGAATCAAACACGCAGAATTGGAGTTCGAATTGCTCTCGCTGCACCGAGTACTGGTGAAACAACCAAATTACCCACCTCCTTTTGAACTTTTACCCATCTGGCCTGCGGTGAGTATCGAGCGCCTGCGAACTTTTTTACACTGTTCGTGTGAGGGGTTTATTCGCTCGGGATGGGTATGCTCGCACGTTTTGGCGGTTCTATCACTGTTGGGTCTCTTAGATTTGAGAGCTGCAATGGCTAGTGTGCCAGTGAGACGCACACCAGGAAGACCGCCATCTAGGACCTCTGCTCTCACAAGAGAGAATGCGGAGGAAGGCTTCTACGATGTTGACAGACTCGTGCGGCTTTTTCTTAGGCGACCAGGCCAGCCGCTTCAATGGAGAGTTGTGGGTGAACTCAACGTAGCCAGGGCTCAAACCGACGAAACTAGCTCTGTCATTGGGGAGGTGATTGGACTCCGCCTTTCAGACGGGGTGTACAAGTGGTCAGTACGTTTTGGTGATGGGTCCGTGGCCGACTACGAAGCAGAGCAGCTCGCAAGAGCTGTCAACCGAGCTCACAACCTTCGAGTGAGAGTCACCAATTAGATGCAACTCGAAAACTTGATGTTGCACCTGTAGATTTGTGTGTTAGAGGCTAGACGTATCGAGCGCTTCGGGTGCTGAGAACTAGGGACCTGCTATCCGGCTAATCTACCTTTATTATACGTGTGAAATGACGACGAAATTGTGTTTTGCCGCATCACAAGCCCACTACAGTATACAATTGTTCAAATAAAAAACAGCTTACTCTAACTTATCCAAGGAAGGCTTTAAAAACAAATATTTATCACATATTTTCTTTATATATATACAACCTATAGCATTTGCAATAGAGATAGCGGTAAAATTATTCCCGTTGAAATATCACTTGTTTTGATGGAGATATCCCGTATGGAAAAATGACTTCAACATGTAACACTTCAACGAGTTGAAGTTGAGTACGTCTGTCAGTCACATCACGCGATGCCCCATCCATGCAAAACTATCATAGAGCATATTCGGTTCGCCAGGTAACATGTCGTCAAGCACGTTGTGAACCAAAGAACAGCTCACTAGCACTGACGACAGCTCAGTAGGGGCCACAGGTACTTAACAGCTGAACAGTGCTGGAACAACAGATAATAATTAGCACCCCACACCGTGCAGACCGTGGTCTTCGAGTTCGCCACCAAAACCATCCGCGTCGGGGACCGGTGGCTCAAGGCGCAGATCTGGGACACGGCCGGCCTCGAGCGCTTCCAGTCGCTGACGGCCACCTAGTACCGCAACGCCATGAGCGCCATGATCGTCTACGACGCCACGAACCGCAGCTCGTTAAAGCATGGCTGGTGGAGGTGGGAGCACGCGCACGAGAGCGTCGTGCTGATGCTCGTGGGCGAAAAGTGCGACCTGGCGCACCTACCGGACGAGCAGAGAGGTGTCGACACTCGAGGCCGCGAGGTTTGCCGCCAAGCACTCGCGGTCAGCGATGTGGTCCATGAGCGTGGTCTTGCCTTCGCCCGAGGATCCGGACGCCATGAGCAGCGTGAAGGTGCCTGGCAGCGCGAATCCGCTGAAGCCCTTGAGCAGATCGATAGTGTCCTTGGGGGCGGCGCTCGAAAACTTGCACCCAGCCAACTACTGCAAGACGTGCTGCGCAGCAGGGGCGACCTGATACTGCCCTCATAGCAGCTAATGCCGTTCTCAATGTGCCCTCCAGACGCGAGAGACTTGCGTGGCGGAGCTCGGCGTCGCCATCCATTTAAATAACTTGCAGCTGCAGGGCGACGGCGACGTACGGAGCGGAGTTTACCGGTGTTAATGCGCTCGTTCACTACACAAGTCGTTCCACGAATGCCATTATGCTCTTAAATCATTTTAGACCTGTCACTGAACACATCCTTTCTCCTTTTCAGCCAATGAAAAAAATATGCCTCCCCCGCATTCCACTGACGCCTCCCCCGCATTTCACGTGAGATGTGCTCTATAAATGTAAAACCTGCTAGGTAACTGTGATTTGCCTCCCCCGCCTCCCCCCAAAATCAGTCCAATGCGCGTATCATGAGTGCAGTTTTACACTTTATCTTCTTTTTACTCTTACATCTAAACTATACACACTATACTAATATTCCTAATTCTTAACCTACACTATCAATCAAACCCTACATTTTCTATTCTAAAACTTAAAATATTATTATTATCCAAAAATCCAAACACAAAACTTAAACCCTTCCTCCTACACAATCTTTACTTTCCACTTCTAACTCTTATCTCTTATTTCGTCACATTATACACAAAACCTTAAACTCTACATCTTACATTTTTTTCATTCTACTCCTAACTCATATCTCCTAACTCATCACATTATACACAAAACATAAACTCTACATCCTGCACAATCTTTACTTTCTACATCTAACTCTAAACATTATCCACAAAACCTTAAACTCTACCTCCTACACACTTTAATTTCTACTCCTAACTCATATCTCCTAACTCTACACATCATCCACAAAACTCATATATCTTATTTCATCACATTATACACACAATCCCTAAACTCTACCTCTTACACAATCTTTACTTTATACTCATCATCTACACATCATACACAAAACCTAAAACTCTACCTCTGCACACTTTTATTTCCACTCCTAACTCATATCTCTTATTTCATCATATTATACACAAACCATAAACTCTACCTAAACCCTAAACCCTATCAATTTTCTCAATCTCCTTTACTCTACCCACTACACTAATAATTCAACATCTACCTTCACCATACATTAAACCCTACATTATCCAATCTAAACCATTAACTATTAATTTCTATCAAATACCTTAAACACAAAACCTTACCTCTACGTCCTATACACTTTTTAATTCCTACTCTTAACTCATATCTCATAACTCTACTCATTATACACAAAACCTTAAACTATAGCTTCTACCTTTTAATATCTACTCTCAACTCTAATCTCTTAACTTTACACATTATACACTACACATTTTACTTTACCTCATATACACTCTAAAAATTCTACTCTTAACTCTCATCTCTTAACTCTACACATAATACACACATCATTAAACCTCACCTCCTGCATATTCTTCAATTTCTACTCTCAACTCTAATCTCTTGACTCTACACCCTAAACTCTACACACAATACTATTTAATCTTCATCCTTTATCTACACCATCAATTAAACCCTATATTTTCTAAACCATTAACTATTATTTTTATCCTTAACTCCAAACACAAAACTTAAACCCTACCTCCTACACAATATTTACTTTCTACTCCTAACTCCTATATATTAACTATACACATAATAAATAAAACCTTCAACTCTACCTCCTACACTCTCTTTACTTTTTAATCCCAACAACTAATTATTTATTATTTTCCTGCACCCCGAACAAAAAACCTAAACTCTACCTCCTATATACATTTTAATTTCTACTCTGAACTCATATCACTTAACTCTACACATCATTCACAAAACCTTTAACTCTGCCTCCTACACACTCTTTACTTTCTACTCTTAACTCTAATATCTTAACTTTACACCTAATACACAAAACCTTAAACTCCACCTCCTATTTACTCTTTAATATCTACTCCGAACTCTAAACTCTACACATTATACACTAAATCTTCAACACTAACTCCTATACACTCTTTACTTTCTACTCTTAACTCTAATATCTTAACTTTACACATAATACACAAAACCTTAAACTCCACCTCCTATATACTATTTAATATCTACTCTCAACTCTAAGCTCTTAACTCTACATATTATACATAAAGCTTTCAAATGTGGGCATATATGTTATTCAAACATTTGAACTTTTACATTAACCAAAACATGTACCGATCAACGTCTTCAATACCAATATCTTTCACACATATCATGTTGTTTTTCTCTGATTTCTTTGTTATCCTATTCGTTTTCCTAACATCTCATTATGTTTTATTTCTATTCACTTGAACTTTTATAACAACATTACTATATTAAAAAATACCTATTGAACTTTTTGCCATTATACAATACATAATTTCTATTTCTATTTACCTCAATATTACTATAGTTCCTCCTGTGATCAACCCCACTTTCTAGTTTTTTTTACATCGGTCAGCCCGTATTTTAGCGGTTTCTACATCCTTAAAACATCATTGTCACCGGTTACGCACTATATAGTTTGCGTTGTTCAATCAAACACTATATTATAAACCTTCTTCGAATAATAGTTTCACAAATCGCCATCTGATTAAACTTTATACACTTTTTATTATTTAACATATCGACTCTAAATACTCAAACTCATCTACAGCGGTTAATGCGTTTTGAAAATACCCTTATTAGCGGTGGGCACTTCCCCGTATCGTGCAGCTTTCCACATCATCGGCACACGAACAAACAGTGATTGTAACGGGCTGGTTACGGTTACGTAAGTAGGTAGACAGAGTTAAATAAGTAGGTAGGAACCTCATGGCTACATACACAAAAGTAGGTACAGGCACACGGCTAGCGTGTGCCCTGTTGTCATTACCTGATTGGATGGAAGTGGGGAGCCAGACCCATTTCAGCCAATCAGGCATCGACTTAGATTTGAGTGGTTCACAAAGAGAACGGGAGCCCCCGCTCCTGTTCCATAAATAAACAGAGTTAAATTCGCCCCCTAACCTGACACTTGATTCTACTATTGCGAGCTTCCTCTTGCATCTATAGTGTACGCTAGTGACGGTACTTCTTTCCCCGTTACAGTGATATGCTGGGTGGCCTCTCTTTCCGCATTTCCTGCACGTCAGGCGTCTCCAACACATGTGTGCTTCTTGGAGCCGCAGTGCGAACGTGGCCCCCGGTCCGTGCCTTCCGCCTGGTACCGTGGTCTTGGGTCTCCGGGTTGAGGATCCGAAGCGCGACGATCCAGCTGTTCACGATCTGAGATCTTCGGTTCTTCTCCTGGCGGGGAGTACTCATCGTTAGCTGCGAGGTAGATCCGGCGATGCTCGTCTCGGTCTGAGTCCGATCCGTCCGAATTAGAGTCAGATTCGGAGCCCGGCGCTTGGTTCTGTATCGCACGCACTTGCTTGGCCGACGCAGCTGGCGCTGGCGTTGGTGATGCTTCCTGCCGATATCGGCTGGATCCAGCCGCCGATTTCTTTTGGCAACTATTCGCCCTGTCTAGGGCCCACAACACTTCCTCCAAATCATCTGCGCCCGATAGTCGTAGCAACGTCAGCCGGTCAGCCAGCTCTGGATCTCCCAACGTCTCAATAAAATGGTCCACGTGCTCTTTTTGTTCCTTGGTGCCGCCGTCCTTGACCTTCAGTCGCGCTCTTAGACCTGCCACGTTGAGCCTGTGCAGCTAATCTAATGCGCATTCGTCCGAAGGCTTCCGCGCTTGGTAATACTGGCGGGCAACTGAGACTCCAAATGCGCGAAATTGGCTCTGGAAACTCCGAAACAACTATGTCCATTTGTTACGCGTGGATCTTGGCAGCTGCCGGTACCAGGTCTTCGCCGGTCCCGAAAGAAGATCTGCGAGGGTCAGTCACTTCCCTTCATCGGAGGCTTGACCTCGCATGAATGAAGATTTAACCTTGCTGATCCACGCTTTCGCTCTGTTCTCATCGTGATATTTTCCAGTGAAATCTTTTAGATCGGATATAGCAGAGATCCGGGCGCGTTGGATCAGCACCGACTCAGCAGATCCGACCGCTGCGGTTGCCACTGCTGCTGGGGCGGCCATAGGAAGGTCCAGGTCGTCCGGGTCGTATTCTGATTGCAACCTCTCCAAGTCTTCCGATCCGGCGGACTCCGTCTCGACATCTCGGGTTTGCCGGTTGGGGGTGCTCTGGTGGCCAGATTTGGCATGGAGATCAGCTGTTCGCGGAGGAAACGGCTCATGGTCGTTTGGAACTAAGATTCCAACTTGTTCGTCGAGTTCGTGGCGCTGTCCGTCGCAATCGTGAGATTGGTTGAAGAGGCTGTCGGCTTACTCACCGCTCCTGTCGTCTTCTTAGCTTTGGATCGGGCTGGTGTCCGTCGCGGCACTTTGGATCTGGCCTGCAGCATAGCTGCACCCACTGGGCCTAATGTGACGGGGGTCACACGCACCGTAGCTTAGAGGAAGCGTAACACGCTAACCGCAACAGACGCCTGGCGTCTCTGTTGTTGCTTATGCAAAAGGCCCTGCCTTATTGGTCCGCTTTAGTACCGGGTACTTAAAGGGACTTGCACACTTGTAGGTTAGAGTTAAATTGTCTTGTATTAATAACACTCTACATGTTCTATCTACTGCTTTATATCTGCATACTGAATCCCTGTTTAAATGGCGATCTTCCTCAGCGGTTGGCTCTCGTGCATCGTGGTCCTTAAGTACGACCGAACTAACTTAACTCAGTACATTGGGGAGGTCTCCCGTGAACACTCTATATAAGGGTCACTGGTACACTGAACCCATCGTAGCGTGTGACACTCAGTCCTTGTGGGCCACACCGGCCGGTGTGGTCCACACTAGAGAACGTCCCTTTTCCTTGAAAAGGTCACTGGCCAATCCTGGCCCAATTACACCCTCCCTCACCCAAACGGGAAGCACCTTTCCCAGCGGGGAATCCAGCGGAAACGCGAGCACAGGCTCACTCGACAATTCACGCTCAACCGAGCACACGCGCGCGCCACTACGCCCACTGGGCATGACGACGGAGACTCGGATCATTGTGCGGCCCGCCCAAGACGCCCTTCGGGCTGTAGGCCCTGTCAAGACCTGTAACGGGCCTAGTGAGTACCCGTCACTAGCTTACACGTAGCGGTGAGGAAGCGTCCAGTTCTCAGTAATACTGAGACCAAGTATTAAGTCCGAAGTAAAATCAACTCTGTTTTATTATTGGGACCAGGGCGGGGGCCCATGGTCTAATGTGAACCACTCAAATGCGAGTCAGCAGCTGATTGGCTGGAATGGGGTCTGGCTCCCCCACTTTCAGCCAATCAGATGGTGACATGTCAGCACACGCTAGCCGTGTGCTGCTGTGCCTACTTATGTAATATCTGTAAGAGATCTACCTACTTATGTAAATGGAGGGCCCATTACATCACCCTCCTCTCAAAGTTGCGCTTACGCAACGTAAGCGCAAATAACACTGGAAAACAACTGAAGACAACCGTGGGACGACGGACACGGCAGTCGGCGACGGATGCAGCTCGGACGACGGACACGGCGCTCGGCATCGAGCGCGAGCATGGAGAGTAGCACCTCGACGAGTGTGGAGATCCGAGATAACGATCACCGCAGCACGACTCTTCGAAGCGACCCTTCGAAGTAACTGCTGGCGTCGACTCGACTCGACGCGCCAACAGGACCAGCTTGGACATCTTCATCGCCGGTGAATGACGGCGGCGTGGTGCAGTGCGCAAGGACGCACTATTCCATCCTGGTGCACGTGGGTTCCCACGTGGGACACCCGCTTCGATCACGATGCGAGAGCGTCCAGAGCTTTTCCACGCGCGCTTCGACATCGCCAAGCGTCGGACACTCGGCCGCCGAGACACAGACCCATTGCAGGACACATCGTGGACACTCCACGTGAAGACGCACTCAGGCGGCTGAGTGCACGCTGGACGAAGCTCGTCGGTGTTGGAGATCTCGGGCGTCACGAACAACAGCATGAGCGCGTCGAGTGACACTTGTGGCGGCACAAGCGAGGGCGGATGTCGGAGCTTGAGGTCGGGGCTCAGCTCGGAGTCGGAAGGCACGCTTGGTGTTGAAGCTTGGTTCCACAGTCAAAGTCGTCATCGAGGTGGCTCGAAGTCAAGCCAGCTCAGTGGTCGAGCACTGAGTCGTCAAGCCGAAGGTCACCGGATCGAGTCCGGGGGTCGTCATCAGTTGTTGGTCCTAGTCATCACGGCGAACCTCGCCGCGCGCTTGCGTCGAGGGTTCCCGTTCACTGTCGCTGTCGTTCGCGATCTCGTCCTTGTACTCGCGAACAACATCCGGGACGTCCCGGAGGAGAGTCGCGCATGGCTCCCACGTATCGTCGTCTGGTGGAAAGCCAAGCCAGCGTACTCGGTAACGCCGCGCGGCACGAATCCCGCGCGAAGCCTGAACACTCGCACGGTTGCGGGTACGAGACGTAGCACGAGGAGGATCCTCGTGTGCCACGATGTGATCCACAATCCAACGTGTATCGCCAGCCGAGTCAACAATCGGCGGGGGCGGCTCGCGGCGGTAGCTCGTACGCTTGGGTAGCCCAAGATGATCTGGAGCAAGCTACGAATCGGGCGTGGGACGCTCAGGCGGAGGCTGAGGCGGCGACGACCCAAGTGGCGCAGTCTCGGACGGAACTTGAGGCGGCGCGCCAGTCGAACCGAGAGCTGCTGGCGCGGACTCGCGAGCTGGAGAGGCGTGTCTTCGGGGCGCCGCAGGCGGCAGCTCAGCCTCGCCAGTCGGCGGCGAGGACTGCGCGTCGCGAGGGCCGCTCGCTCTACGCTCCGGTGCCGGAGGGTTCGTCGTCGACGGGACAGTAGCAGCGTAGTACTTCTTGAGGCGCCCGACGTAAAACGTCGGGTGCAGCCGTAACGACGAAGGAATATCCAACGTGTAGGCTTCACCATTTACCTTCATGACTCTGAAAGGTCCAATGAATCGAGGCGCGAGTTTGCTCGCGCCAAGGTTAGTCACTGCTGACGATCGAATGCCGTCAGTTGACAGGAGCACTTGGTCTCCTGTCTCGAATGTAGCCATGTTCTTGCGCCCACGCTTGTCAGCATTTTCCTTTTGCTTGTCCACTGCGTCCTGCAGTGCGTCGCGCACAAAACGGGCGATTGATTGCCGTTGCAAGACGAACTCCGAAACAGCGGCGTTGTCGACAGGACGCGCCGGAGTCTTCGGCGCGTAGTTGGCAGCAACCGGAACCCCAGCGTTGCCTGGGTCAATCAATGTACGGGCAGTCCATGTCGCGAGAGGAGACGCCGCGATGTCCGGCGTCGCGAGGGCCTTCTTTGCCTTGGAATGGGTGACTGCATTCAGCGTCACGTCCTCGTGAGCTGCACTCGTCATGTCGTTAACACCATCTTCATCCCCACCCAGAGTGGAGCCACGAGGCGCCGTGGGGTGGCCCACGGCGATGAGAGCAGGCACGCGCGGATGGCGCGCGTTGTTGGCAAAGAATGGCGTCAAGCCGGTTGACGCGTGCTCAGCGTTGTTGAGTGCAAACTCAGCAAGGGGCAGGAAGGAGCTCCAACTCGCGAACGACGTCGCGTAGCTCCGAAGCACGTCTTCGAGGACCCGGTTGACTCGCTCCGTCTGGCCATCCGTCTCCGGATGTGCTGCCGTCGACATCGACAGCTTCGTACCCAGAAGCTGGAAGAGGCTGGATCAGAACGCGGACGTGAACCGCGGGTCACGATCAGAGACAACCGACTCTGGTAGACCATGATGACGGAAGACGCAGTCGATGAAGTGCGCCGCGGTCTCGGCCGCGGTGACCGTGTCACGCACGGGGATGAGATGCACCATCTTCGTGAATCGATCCACGAAGACCAAGACGCCGGTTCGACCTTCGGCGTCGGGAGGGAGCCCGAAGATGAAGTCCATGGAAACTGAGCGCCAGGCCTCAGTCGCGATCGGCAATGGTCGCAGGGGGGCCTGCGACGACTTCGATGGCTTCACCCGCTGACAGGTCTCGCAAGTGCGGACCCACTTGCGAACCCACTTGTACATGTGGGGCCAGAAGAAGTCGCGTGAAACAGCCGCGAATGTCTTCTCGCGGCCCAGATGCGCGCCCATGGGACTGTCGTGGAACTCGTGGATGATCCGAGCTCGCAAGTCGTCGTCGTTGGGCATGACGACTCGAGGAGCATCGAACTTGTCGATGTTGTAGCACAACAGATCACCGTCAAGGTGGTAGCGGTCGATCTGGTTGCGCGTGTTGCGCGACAGAGCCCCCAGTGTATCGTCGCTGGGGGCGCGGAGATACGCCACAATGCCGGCGTAGACCGCGTCGTCTGCGTACGCTGCGACGATCTCGTCGCGAAGATCCATCTCCGGAGACACGTTCGTCAGGTTGATGCCTGACGCGATACACACAGCACAATGGTCGTCATCTTCATCTTCGTCGTCAATCACTTGACGACCCAGCACAGTCCGAGGGTCGTAGTCGGGCCGCCGAGACAGTGCATCGGCGAGGATGTTGTTCTTGCCCGGCTTGTAGTGGACGACGAAGTTATATTCGGCGAAGAACGACATCCAGCGAGCCATACGCTGGGAGAGATGAGGCGACTTCATCGCTGTCCGCAGCGATGCGTGATCCGTATACACAGCGAACGTCTGCTCGCCTAGCAGATACACTCTGAACTTGATCAGAGCGTACCGCATCGCAAGGAGCTCCTTGTCGTGGACGGGGTAATTGCGCTCCGCCGGCTTCATCTGTCGTGACTGGTAGCTCACGACTCGCTCACGACCTTCGTCGTCGAACTGCATGAGCGCACACCCGATAGCGAAGTCGCTAGCGTCACACACGACGTGGAAGGGCTTCGAGTCATCTGGAAGCATCAAGATTGGCGCTGACGCCAAGCTCTTCTTCACCGAGTCGAACGCGGCTTGGTGCTCAGGACGCCACAACCACGTGGCGTCTTTCTTCAGCAAAGACGAGAGAGGCTGGATCAATCCAGCGTAGTCCTTCGTGTACTTGTGCAAGTAGTTCGCCAGACCCAGCCACTGACGAATCTCAGTGGGGCTTGTAGGCGTAGGCCATAAACAAATAGATGAAATCTTCTCTGGGTCGGCGCGTACTCCATTCTTGCTCACGTAACAGCCAAGCACCGGAATCTCCGGCGCGCAAAAGACGCACTTCTTGAGGTTGGCGTAGAGCTTGTTCTCTCGCATCACTTGAAAGACTTGCCTCAAGTGCCGCACATGGACTTCGACCGCGCTGAGATCTCCTTCAGCGCGACTGTGGACGAAGATGTCGTCAAAGTAACTCGGTGCAAAGTCACGGAGCGGGCGAAGCACATGGGACACCATGCGATTGAACGTCGCAGGTGCATTCTTCAGGCCTTGGGGCATGACAAGCCACTCCCAGAGCATGCCGCTGGGAGTACTGACTGCCGTGAGAGGAATGTCGCTCTCTCGCATCAGGATCTGGTAGAAGCCATCGGTCAGGTCGATGGCGCTGTAGATAACACTGCCCGACATGGAGTCCAGTACCATGTCCTTGCGGGGGATCGGCGTCTGCGCCGGGATGGTGGCGTCGTTCAGCTTGTTGAAGGCGTGGACGATGCGCCATCCGCCGGTGGCCTTCTTCACACAGAAGGTCGGGCTCGAGTGCGGCGAGATACTCTCGCGGACGTGGCCGGCTTGCCGGCGACCCTCAAAGAAGTCGTCAATGGCCTTGACCTGGTCGCGCGGCAGCGGCCACTGCCGTGTCACGCAGTACTTCGAGCCAGGCGCGAGGTCGATCTCGTGGCGCACGCCACGATCCGCTGGCAGCTCTGCCGGAATCTTGTCGGGGAAGACGTCGGCGAACTCGCGAGCCGTCTTATAGATCGGGTTGCCCGACGCCTTCAACGACTCCCAGGACTGCGCAGCGAAGCGCTCTTCGCGCGCTGACTTCGGCTCAGCGCTCTTCGGGCGAGACGACATGTCGTCCGTGCTCACAGAATTGATCGTATGAGACACCGAGTCACCATCGGTGATCAAGCACACTTTCTCAATGTCTCCGGCCTTGAGATCTCGGAGGAAGTTCTTCCAGGAGAGGCCTGGAAGACTCGTGATGGACTTGGCGTCGCGAGGCGGACTCGCGACCTCGATGACACGGGTGCGGTTCGGGGCTCCGTCCACATACTCGACCGTGCAGACCGACTCAGTCGGGGCTGAGGGTGGATCCACTGCGCGGCGAGGTTTCAAACGCCTCTGCGATCGACGGGACGTCTTCGTGCGTCTCGAGCCCCTGCTCGAGATTGAGGTGTCGCTCTCGCTGGACGAGGCTTCACCCTCCTCTAGGCGCGAGAGCTCGTTCTCGACCGCGCCGTTCGCGCGCGGTGGCAGCTCCCGCTCGCCCGTCTCGAAGTAGTGCGGGAGCCCCTGCTCGCCCGCCTCATCAGCATGCGGGAGCCCCTGCTCGACCGCCTCATCAGCATGCGGGAGCCGCTGCTCAACCGCTCGCCTCTCACTCGCGCGCTCACGCGCGGGTTCTTCGTCTTCATCACCAGTCAGCAGCACTGCGCATGTCGTGCAGAGAGGGCCATCGCTCGCTCTGCGCACAACGTGCGTCGTGGACGCCCCGTCCACGACTGTGACATGGGGCCAATCCCTTGGCGCGACCAAGAGATGCGTGAAGACTTCGGTCACGTCGAAGTCTTGACGCCGCTTGACCGACCGAGCCAACCAGTCGATCTGGGGCTGGTACCGAACCAACCATGGGATGCCCAGGATACAGTCGAACGCGTAGTTCATGTCGAAGACGATGAAATTGTCGTTGCTGTGGAAACCATCAAACGTGTACGGCAACGACAACTCTCGCCGTGCGACACGGCGAAGCTTCCCATCCGCAAGCTTGACAATCACATCTCCAGGAAGATCTCGCACGGGAACGCCCGCGGGGAGGATCGACAGACACGACGCCCGGAAGAAGTTGTTGGTCGCTCCTGAGTCCAGGAGCGCGCGGAGAGGTCGCCGAGCACCGGCGACAAAGAGGCTGACGATGATCAGCCCCGAGTCGCCACTGGCAGTGGTGGCATTGAAATGTGCATGAAGCACGGGGGGGCTAGAAGGTCGGGCTGCCACCGGGGGACCCGGACCTCCATTCCAACCAGTAGGGCGCCCCGCCCCTACTGGTCCCGGCCGTTTTTTGGTTGTGCGGCCGGGGTCTTCTCGTCGGACGCAACATGCTCCATGTGCGCAATGACCGGAGCCGGCGCGCGGCACACTGCCGCGCGATGTCCAGACTTCCGGCATCGGAAGCAGACCAGCGCGCGTGGTTCACGACCACTTCGTCCTCGCCCCGAGGACGACAACTGTTGGCGCTGCGACGCCTCGACGGCGTCGATCTCCATAGGCTCCGGTCCCGACGAGGGAGCCTCCGCAGGCATCTGCCGTGCGTGCGACGACGCCACCACGTAGTCCTCGCGTAGTGCGAAGGCAAAAGCTTCTTCCAGCGTGGCGGGCTCAGCTCGCGTGAGACAGTACCGCGTCATGCCTTCGCGCATACCGAACACAAAGACGTGGACTTGAGACGCCATGTCGATCGGCTTCGTGACAATACACGAAGCGAGGTGGGGCGTCTTCTGGACGTAGTCGCGCATGGACATCTTGCCTTGCTTGAGGGCGAAGAATGTCGCGCGCACGCGCGACTCATCTTGAGGCGGCTCGAAGGCGAGACGCAGGTCACTCTGGATCGCCTCCAGAGTCGGGAACGCGAGTTGGTCGACAACGAGCTTGCCGAGGGCCCATTCCTTGGCCTTGCCGGAAAGACGGGACAGCAGGAAGTTCACCTTCGCTGACGGCGCCTCGATCAGCCTCGAGGCGATCGCGATGTCAATCTCCCTGAACCAGCGGTTCAGAGGGAGACGATCTGGGCCAGACCCAGAGTATGAAGACGTCTCCATCTTCACGGTGTTGTTCTTGGACGCGTGCGAGGGAGTTGACACTCGCCGCTTTGCTTCGGCGAGCTCGCGATCCATGAACTCTTGGATGGCTTGGCGCTGTTGATCGGGCGTCGCTGAGCTCAGCAGCGACGTGACGACAACTTCTCCGGACACCGCCGCGAGGCGGTGGAGTGCCTGCCACTCGATGGACGTCAGATGGGGGAAGGCAGCGTGCTCCAGCGTCATGGCTGGGGGTCCGGCGGGCTGGTCTTCACTCATCTCGAACTTGGTCATGGGAAGGACTACGAAGTGCTACCAGGTGTAACGGGCCTAGTGAGTACCCGTCACTAGCTTACACGTAGCAGTGAGGAAGCGCGCAATGCTCAGTAATACTGAGACCAAGTATTAAGTCCGAAGTAAAATCAACTCTGTTTTATTATTGAGACCAGGGCGGGAGCCCGTGGTCTAATGTGAACCACTCAAATGCAGGTCAACAGCGGATTGGCTGGAATGGGGTCTGGCTCCCCCACTTTCAGCCAATCAGATGGTGACATGTCAGCACACGCTAGCCGTGTGCTGCTGTGCCTACTTATGTAATATCTGTAAGAGATCTACCTACTTATGTAAATGGAGGGCTCATTACAAGACCCACGCCGACGCGCCCACTCCTAGCGACATGGAGGAGAAGCCTCCGGCGCCTGCTTCCAAGAAGCACTCGGGCGATCCGGAGGTGGCGAAGGCTGCGTCGGCTTCCAAGAAGCCCGCGAAGGACGCGGAGGAGGCGAAGGAGACCCTGGCTTCAACGAAGCACGCGAAGGGGGCGGGCGGAGCGAAGACGCTGCCCGCTTCCAAGAAGACCAAGGTCGCGGCGACCAAAGCGAAGGCGAAGGTGAAGGCGCCTGCTTCACCGAAGTCCACGCGGAAGACGGAGAAGGTGGCCGCTTCATCGAAGCCTGCCTCGAAGAAGCCCGCAGTGAAGAAGCCCGCTGCCAAGCAGCTTCCGACGAAGAAGGGCTTCGCGAAGGAGGACACCAAGACGCCGAAGCTGCCGCCCAAGCGCAAGGATGTGCGGCTGCCCGGCCCCTATGAGGAGGTGTCCAGCGACTCGTCCGACACGGACACTCCGAACCCCGGGTATGTCAGTGGCGGCCACTCACCTGTGGCTGGTGCCTCGCAGGCTCTTCGAGCTCACGCGCCTGCAAAGGGGGCTGCGGCTTCCGCAAATTGCGCGACCACTTCCCCTCAGGGGCGTAGTCCGTCGCCACACCCGTCTCTGGAAGTGGACTACGAGTCCTCGGGGTCGGAGCCCGACATAGCCCCTGAGGACGGCGAGGTTGTGGCGTCGCCAAAGCGGATCACGGATGCCCAACGGGTTATCCATCCAGGCAGCCCCATGACTGCCCAGACCGTGGTGGCGGTGGAACGCGCCCGACTCTTGTAGACGTCCATGTCTCGCCGAGACGACCCGCCCACTCCGGTGTCGGAACCCCAGGTCATCACCAACGCCGGCATCGACGAGGGGGTCCCGCCTGATCTGCTTCAGCCCGAGAATCGGCAGCACCTGGCCGATCGTTCTCATCAGGAGGCCTCTCAGGCGGTGGGCACCAAGAGGGATCGCGAGACCCACGCCCCTCGTACCCAAGACCAGCTACTCGCACTGCGATACTGGACTCGGGACGAGTACCGCGAGCACCTTCGACAGAGTCGCATGCCTTGCCCAGGCGCTCCGCAGTGCGACAAGTGTCCGGTAGTACTCCTGGTGACATCGGTTTCTCCCGCCAGCGGAACGAGACTGAGTTCGAAGGGTGGTTGGACCACTTGGGCTACCCCAGGCCCGAGTTCTTGAGGTCACCATATCGGATCGATTGGCTGGCTCAGCGTCGTCTTCGATTTCGCATGGCGAAGAGGATCGCTGACAACACGTGGCCCAACCGATTCTTTGATCATCACAAGCCCATGCCGGGCGTCATCCTCGAGGAGGTTCTTCAGAAGATTCAGAAGTCTTGGCAGTCGCAGCCGATAGTGCCAAAGAGTGTTCTCGGCCCTGTCAGCGCCGACCAGGTCCGTGGGCACTCTCAAAAGAGGCCACGAGGTCGGCGCAGTCCTCCTCGAGGCGAGCCCCAGGCTCCCACGAGTTTCGACTACTCGGGTAGCCACGCCACTTCACCAGGTACTGGTACTGCCCGCTACGCCCGCGGCGCTTCAGTAGCCTCTCGACATGGTAGTGAGGACGCTCCCATTACCAATCAGAGGCGGCGGAGCCCGCGGCGACAGTGGTCTCCGACCAAGACGCTCAGCGTCGCTCGACTGGCTCCCGTCCTGACCTGGAGGATCTCCTCTCCGGGGTGGAGTCATGTCAGCGACTGCTGGATGGTCAGCGGACCGAGATGGTAGCGCTTCGCGCTCGAGTCCAAGATGCGGAGGCTCGACTGGAGGAGCTCTGGGATGTTCGACAGTGTAATGGGCTTACTTAGCCCAATACTTTAGCTTACACGTGAGCGCACGTGTATGAGGAAGCGTAAGGTGTATTTAACTTAGATTAAGTATACTTGTATCCACAAGTATAATTAGATCTAAATAATGGTACAAATAGTAGCTTTTGCGGTAAAATGAGAACTGAATTGTTTGTTAACTGTGGCTTTCCTCCTAAAACTGATATCTATAAAGAGGGGTTCTGCCAACGAGTGGTTGGCAGAAACCCTGACCTAATGCTTGAGTATTACTGGTAGAAAGACCCTGCTTTCTGACCAATAGGACTGCTTCCTATTATGAATGGTGACCACACTGCGATGTGGCCCACCTGAATGTATCCACTTAGTGCGTGTTGCACTAAGGTGAGGTTAGCCGAATGTGTAGCCCCGCTACACCATCCCCCCGTTAGGACTAGATGTGCCGGTCTCGACACATCAATCCAAAGTCTTCTTCGGAGATAACATCGTGCTCATTTCGAAATGAGCACGCCAACGACGCAGACTTCCGACGAGCTTGCTGCACCTGCAGCAAGCAACACAGTCGTCGCCAACACAGCGACGACTGCCGCATCTCCAGCCTCTTCGGCGTCCGTCGTCACTTCCACGGTGACGACGCAAGGCTCCCCTAAGCGTACCATCTCGGTTGGGGAGTATCACAAGGCGCGCAAATTCACCTATGCCAACGAAACCCTCTTCGATGGCATGGAGGACTTGAATGTCGACAATGATGTCGACATGGAGGAGGGCGAGGAGAAGCAAGACTCCTCGCCCACAGGGCGCAATGAAGCTAGCGTGGGGACTCGTCGTCCTCGCGAGGGCGACTCGGACGCTTCGAGTTCCAAGCGCTCGCGTAGCGGCAGCGATCGGCCGCTCGCAGATGCTGGGGCGTTGTCTACGCCGCGGGGTGGAGACGATGGCGACTCCACTCCGTCTGCGACTGTGACGTCGCGCGCTAAGCCGGCGCGCGACCCGTGGATGCCGTCTCCTAGCGAGATCCGATCTCGCTACGGCAATACCACGCCGGTCAGCAAGTACGCGCTGTACTCCTGCAGCGCTATCGTTGATGACGATGTCATCAAGGAGCTCGACTTTGATCCGGCGACGGATCAAAGACGTGATTATTACATCGGGCTCTTCCATGAGCTCCGATTCTACGAGAATAAGAAGACTTCCCGTAAGAGCTAGGTGACAGAGTGGGAGGCACTCTGTCAAAGCTGGGGCGCGTTCGTTGAGAACTTCAACCGCGACCCGGCTGGTTACCGTGAGCGAGTCCGCTCTGCGAGCGAGCGCTACGAGCGCTTCTCGAAGCGGCCCAAGATTTTGCGGCTGCACGAAGGTGCCGTCGAGGCGGGGATTCCGTGCGCAGTGCCAACCCGGGGCAGTGCGACTTTCTGAACGGGACCTTCTCGGTTACACTGGTGTTAGTGTGCCCGTGGAGTTGAAAACACTGCGTGAGAAGTTAATCACGCAGTTGTCGTCCGAGAGTGCTGAGGGTGAGCGCAACACTCAGCCGAGGGCTGTAGGCGACTACAGCTCTCGCTCAAGTTTTACGCCCTTCGGCGGAGCTGCTGGTGGCGGGCTTCGTACTCCGTCACCATTTCCGGAACGTCGCTCATCAGGACGTTGCGCGGCTCCCACGTATCGAGGAGAGTATCCTAACCAACGAATACGAAAATGAACCGGACCTTGGGTCCGGATCTGATGATCAACGATTCGCTGGACAATCCAGCGCGTTTCCCCGCGTGCATCTCGCAACGGGGGCGGCGGCGGTGGAAAGACGCCACGGGCCGTCGCCGGGCGAGGTCTGGGATCGTTTGGAGGCTGTGGAGCGCCTCCAGACGGCTGAGCTCGCCGAGATACGGCAGGAGCTAAAGCTCTTGAAGGCCCGGATCGGTCAGGCCGGGCAGACCGCTTCGAACGTCCAAGTGACCTTGGGGACGCTCGTTGCTCGCCTGACGGATCGCGTCTCCGCGCTCGAGGCGAGGATCGCGCCGAGTCACCGGGAGTAGGTGACTCGTGTTGCGAGTACGGCTTCAGCCGCCCAACGTAAAAGGTTGGGTGGAGGCGCATGCTGGACGGTATGTCTAGCGTGTACGCGTTGCCATGCTTCGCCAACACGGTGAATGGACCGATGAAGCGCGGGGCAAGCTTGCTTGCTCCGAAGTCGGAAGCTGCATGTTTAGCTAGGTTCTGTGTAGCTAACAGAACTAATGAACCCACTTTGAATTCATTTGTGTTCCCTCTGCCATTGTTGTCTGCATTCAACTTCTGTCGATCGACAGAAGCTGCAATAGCATCTTGCACAAACCGTATTACGGCTTGGCGGCGCTGGACAAAGTCCATTGCCTTCGAGTTGAACTCCTTGTTCAACCCGTTGTCCTTGTTCACTACAGGCCCGGCCTGTGTGTGGTTGTTGTTGTTTAGAGTGTCTACGCCCGGCGTAGACATTGCGCTCTCCTCGATCGGACTACGCGCAGACCGTGCGCGTGTCGACACAGCTGATATGTTGCTCGTGTCAGCGTGTTCATTCGGTTTTGAAACCGGATACCCTCCCCCACTTGAGGAAGGAGCTACCGCACCGAGTACGCTCGGTACGCGTGGATGCCTCATGGCGTTCACGTAAAACGGTGTATGTCCTGTGGAGACATGCACCGAGTTGTTGATGGCAAACTCTGCCATCGGCAAGCAGTCGCTCCATTGTTTTAACGAATGCGCGTAGCTCTTCAGAGCGTCAACCAAGACCCGGTTGACGCGCTCGGTTTGTCCGTCGGTCTGCGGGTGATCCGCAGTCGACATGGACAGCTGCGTGCCAAGAAGTTCAAACGCTTCTTGCCAGAAACGCGCTGTGAAGCGCGGATCACGATCTGACACAATGTCGATCGGCATGCCATGGTGTCTAAACACCAAGTCAACAAACAGACGTGCCGTCTGCTTGGCTGTTACTTCGGCTGGTACCGCAGCAAGATGCACCATCTTGCTGAATCGGTCGACAAAGACCACAATACCAGTTCTCCGCTTGTTATCAGGCGGAAGACCAAACACAAAGTCCATTGAAATGGACTGCCAACACTCCGACGGAGTCGGTAGTGACTGAAGTGGAGCCTGCGAGAAGGCTGCAGGCTTCACGCTGGCAAACCTCGCAAGCACGAACGTACTTGCGTACCCACTTGTACTGGTGACTCCAATAGAAGTCACGCGTGAGAAGCAAGTATGTCTTCTCACGACCCTGATGTCCCGACGTCGGGGCATCGTGATACTCGTAAGTGAACCTGAGCTTCAGCTCATGATCGTCCGGCACGACAATGCGATCAGCGTTGTCGTCGACTGCGCTGTAAAGCAACAGTCCATTGCGTACACGATAACGGTGTACACGTGCACGGAGATGTTTCGCTAACTTCTGACGAGACTTGTCAGAAGGAGCAGCGAAGTAGTCCAACAACTGCTTCGCGTCCGCATCATTCGTGTATGCGGACCTCACGTCGTCTAACAGAGACGACGAGGGAGTAGACGTCCGTGCGACGCCAATTGCATTGGCGTCGGCCTTGTGCACCGCATAATCAGGTCGACGCGACAACGCGTCGGCCACAACATTCAACCTTCCAGGTTTGTACTCAACCTGGAAGTTGTACTCCGCAAATAATGAGAGCCATCTCGCCATTCTTTGTGAGATGTGCGGCGACTTGATCGCCGTACGCAATGATGCGTGGTCGGTGTAGACCACAAATGGTCTACTCCCAAGTAGATACACTCGAAACTTCGCGAGTGCATACTTCATGGCAAGGAGTTCCTTGTCGTGTACCGGGTAGTTGCGCTCAGCTGGCTTTAGCTGACGCGACTGATAGTAGACCACGCGATCACGTCCTTCGTGATCGTGCTGCATTAGAGCGCATCCGATTGCGAAATCGGACGCGGCACACACGACGTGGAACGGACGGTCTTGGTCGGCCACCGCCAAGATCGGCGCCTCAGTCAAGCCCTGCTTGACTGCATCAAAGGCCTGCTGACAATCAGCAGTCCAAACCCATGCAGCGTCCTTCTTTAGAAGCTGCGACAACGGGCGAATCTTGCCCGCGTAGTTGCTCACGTACTTGCACAAGTACGTAGCGAGTCCAAGGAACTGCCTCAGTTCCTTGACATTGGAAGGCGTAGGCCATTCATTGATCACTCTGACCTTTCCTGGGTCAGGGCGTACGCCGTTCCTCCCTACGAGACACCCAAGGACGGGTATCTCGCTAGCCCCGAAGATACACTTCTTCAGGTTCGCGTAGAGCTTGTGTTTGCGCATGAGCGCAAACAACCTGCGGGGATGTTCCTTGTGCATCTCCACTTCCGACTTCCCGTCCACAGCCCGGCTGTGGATGAACACATCATCGAAATTGCTCGGTGCGAAGTCGCGCACCGAGCGCAACAAGTGCGTGACGCACCTGTTGAACGTCGCAGGGGCATTCTTTAATCCCTGCGGCATTACAAGCCACTCCCAGAGCATACCGCTCGGAGTGCTTACCGCCGTGAGAGGTATATCGCTCTCACGCATGAGGATCTGATAGAATCCGTCTCTCAGATCCAGAGCACTGAAGATAGTGCTCAAAGCCATCGAATCGATGATCTCATCGTTTCGCGGTATCGGCGTCTGCGCCGGTAACGTTACGTCGTTCAGCTTGTTATAAGCATGAACGATGCGCCACACACCCGGTGCCTTCTTGACACAGAACGTTGGCGCGCTGTGCGGGGACTTCGATTCCCGCACTTGCCCAGCCTTGCGACGACTCTCAAAGAAGTCGTCGATCGCTTTGACTTGCTCTCGCGGCAGTGGCCACTGCCGCGTCACGCAATACTTCGTTCCCGGCACGAGATCAATCTCGTGCTGAACACCCTTGTCCTGCGGTAACTCCGCAGGGATATCATCCGGGAGTACGTCTCTGTACTCACGCAAGACCTCGTAGAAGGGGCTCGACTTCAGCGAGTCCCAGCTCTGCTCGTCGAAGCGTTCCTTCTTCGACTTGGCGCTGAGGGCGTCGACGCCCTCAGCGACGAGCTGCTTCAACTCTTCCGCTTCACACTTCATCCTCTCGACATCCGAGAGGATGCAAATCTGCTCGATGCGTCCATCGTGCAGGTCGCGGGCGAAGCGCCTCCAGCTCGTGACTGGAAGCGAGGTCAACTCCGACGCCAACGTCGGAGGGTTCTCCAACTTCATCTTCTTATACTGGAGACCAGTATTCGTACGCGTCAAGACACTCAGTGTCTCGACGGTCGTCTCCAGTTCTTGTGTCTGCCCGGCAGACACTGCGAGTAGCGCCTCGGTCCCTGACCGAGACTTGCGCAGCTTTGCTCGCTTGCGCCGTTCGCTTCTTGTGCGGAACCCGGTTCCGCGCGTCTTGTTTTGTCCGGGCCCGGCCGCGGACAGATCTTCCTTTTAACCGCCGGCGGGTTCAACACGCGGACGCACGCAATCAAGCCCGGCTTGATCACGTGCCGCTTCGTCGTGCAGCCCGGCTGCACGCGAGCACGCAAGCATTTCCGGTGCGGGACGTTTGCAACCGTCTGCACTGCCTGGAGCGTCGGCTCCCAGTGCCGGCGCGCCTTCTTTACCTCGACGCCTGCTGGCGGAGCGTCTTTTGACGTTTGGGCCAATCGCATCAGCTCCCTGAGCTGACGCGTCCGAGTCACTGTCCTTATTAGTGACTGGCTCCTCTTGTTGAACTTGTGTGTCGACACTAATAGTCGACACGACCGCGTCACTCTTGACGCTTCGAGAACCTCTCGAATCCGATCGAATCTGTGTCTTCTGATTCGACTCACATTTTCTCCCGACGACTCTCTCAGTCGTCGGTGTCCGCGCGGGGCGATCGGAGACAGCCGCGCGTCGCGCCGTCTCTCCTGGTGGGTCGCGTGCACCGCGAGGTGCTCGTGCTGCGCCGACAGGGCCATCGCTCACTGTCGCGCCGCCACTCCCGAAGTGCACGATCGTGCGCTTCGTCCAGTCGATCACCGGGTCATGCCGTGCAAGCCACGGCATGCCCAACACCATGTCGAACTTATCGTCTAAGTCAAGCACGATAAGCTCGTCCACGAACTTCTTCTCCCGATACGAGAAGCGTACGCGTACGACACGCTTCTCGGTTCTGACAACGACACCCGTTGCCAGTCTTACTTCCAATAGACTTCGAGGTAGTTCCACTTCCTCGAAGTCAAGCCTCGCTAGGCTCTGCAGTCGAACAAAGTTGTTCGACGCACCACAATCCACCAACGCACGAAGAGACTTCTCTCTCTTCGAGTTAACCTTCAGGATGACAAGGTTCGGCCTGTCATCCTGTTTCTTACAGTGAGAGTGACTCTCACTGGGGGCAGCAGTCTTTAAAACGGCGTGTCCAATATCGACACGCTCGACTGCATCACCAGCAGGGCGCCCCGCGCCTGCTGGTTGTTCTAGTTTTGTGGTTGCCCGTGGCGATACCCGGTATCGTCACGCCGGCCCTTGGCCGCCTGCACAGGCGCTGTGCATTCACGGGCGTAGTGGCCGTTGTTTCCACACCGGAAACAACGGACAATCGTTGGTCCACGACGCTGCTGAGACCCAGCAGCCGTCGCACTCGAGAGGTCCATTGGTTCGGGACCTCCCGTTGGCTTTACCGTCGGTCGCGGCATCGGCCGCGGGGCGTTCACATGGAGCTTAGCCTGTCGCAGGCTAAACTCTTCTTGCATCGCAAGGGTAATCGCAGACTCGAGAGTACTTGGGTACTCTCGGAAGAGATAGGTCTTCACAGGCCCATCTTTCAGGCCCTTCATGAACGTGACGACCTTTGTCGCCTCGTCTATCGGGTTGGTCACGATGTTCGAGACCAAGTACCGCGCCCTTTGAGCGTAAGCATGCACGTCATGCTTGCCCTGTTGTAGGTCGAGGAACTCAGCCCTCGATCTGAACTCATTCTGCGGGGGCTCAAACGCTTGTCTGAACTCCTCCTTGAACATCTCGTACGTGCTAAAGCACGTAGGGTCAGTGAGTCGGCGTCCGTACGCCCAACTCCTTGCTCGTCCGCCAAGGCATGACATGGCGAACGCAACCTTCGACAACGGGTCGACGATACGTCGAGCCGCGATGGCAGTGCCGACTTCGACAAGCCAACGGAGGAGAGGCTCGCCCTCTCTTCCAACATAGCTGTTCACGTGGAGTTTCAATGACCCCACGCGCGGTGTGAACGGAGTCGACACCGTAGCGCGAGCAGCGGTCTCGCGCTGTTCCTTCATGATGAAGCCTAGAGCAACACCGTGTTGCTCTGTCGGCGACAGCGTGCGTAGCATTGTTGCTACGGCCGCCTCTCCAATGAACGTGGACAGTCGTTGGAGCGCCTCCCACTCTGGATCCGCCAGGTGGTGACAGTCTTCGCGTGCAACATGCGTTGCACCCGTGTTTGGGTTACCAATAGACATACTCGTGTCCACAGGCAGGTCCTCGGCCCCCGTATCGAACTTCATTCAATACGTAATTAGTCGGTCGTTGGACGGACTACAAAGTGCTACCAGGTGTAATGGGCTTACTTAGCCCAATACTTTAGCTTACACGTGAGCGCACGTGTATGAGGAAGCGTAAGGTTTATTTAACTTAGATTAAGTATACTTGTATCCTCAAGTATAATTAGATCTAAATAATGGTACAAATAGTAGCTTTTGCGGTAAATTGAGAACTGAATTGTTTGTTAACTGTGGCTTTCCTCCTAAAACTGATATCTATAAAGAGGGGTTCTGCCAACGAGTGGTTGGCAGAAACCCTGACCTAATGCTTGAGTATTACTGGTAGAAAGACCCTGCTTTCTGACCAATAGGACTGCTTCCTATTATGAATGGTGACCACACTGCGATGTGGCCCACCTGAATGTATCCACTTAGTGCGTGTTGCACTAAGGTGAGGTTAGCCGAATGTGTAGCCCCGCTACAGACAGGACCTGGACCGCCTACGGGACCGCGTGTGGGATCTGCCTCGGCAGCTTGGTGGAGAGGTGGACCGCTTGCGTGGCCGATGTTCGCAAGGTGAGGAGATCGACGAGCGGGTATGTGGTGAAGCGCATGAAGAAATTTCGATGGCAGAGCACAACGCGGAGATGTGGATGCGGAGCAGGTGCAAACTGGCGCGATCTGGTGAATCTGGTGCAAGCAAGATGACGCCAGGGATCCGGATCCGGTATAGTCGGGGCAGCCAGCGTAGACCAGATCCGATTGGTGGCTGCCGCCAGGGAAAGGTACTCTGCGAAGTCGCGGCCGGAATATGGAAGCTGGCGACAGTCCGAGGACGGAACCGAAGACGTAACAGAAATGGCATCATGCGAGGCCCCAGTCGAAGGTGGGGTAACCAAGATCGAGATCGCGGATCGGGATCGCGGATCGAGATCGCGGATTGGGATCGCGGATCGAGATCGCCGATCGCCGATCGGCCAAGGGTGGGAAGAACCAAGGGGCGCAGCCGGGCCAAGAATCAAGTGGTCGTCCGGTTGTAAGATGTAGGTTGGGATGGTAGCTGTAGCGACGTAGGAGCTAAACACAAATCAGAGTTAATTTGCACTGTACATCGCAAGTGCCTCCAAGTCATTCTCCGCCTCGGGAACTACATTGGCCCCGGCGGAACGACAAGTGCCCAGGAAGAGTGGATCTAGCAGTGTGGTTTAAGTTTGGATAATATATTGGCCAACTTTGCCCACTCTAGTGACCTTTCCTCCAAGTGCGAACCTCGATCGACCAGATTAAGCTGTTTGGCTGGCGATCGCTTCTCCTCTCGACTACGATCTCGCTATAGGAAGCGACAAACACCCCAAAAGGCAACTACCGGTCTCGGATCGCATCCAGACCCCTCGGTCCGAGCGAAGAACCTCTATCGAGACCCATAACCGGACGCAGAGCGAAGATTACCGCGCTGCTCCAACCCCATCCCCACGTATCACCAAGACATTCAATCTTCACCAAGTGCTGCATCTTCGGAGCCCCGAGAGAGCAGATCCAGACCGCCGACGGGTACACAAGGTGAGAACAGTTCAGCTGATCACGGATCAAGGGGGACCCCCTCCGTTAGTCGGTGTCTGGGCGCTGTGGTAGCTCGATCAAGCCTCAACAAGATTTTGGCCGATCCCGCTCCACCACAGGTACGCCAGAGCTTGAAGAGGCATCTTGCCTGGTTCCGTGATCTGTACGACCGTGTGGGTTACTTGGAGGCGCAAGCGGCTCGCCGCGTAGCGGCTCGTGCCCCTGATCCGGCTCCGGCTCCTGCGCCTGCCCCTGCCCAGCTTCCCTCGGAAGAGCTCGTCCGGATGATGGCGAGTGCCTTTCAGCAGTACTCTGCGACGCAGTCGGCTCCTCAGGCTCAACAGCCGCCGCCGGGCGATATGGCTTGAGCAAGCCAACGTAGAACGTCGGGTGTGTGGCCATGGACGATGGAAGGTCCAACGTGTAGGCGTGACCGTGGACCCCGATGACCGTGAACGGTCCCACGAGGCGAGGTCGCAGCTTGGTGTTGCCCACAGCGGAGACCGCCTGAGTAGGAAGATTCTTAGCGTTTAATAAGACTTGGTCTCCCAACTCGAACATCTGTGTGTTCTTACGCCCTTGGCGGTCACTTTGTTCCTTCTGCGTGTCTTGAGCTGCCGCCACGGCGTCACGGACGCGCTGTATGACAGCTTCACCAGTCTCGATAAACGAGAGCAGGTTCCGTTTGACGGACGTTCGTAGGCCTTTAAGACCCCTTGGGTCTTCGGCATTAGCCTCTCCCCCACCCAAACTCGAGGCTGGGGGTAATGTTAGCGGCGTACGCGGGTGCCGCAGTCCGTTCACGTAGAACGGAGTGAAGCCCGTGGACGAATGCACTGCATTGCTGAGCGCAAACTCCACTTGTGGAAGAAGCGCACTCCACTTCGTGGGCTCTGCGGCGCAGACACTGCGTAGAATGTCTTCCAGGACTCTGTTCACCCTCTCAGTCTGACCATCGGTCTGAGGGTGATCCGCTGTGGACATGTCCAATCTCGTGCCTAAAAGGCGGAAGAGGTGCTGCCAGAAGTGGGACACAAACCTTGGGTCCCTGTCACTCACGAATGCCTCGGGGAGGCCGTGATGGCGGAAGACATTGTCCACAAAAAGCTGGGCCGCCTGAGGCGCAGTCACACTCTTCCACACAGCGGCCAGCCGCACCATCTTACTAAGGCGGCACACAAAGACCAGTATGCCAGTGTGGCCACGCGTGTCGGCCGGGAGCTCGAAGATGAAGTCCATTCTCACTGAGCGCCAGCAATCCGCCGGCACCGGCAAGCTCATCAAAGGAGCGGACGCCGAGGGCGCAGGCTTGACACGCTCACACGTCTCACATGTCTGTTCGTACTTACGTACCCATTTGTACATGTGGGGCCACCAGAAGTTGCGGGCCACAGACGTGTACGTCTTCTCCCGCCCGAGGTGACCGCTGAGCGGTGTGTCATGAGCCTCATAGAGGACACGATGACGTAGGTCCTCGTCGTTTGGAACGACAATGCGAGGCTCGTCACCTCCGTCTACTTGGTAGTAGAGCAAACCCTCCACTACTGAGTAGCGGTGCAGACGCGAGCGCTGTCGCGCCGTGAGCTCGACGGCCTGGTTTGGAGCGCTCAGCGCCTCCACTAGACCTGCCAGGTCGTCGTCATCAGCATACGCCTCGCGAATAAGCTCATAGAGCGGTGACCCGAGGTAGGCCAGATGTGCCAACTCGTAGTCTGGCCGCCGAGAGAGCGCGTCCGCTAGGACATTCTGCTTTCCCGGTTTGTACTCCACCGTGAACTTGTATTCGGCGAAGAAGGAGAGCCACCGCGCCATGCGCTGAGAGAGGTGAGGCGACGACGTCGCCGTCCTCAACGAGGCATGATCTGTGTAGATCACAAAGGGTTTTTGACCTAACAGGTGCACCCGAAACTTGACCAAGGCGTACTTCATCGCCAAGATCTCCTTGTCGTGGACAAGGTAGTTCTTTTCGCTGCCTTCAATTGGCGAGATTGGAAGGACACTACCCTTTCCCTGCCTTCGGCATCCACCTGCAGCAGGGCACAGCCGATGGCAAAGTCAGATGCATCGCATACCACGCTGAAGGGGCGCTCCTCATCGGGCAGCGCCAGGATCGGAGCGCTCTGAAGGCTACTCTTGATAGCTTCAAAAGCCTGTTGAGCCTCAGAGGTCCATGACCACACGGCTTCCTTCTTGAGAAGATTCGTTAGGGGTCTTGCCATCTCGGCGTAATTGGCGCTATACTTGTACAAGTAGTTGGCCAGGCCGAGCCATTTCCGCAGGTTCTTCTGCGAGACGGGCACCGGCCACTGTGCAATGGCACACACCTTCTCCGGGTCCGCACGGATACCGTCCTTCCCAAGGAAGCAGCCCAAAAAGGGGATATCTTCGGCTCCGAAGATACACTTGTTGATGTTCGCATAGAGGCGATTCTCGCGCATGCACAAGAGAACCTCACGGAGGTGGCCAAGATGGGCTTCGACGGCCGTCTTTCCTTCGGACGCACGACTGTGCACGAAGATGTCGTCGAAGTACGTCTGTACGAACTGCCGCATCGGCCTGAAGAGCTGCGTAACGAGCCTGTTGAACGTGGCGGGTGCGTTGGACAGCCCCTGGGGCATGACCAACCACTCCCACAACATCCCGCTGGGAGTGCTCACAGCAGTAAGCGGAATGTCCGACTCACGCATCAACAGTTGATAGTAGCCGTCGACCATGTCGAGTGCACTAAAGATAGTGCAACCAGCCATGTTGTTTTGCAACACATCCTTCTGAGGAATAGGCGTCGACGCCGGAATGGTTGCCGCGCTCAACTTGTTGAAGGCGTGCACCATGCGCCACTTCCCAATGGGTTTGCGCACACAAAACGTCGGAGACGAGTGGGGCGACTTGGACTCGCGAACCATGCCAGCGGCGTACTTTGCCGCAAAGAAGGCGTCGATGACGTCGACCTGTTCCTTCGGAAGCGGCCATTGCCGCGTGATACAGTACTTAGTGCCTGGCACAAAGGTCAATCTCATGCCTCATACCCCTATCCGGGGGAAGGACCGAAGGGGGGTCGTCGCTAACGACATCCGAAAACTCCCTCAGAAGGGCGTAATACGGATCCGAAGGGTCCTTCAAAATGGCAGCGCCATACCGCATCTGCCTCTTAGAGGTGCGTTCGTCTTCCAACACCTCGGAGTCCATGACCGACGAGGAGTTGAGCTCCAACGAGCTACCTTCCGGGCGAAGCAGAACCACTTCTGCCAACTCTCCCGCATTGAGAGAGTCCATAAACTCGACATACGAAAGCTCCTCGAGCTCGAGTTGCTCTGCTACCGTGGGTAACGGAGTCAACACCTCCCCCATCTTGGGTTCGCACGTGAAGACGTCGAACACTTGAGGAACCTTGTCCTCAGCCACGGAATCCGTATCGCGGCTAGACGCCTCTGCCTTGGGCGCGCTCGTGACCTTGTCACTCTTCGTGCCTTTGCAAGTGGGAGCCCCTGCTCGACCACTCGTGGTTGCGCGAGCCCCAGCTCTAGCACCCTTCGTCGCGTGAGCTGAACCAGCTACAATGCCTTGCGTAGTGGGAGTTCCGACTCGACCACTCTTGTTTGCGCGAGCAACAACTCCAGCGCCTTGCTCGACGTGGGCTGAACCAGCCACCACGCCTTGCGTAGGGGGAGCTCGGACGCTACCACCCCTTCCTGCGCGAGCTGCTACAGCGTCCGCGCCTTGAGCCTTCACTGCCCCGTGGGCAAGTGCAACTCGGTTGCAAACTGCAGAATCCTTGTCCCCATCCGGAGAGGTACTAGGAGCCTGCGGATCTTCTCCACCACCTACCTCGAGCTCCCGCGCTCATGGAGGCAATGCCATGGGCAATTCCAACACTTCCGAAGTGCCAGCAAACTGCCGTTCGCCGCGCGGCGCCCGGTACTCGTGCACAAACCCGTCTCGGGAAGAGGAGGGGACATGACCGGCCAGGGCTCTGTCCGCGAGGGGGTTGTTGCTGGCACCAATGATGCGACTATGCCAGTCTATCCACGGCTCGTGCTTAGCAAGCCAAGGCATGCCGAGGATAAGATCGTACCGATCATCCATGTCCAAGACAATGAACGGTTCGACCGAATTGAAGTCGTCAAACTTCACGCTTAAGGGTACCGTAACCTTGCGTGTAGACACGATGGAGCCAGTCGCTAAGCGAACAGATACATTGGTATTACTCTTAGAAGCTTCTAAAGCGCTAGCATACAATGCACTGTTCCTAGCCACACTGGCTTTCGTCGCAAAGATAAACGACGCTCCTGAATCGATCAGGGCCGTCATTGGTTCCGGATACCCTTTCACGCTGGCAGTGACGACCACGAGGTTAGACCGCGCGGCGGCCACGGAGAGACACAGAAGTGTCGTCCCAGGGACTTGCTCCTTTGGAGAGGCTGATGAAGAACTCACCTTCCTCGAAGAGGAGCGAAGTCTCCCAGCAGGGCGTCCCGCCCCTACTGGGAGTCGCCGTTTTCCGACTCTGTCGCCTCGAGGCTGTTTAGAGCCGGACGTGCCGCGTACTTCTTGTCGCGTGGCGCCTTCCATGGGTTGGTGGGGCATTTTCGACGGAAGTGACCAGGTTGGTTACAACCGAAACAGCGCCCACTCGCCCGTTGCGGCTTCTGAGAGCGTGCCGACTCGGCAAGGGAGATCTCCATCGGAGTGGGGCCCTCACTGGCCTCAACATGAGGCGTGTGCCCTTGCGCTGAGCGCACGCAGTGGTCCTCCAGCATAGCGATGTGGACCGCCTCATTGAAGGTCTTCGGCTGACGCCGGAAGAGCTCCGTCCGAACCGGACCCGTGCGGACACCGTCCATGAAGACCGTCACCTTGACGTCCTCAGAGAGGGGTGCGCCGGCCATAGCGGCTTCGAGGTTGTGGAGCTCCTTGACGTAGCCCTGAAGCGACCGCTTGCCTTGCTTGCATCGCAAGAAACTGGAGCAGTGGCGGTATGCCACATTGGCAAGGAGGAAGGTGGAGCGTAGCTCCTGTTCCATGACCGACCACGAGGTGAAATACCCCGGAGTCGCCGTTTCACGGATCATAGCCCATGCGCGTGCGCGCCCTCCAAGGTTGGATAGCGCGAACGTCACTTGGGCCCGCGCGTCGTAGATCTGACCAGCGCTCAGCGCGATCTCGATCTCGCGAATCCAGAAGACAAGACTGTCTGAGTCTTTGCCGTCGAACGTCGGAACCGACATCTTGACGGGCTTCGTCGTGGTAGGACGCACAGCGAATGAGGCCGTGTTCGTGGCGGACGCTTGTGCCGCACTCTGTGCCTCAGCTCGCATCGTCGCACGAGCGGCTTCCTGCGCAGCAGCGCTCACGTGAGCAATCAGCGACGACTCGTACTTGTCGAAGCGTTCCACGCGCGCTCTTTGCTGCTCAGCAGGAAGGTTGGGGAATCCAGCGAAGGCTGCCTCGCCCAGGAGGCTGACCATCTTCTCCAGCGTAGCCCAGTGGGCATCGGAGAGGTGAGGAAAGTCCTGCCGCGCCGGCAGCCGACTCCCTGAGTCTTCCATACTCAAAGAGACCCTGATTGTAGAGATCCGCGTCGGTCGCGGGATTGACTACAAGTGCTACCAGGTGTGACGGGGGTCACACGCACCGTAGCTTAGAGGAAGCGTAACACGCCAACCGCAACAGACGCCTGGCGTCTCAGTTGTTGCTTATGCAAAAGGCCCTACCTTATCGGTCCGCTTTAGTACCGGGTACTTAACCCTATTGTGATGTATTTTGACTTGATTTCAGTATGGTACCCCTCCATACAATAATCGTAAAACATGCCTAGATACACTGCTTTACCCCGCTTCCCGCAACTAAAACCATCACATTAGGGAGGTTTTGGAGGAAGACAGTTCCAGTTAAAACGTAAAACATGGCTAGATGCCATGTTTTAGAGCGCTTTCCGCAAGTTGCTTTTATTGTAGGATAAGTGTTTTTCTGCCGGACACCCGACCCCTATCATTAGTTCGTGAATGAGCTGTAGCCAATCAGCGATTTTATTTATACCGTTCGAGTGTCAACTGCTTAATTTCAACCAATCAACTCTTATTAGGGGTAGGTTTATTCCGTCCCAACTTATCTCCGGAATCGTCCGGATTTTGGTTGTCTTACACTGTAATAGAGTATACAATATACAAGTTGTGGGAGCTCTTACTCGATAAACGAACATTTGTCCGGAGCATGTTCTAGCACGAGGCTGCGGTTGCCATGAGCGGCATTCAAGAAGTTGGCTGCCGTAGTCGACTGAGCTTGGTTTGGCTAAAGCGCCAGAGCATGTTCTAGCACGAGGCAATGGATCACACAAGAGCAACTTCTTACTAGTATTTTTTAAAGTATCTCTATTATTATGGTCCGCCTTGACCCACGCCGACGTACTTGGAGACGCTCTCCTCTGATGCGGACAGCTGCTCCGCATTCATCAGCTCGAGCGTTGACAGTAGATTCAGATCAGTGACCATCACGTACACGTCCGCCTTGACCTCCATCTTCGACACATCAGCCCACGACTCGATCAGGACCACCTGGAAGTACTCGTTCGACAGCGTGAGTGAGTCGTAGCTGTGCGAGCCGCTGTAGCCTAGGACCTTCTGTTGCGCCACGCTGCGCGGACGGCCCGCCAGAGCCACCGCCTCCTACGGGGAGACACCGTAGCTCGTGATGTGGTCGAACACGGCGATCAGAGTCGTGTTGAAGAACTCGCGCGGGGCCAGAATCTCGCGGAGCTGATCTTGTCAACGCCGGCAAAAAGCGGGTCTTGACGCCGTTGCAGCCACCAGCGTATTGAGCGCGCACTGCCACACCGCGTGCACGAACAGCGCGCCGTTGTGCGGCGTGCCGCTCGTCACCGACTTGGGCAGCAGCGACCGGATGTCGCGTCGACGTCTCGCAATGAGGCTGGTGTCGACGGCAGCGGGATTCTGGAACGGCTGCGCGGCAGCGAGCCACGGGGCCCGCATCGCCTTGTACCAGGGGCGCGAGAACTGCTCGTCCAGCGTGGTCTGGTTGGGATCCTTCTCCTGCGTGAACACGATGATGAGCGGCAAGCTCTTGGGCTGGACTAGCTCGCCCAGAACCAACTCGCGTCGCAGATGACCTTGCCCTCATCGATCTTCATATACAGCACCACCTTGTTGACCGCGGCGGCATCCTCCGTCCCGTCCGTGCTGGTGGAGACCACGTACATGGTCTGGTCGTCGGTGTCCGCGAGCTTCTGGAGCAGTGTGCATGACTCGCCCTTCTCGGTGTCAACCACGACGAACACGGCCACGTCGTTGGCCTCGTTGGTCTTCTCGAGCTCCTTGGCGCTCTCCACGATCTTGACCGCGGGGCCCGACTTCTTGGTCGCCCACTTTCCGATCTCTGCCGACGTTCGGCCGCCGTCGTAGTCCTTGACGGCGTCCACGTCGACCTTGAAGAACTTGAGCGTGGGGAAGGCGCGGGTGACGAACAGCTCGGCCTGCTTTCTCTCGACCGTGGCGTCCACCTTGACGGCGCTTAGAACTCGACCAGCAGAGTGTCGTGGCGCGAGACAGCCTCGTCGAAATTGCTCGCCAGGAGCACCAGCAAGTCGTCTTCCTTCTGGAACTCGGCCGGGCGCACCGCAAGCGCCACGGCAACCAGTAGCGTCAGCGCGTCACGCGCGAGCAGGCGGCGTAGATCATGCGCCAGTGGATGGACCAGATCGTTGCGGAGCAGCACGAGGACGAGCAGCTCCGCGGCGTCGTGGAGCACGTGCTGGAGGTCCGCGTGCAGCCGCCCCATGTGCCCAATTTGAACCTCGTGGGCCTGCCTCGGATCGTATCTCCGTCTGGCTGACGCAGTCGAAGCCGACCTCGAGGCGGGCCAGGCCTTCGATCAGGGCAGGGTCCGGGTTGCACTTGACGGCGTAGTGAGGCCGCACCTTGGGCTGGTGCCACAGCTTGAAGCGATCCTCGACGGCGACTGTGTTCACGACGTAGAAGGCGCCGCGCTGGCTGCTGGGCGCGGGCCCGAGGCTCTGGATCTGCAGCTCGTGCGGCGCTTGGCGTTCGAGGAGGCCGTGGATGCTGTGGCCAGGTCGCTGGGCAGCAGCGTGGCCCGCCGTCGACCAGCACCACCGTATCGCGGTCACCCATGCACACCGCCAAGCCCTTCTGCTCGCACGTCGGTCCCAGCTGCAGGCCGTCAGCGTCTCTGCGGCGATGCCGTCGCGCCATTGTCCGCCACGCCGTCTCCCTGAGTCTGCCGCTGCTGCGAGTTGTCTGACCAGTGCTAAATTACCACAAATAAGCCTATGTACGATTTTCGACCCTAAATGCTGTCGTCCGGAATAAATAAGTCGACGCTGATTGGAAGAGTTTTTTTGTGTCTCCCCTAGTGTGGCTCTATGGGAGCTTTCCGGATTCCGGTCCGGAATCTGCCAATTACTGGTAGAAACATGATTCCTTTAAGCCAGTATTCAAATCTGAGGATAGCTAGCTGAATATATTACGAAAAATAGTATGAATATTGTGTTTTGCTGTGTAAAAACAAGGTTGATCGTCGTTTGTCCCTGTTTATATCCTAGTAGTAATTTCGAAAAGGTACCTTGTTTTGCTAAACATGGTCACGTGGCTGGTTTTAAGCGCCACCCCTCGCAATAGGGTTAAAGGGACTTGCACACTTGTAGGTTAGAGTTAAACTGACTCAAGCGAACCGGAAATGACCGTTTTTCGGGGCAAGGTCGACAATGAAATTTATGAAAATAGGCTGAATATGAAAAAAGTTGGACATATATTAAAGCTCTAATCGAGACGTTAACAATGGTGGTGATCGTACGTTCTACTTCGTTGTGGAAGAAAAGTTATCCGCGATCCAAAACTGGCGTGTGCGGCAATGATTGCTGCAGTGTCTCCAGCATTTTGTTTCAGGCAAACCTATGCATCAATCAATCAAACGACAAACTTCCATGCCCTTCTATTAGAAGGGTTGAAACCTATATTATTGGTCAAAAGTACCCTACCGTGGTACTTGGGACTGCAATGTGACGATAACGGGAGGGTCTAGTTGCTGCTGAGTGCAATGTTTCCCCAGGAGATGTTTTCGTCGGGGCATCTTGGGCATGCACGTGCGTATTGGCATTTTCCCCCGAGAGTGATGTCAGTTCAAGCTATAAATATTACACTTGTGAAACCTGCATTTGCTCATGATGCATACAAGCAGATTAAAGGTCGAAGCCAAAATGATCAAACTAGCAAGGCCAAGGTGGATCTCGACCAAGAGTTATCGGAATATTTTTTCGCCTGGTAATGGTATTTAGACGCAACCTCGTCCATTATGATTTTAGTGCAGATACCAATGCATATGTACCACTTGCTAACGGCGTAAGCCAATACTCAATATTTTGGTCCGGGGTACTCCACAAAAATCGGTCTGGTTGAGTCAGAAAGTCAGAGTTAATAACGCTCTAAAGGTTCTATCTACTGCTTTCTATCTGCATACTGAATCCCTGTTTAAATGGCGGTCTTCCCCAGCGGTTGGCTCTCGTGCATCGTGGTCCTTAAGGCCCTGGTCCAGGTAGCAGAACGCATTCTTGTTCCCGTTGAGGGTTAGGTGTTTGAAACAAGAACCAACGTGATCTAAGCATTTGAGAATCTGAGCCAGCCCTGGTCCAAGTGCGCGCTAGCCGGAGGGGGGATTTTACGTGTGAGGCTCATATTCACTTCGCTCTTGCAGAGCCGACGGAGCGCCCATCCGCTGTGGCCACTGCGATGGCACCAGCGCACACACAGATGACTGCAATGTCTGCTGCCAGGCGATTCTTCTCCATCGGTGAATCACCGATGGAGAAGAATACTCGACGGTGAAGGGCGGGGTGGTGAGAGGAGGTCGGTGGGCAGAACAAAATTCTGACTTCAGAACACCTCTGCGCGGTGTTTTGAAAACTGGGGTTCCCAGAATGCGGAGTCACGAAAATGGCACATTGTACCATAATCAGCTGACCAATCAGATGTACGGAAGGTGGTAGCCCAGAATGCATTCCGGCACTTGGACCAGGGCCTAAGTACGACCGAACTAACTTAACTCTGTACATCGGGGAGGTCTACCGTGAACAGTCTATATAAGGATCACTGGTACACCGTACCCATCGTAGTGTGTGACACTCAGTCCTTGTGGGCCACACCGGCCGGTGTGGTCCACACTAGAGAACATCCCTTTTCCTTGAAAAGGTCACTGGTCAATCCTGGCCCCATTACACCTAACGACATCCGACGCACGTGTCCGAGTCTGCTTCGGCTCCGACACGAAGGGTGAAGAGGTTCTGTCCCCCGTGAAGCCAATCTGTGTAGGCGAGTCTGGATTCGAAGTCGCGCTTGGGTCTGTCACCTCCTCATCTACCAGGACCTTCAGCTTATCGAAGAGCATCTTCGTCGACAGCTGGAAAATCCGCAGATCTGGCCTGAGCAAGTCTTCTGCGTCGAATGCCCCATCCACTAGACCCGCTTGATGCAGCAGATTGATGAGGATCTTGATCGCCTCCAGCTTGTCGTTCGCCTTCACTCAGACCTTCACTGGTACCGTCTGGTCGCCAATCTGCGTAGGCTGTGGGATCCGCATGATCGGGTTTTAGGTCATGAAGTCTTGGAGCTCCTTTCGGTGGTATCTGAGCTCCAGATCAGCTTCGCTCCATCTCGGGGCTCTTGATCGCGGCTGGATCCAGTCTCTCCTTGAGCTCTTCTTCCGGATCGGGGCCTTGAACGGCGTCCACTTGGCTGGTACCTTACCTTCCCATTCATTTTCATTTCAAGGCTGAGATTATATTGAGTACATTAAACCTAGAGTAGGCATCGACCAACAATACACCGTCGACGCCAAGCTAGGAGATCCTGACGCCACGCCGAATGGTTGAAACGGTCCACTTGACTTCTGTCGATATTGCCCGCGGACAGCAACGCGGTCCAGCTGCTCAAGCAGCAGCTCCTAGTCCTCCGACGCCTAAAACTTCTCCACTGCAATTTCAAGGTCCCAATACCAATGTGTTGCAGGCCACCAGCAAGCGCTCCACCAGCGCTGTATGTGGCGACACAAGGTCGCCTCCCCGAGACATGCCGAATCCATCTCTCCACTACGATTTTCTTCACCCCGCCGCGCCGCGGTTGCACCATGGCATGACCAACCTGTCGCAGTCAGCTACAGGTAGCACAGACCACTATGGCTTACAGTATCCTCTCGCGCGTCACTACGAAAACTGCGGATGGTGTGCACATTAGCACGCCCAACGATCAGGTGACTAGTCATGACCACACGCAGCCCGTGAGGGCAATGACCACCAGTCGGGACCATGGACGTCACCCATGGACTGGTTTCTTACGGGAAACGGTGCAATGACTCTACATGTAGAGCCACCGTGGGCCCCCCACAGACCCCACCTTCCGGCTGACGGGTACCACCCCGCCGCTATACGCCGCCGCACGCAGCGGCGCAGACAAGTCAGCTTAGTCCACGGTGTCATCCGTGAGCTGTTAGATGGACATGGCACTGGCCCAAACGTCCAGGCGTCCGGCGAGCAGGACCCCTCCCACATCGCAATACGTATTCGCACGCAGACAGATCAGCTTGGTACCCATTGTCACCTGGAAGCTGTCAAGTGGACATCGCTCTGGCCTGTGTGGCCAGGCGTCCGGCGGTCAGGTCTCCCCACCCCGCATTACGCTCTCGCGCAGACTACAGCCCGGGTCTCGTTCGTCACTCGATGGCTGTGCCAGCCAAGGCCCGCCGGCCCTCACCAACGTGCGCCGTGTATTGTGATTCCCGCCTAAAATTACACTTTCTGCCCTACTGGCCGAGTCGCACATCAAACCCACGCGCTGCACGGATTGGCCAAAATTGCTGTATCAGGTACATTGTACCCTATTTGGATCTAGCTTCAGGTACAGTGTACCATTTTTGTGGAGTGGTGAACATAGATTGGACTGTGTAGCGCAAACATAACCTTTTCAAACAAATGGATTATGCATTTATAGAGGCTTGTGCGATTGAGTGCGCGATTGATTCGAAGAACCGCGCAGGGAAATTTTGAGTAGAACTCACAATACACCAGCGCTCTCGCTGCAGGAACGACTGGTTCCCAAAGGAGGATCCGCGTCCAGTCGTGGCCAATCAGAGAGCGATGCGATGGTAACCGTCGCCACTGATTGGTCAGAATCCAGTAGCGGCCGGCTCAATCGCCTGGACCGCCCTGATTGGCCCTCCGTTCGTCTTGAGCGCTGCGTAGCAAATTCCAGAATGCCTTCCCATTCCCGTCGGAACATCAGTGGGAGGTAGGATCCCGCGGCGAAAGCTTTTCGGGTGAGTCAGCGAACGCACACCGGTTCTGTCCGGCTTTAGATTGTTTTGTTAGTGGGTTTTGATGTGATTCGAGACCCGCTGGGGTCCTCGAAGGGACCTGGGGAGGAGGTTGAGGTTTATCTTCCAGATCCGGATCCGAATCTACCTCCTTTCCGTTGATAGAGTTCCTCCCAGCACTCTGTAGAGCTGCGGGTCTTGCTTCATTCAGCGTCGTCGTCGTCAATCCGAGGTCCGATGACGCGTGGTCCCCTTGCTCTATCTTCACTTTAACTTCTTCTTGGGACTCACGGTGAAATCCCGTGCCACCAGAAGATCCGGGCACGTGCACCATTGTGGTGTAGCGGGGTCAGCAAAATCTGCGAGATCGCTAATTAGACCCTCCTAGTGATCTACCCGCAAGTGCGGATCCCAGACCCACCGGAGTTCACAGCTTGGCCGGTCGGGTCTTCGACGCTCAACGACTACAGATTCTGCTATATGAAGCGGCAAGCATCCCAAGAAAAGGGACGTAAAGGACAAGAACCCCGTAAAGGCAACCCCACGGCCGGATCCAGATCCAGGCCGCCAGATCCAAGTACAAGACTACTTGATCTGGGAGTATAACCGCGAGCTGTGGAATGAGGGGTTAAGATTTCCACGCCGCTCCACCCCATCCCCGCGTCTCGCCAAGACTGTCTCGACTTCAAGGCTTTAACGCTTCAGAAGACACCAGAAGAGCAACATCCAGCCCTACCGGCCGGTACACAAGGTGACCCAGTTCAGCACACGTCACGGCAGATCGGAGTAACCCCTCCATTAGTCGGTGTTCGGGCGCAGTTGGGAAGTTGAATCCGGCTAATGTATTATTCAGACTTAACCAACACTAGATCTCTTACCGCTACCTCTTCTACTTCTCGTAGGGCCGATGTAGTTCCGTTTTCAGGTGAGGGAGAAGGCGGTTGCGATGTCCAAGGCAAATTAGATACTGATTTATTGTAATGGGGCCAGGATTGGCCAGTGACCTTTTCAAGGAAAATGGATGTTCTCTGGTGTGGCCCACAAGAACTGAGTGTCACACACCACGACTGGTACGGTGTACCATGTTCCTTAAATAGAGTATTCACGGTAGACCCCCTCATGTACTGAGTTAAGTTAGCTCGGTCGTACTTAGGACGAAGACGCACGAGAGCCAACCGCTGGGGAAGATCGCCATTTAAACAGGGATTCAGTATGCAGATAGAAAGCAGAAGATAGAACCTTTAGAGCGTTATTAATACAAGACAGTTTAACTCTAACCTACAAGTGTGCAAGTCCCTTTAAGTACCCGGTACTAAAGCGGACCGATAAGGTAGGGCCTTTTGCATAAGCAACAACTGAGACGCCAGGCGTCTGTTGCGGTTGGCGTGTTACGCTTCCTCTAAGCTACGGTGCGTGTGACCCCCGTCACACCTGGCAGCACTTGTAGTCAATCCCGCGACCGACGCGGATCTCTACAATCAGGGTCTCTTTGAGTATGGAAGACTCAGGGAGTCGGCTGCCGGCGCGGCAGGACTTTCCTCACCTCTCCGATGCCCACTGGGCTACGCTGGAGAAGATGGTCAGCCTCCTGGGCGAGGCAGCCTTCGCTGGATTCCCCAACCTTCCTGCTGAGCAGCAAAGAGCGCGCGTGGAACGCTTCGACAAGTACGAGTCGTCGCTGATTGCTCACGTGAGCGCTGCTGCGCAGGAAGCCGCTCGTGCGACGATGCGAGCTGAGGCACAGAGTGCGGCACAAGCGTCCGCCACGAACACGGCCTCATTCGCTGTGCGTCCTACCACGACGAAGCCCGTCAAGATGTCGGTTCCGACGTTCGACGGCAAAGACTCAGACAGTCTTGTCTTCTGGATTCGCGAGATCGAGATCGCGCTGAGCGCTGGTCAGATCTACGACGCGCGGGCCCAAGTGACGTTCGCGCTATCCAACCTTGGAGGGCGCGCACGCGCATGGGCTATGATCCGTGAAACGGCGACTCCGGGGTATTTCACCTCGTGGTCGGTCATGGAACAGGAGCTACGCTCCACCTTCCTCCTTGCCAATGTGGCATACCGCCACCGCTCCAGTTTCTTGCGATGCAAGCAAGGCAAGCGGTCGCTTCAGGACTACGTCATGGGGCTCCACAACCTCGAAGCCGCTATGGCCGGCGCACCCCTCTCTGAGGACGTCAAGGTGACGGTCTTCATGGACGGTGTCCGCACGGGTCCGGTTCGGACGGAGCTCTTCCGGCGTCAGCCGAAGACCTTCAATGAGGCGGTCCACATCGCTATGCTGGAGGACCACTGCGTGCGCTCAGCGCAAGGGCACACGCCTCATGTTGAGGCCAGTGAGGGCCCCACTCCGATGGAGATCTCCCTTGCCGAGTCGGCACGCTCTCAGAAGACGCAACGGGCGAGTGGGCGCTGTTTCGGTTGTAACCAACCTGGTCACTTCCGTCGAAACTGCCCCACCAACCCATGGAAGGCGCCACGCGACAAGAAGTACGCGGCGCGTCCGACTCTCAACAGCCTCGAGGCGACAGAGTCGGAAAACGGCGACTCCCAGTAGGGGCGGGACGCCCTGCTGGGAGACTTCGCTCCTCTTCGAGGAAGGTGAGTTCCTTATCAGCCTCTCCAAAGGAGCAAGTCCCTGGGACGACACTTCTGTGTCTCTCCGTGGCCGCCGCGCGGTCTAACCTCGTGGTCGTCACTGCCAGCGTGAAAGGGTATCCGGAACCAATGACGGTCCTGATCGATTCAGGAGCGTCGTTTAACTTTGCGACGAAAGCCAGTGTGGCTAGGAACAGTGCATTGCATGCTAGTGCTTTAGAAGCTTCTAAGAGTAATACCAATGTATCTGTTCGCTTAGCGACTGGCTCCATCGTGTCAACACGCAAGGTTACGGTACCCTGAAGCGTGAAGTTTGACGACTTCAATTCGGTCGAACCGTTCATTGTCTTGGACATGGATGATCAGAACGATCTTATCCTCGGCATGCATTGGCTTGCTAAGCACGAGCCGTGGATAGACTGGCGTAGTCGCACCATTGGTGCAGCCACAACCCCCTCGCGGTCAGAGCCCTGGCGGGTCATGTCCCCTCCTCTTCCCGAGACGGGTTTGTGCATGAGCATCATGTGCCACGCGGCGAACGGCAGTTTGCCGGCACTTCGGAAGTGTTGGAATTGCCCATGGCATTGCCTCCACGAGCGCGGGAGCTCGAGGTAGGTGGTGGAGAAGATCCGCAGGCTCCTAGTACCTCTCCGGGTAGAGGACAAGGTTCTGCAGTTGGCAACCGAGTTGCACTTGCCCAAGGGGCAGTGAAGACGCAAGGCGCGGACGCTGCAACAGCTCGCGCAGGAAGGGGTGGTAGCGTCCGAGCTCCCCCTACGCAAGGCGTGGTGGCTGGTTCAGCCCACGTCGAGCAAGGCGCTGGAGTTGTTGCTCGCGCAAACAAGAGTGGTCGAGTCGGAACTCCCACTACGCAAGGCATTGTAGCTGGTTCAGCTCACGCGACGAAGGGTGCTAGAGCTGGGGCTCGCGCAACCACGAGTGGTCGAGCAGGGGCTCCCACTTGCAAAGGCACGAAGAGTGACAAGGTCACGAGCGCGCCCAAGGCAGAGGCGTCTAGCCGCGATACGGATTCCGTGGCTGAGGACAAGGTTCCTCAAGTGTTCGACGTCTTCACGTGCGAACCCAAGATGGGGGAGGTGTTGACTCCGTTACCCACGGTAGCAGAGCAACTCGAGCTCGAGGAGCTTTCGTATGTCGAGTTTATGGACTCTCTCAATGCGGGAGAGTTGGCAGAAGTGGTTCTGCTTCGCCCGGAAGGTAGCTCGTTGGAGCTCAACTCCTCGTCGGTCATGGACTCCGAGGTGTTGGAAGACGAACGCACCTCTAAGAGGCAGATGCGGTATGGCGCTGCCATTTTGAAGGACCCTTCGGATCCGTATTACGCCCTTCTGAGGGAGTTTTCGGATGTCGTTAGCGACGACCCCCCTTCGGTCCTTCCCCCGGATAGGGGTATGAGGCATGAGATTGACCTTTGTGCCAGGCACTAAGTACTGTATCACGCGGCAATGGCCGCTTCCGAAGGAACAGGTCGACGTCATCGACGCCTTCTTTGCGGCAAAGTACGCCGCTGGCATGGTTCGCGAGTCCAAGTCGCCCCACTCGTCTCCGACGTTTTGTGTGCGCAAACCCATTGGGAAGTGGCGCATGGTGCACGCCTTCAACAAGTTGAGCGCGGCAACCATTCCGGCGTCGACGCCTATTCCTCAGAAGGATGTGTTGCAAAACAACATGGCTGGTTGCACTATCTTTAGTGCACTCGACATGGTCGACGGCTACTATCAACTGTTGATGCGTGAGTCGGACATTCCGCTTACTGCTGTGAGCACTCCCAGCGGGATGTTGTGGGAGTGGTTGGTCATGCCCCAGGGGCTGTCCAACGCACCCGCCACGTTCAACAGGCTCGTTACGCAGCTCTTCAGGCCGATGCGGCAGTTCGTACAGACGTACTTCGACGACATCTTCGTGCACAGTCGTGCGTCCGAAGGAAAGACGGCCGTCGAAGCCCATCTTGGCCACCTCCGTGAGGTTCTCTTGTGCATGCGCGAGAATCGCCTCTATGCGAACATCAACAAGTGTATCTTCGGAGCCGAAGATATCCCCTTTTTGGGCTGCTTCCTTGGGAAGGACGGTATCCGTGCGGACCCGGAGAAGGTGTGTGCCATTGCACAGTGGCCGGTGCCCGTCTCGCAGAAGAACCTGCGGAAATGGCTCGGCCTGGCCAACTACTTGTACAAGTATAGCGCCAATTACGCCGAGATGGCAAGACCCCTAACGAATCTTCTCAAGAAGGATGCCGTGTGGTCATGGACCTCTGAGGCTCAACACGCTTTTGAAGCTATCAAGAGCAGCCTTCAGAGCGCTCCGATCCTGGCGCTGCCCGATGAAGAGCGCCCCTTCAGCGTGGTATGCGATGCATCTGACTTTGCCATCGGCTGTGCCCTGCTGCAGGTGGATGCCGAAGGCAGGAAAAGGGTAGTGTCCTTCCAATCTTGCCAATTGAAGGCAGCGAAAAGAACTACCTTGTCCACGACAAGGAGATCTTGGCGATGAAGTACGCCTTGGTCAAGTTCCGGGTGCACCTGTTAGGTCAAAAACCCTGTGTGATCTACACAGATCATGTCTCGTTGAGGACGGCGACGTCGTCGCCTCACCTCTCTCAGCGCATGGCGCGGTGGCTCTCATTCTTCGCTGAATATAACTTCACGGTGGAGTACAAACCGGGAAAGCAGAATGTCCTAGCGGACGCGCTCTCTCGGCGGCTAGATTATGAGTTAGCACATCTGGTCTACCTCGAGTCACCGCTCTATGAGCTTATTCGCGAGGCGTATGCCGAAGACGACGACCTTGCGGGTCTAGTGGAGGCGCTGAGCGCTCTAACCAAGGCCGTTAAGCCCACGGCGCGACAACGCTCACGTCTGCACCGCTACTCAGTAGTGGAGGGTTTGCTCTACTACCAAGTAGACGGGGGCGACGAGCCTCGCATTGTCGTTCCGAACGACGAGGATCTGCGTCATCGTGTCCTCTATGAGGCTCATGACACACCGCTCAGCGGTCACCTCGGGCGGGAGAAGACGTACACGTCTGTGGCCCGCAACTTCTGGTGGCCCCACATGTACAAATGGGTACGGAAGTACGAACAGACATGTGAGACGTGTGAGCGTGTCAAGCCTGCGCCCTCGGCGTCCGCTCCTTTGATGATCTTGCCGGTGCCGGCGGATTGCTGGCGCTCAGTGAGAATGGACTTCATCTTCGAGCTCCCGGCCGACACGCGTGGCCTCACTGGCATACTGGTCTTTGTGTGCCGCCTTAGTAAGATGGTGCGGCTGGCCGCTGTGCGGAAGAGTGTGACTGCGCCTCAGGCGGTCCAGCTCTTTGTGGACAATGTCTTCCGCCATCACGGCCTCCCCGAGGCATTCGTGAGTGACAGGGACCCAAGGTTTGTGTCCCACTTCTGGCAGCACCTCTTCCGCCTTTTAGGCACGAGATTGGACATGTCCACAGCGGACCACCCTCAGACCGATGGTCAGACTGAGCGGGTGAACAGAGTCCTGGAAGATATTCTTCGCAGTGTCTGCGCCGCAGAGCCCACGAAGTGGAGTGCGCTTCTTCCACAAGTGGAGTTTGCGCTCAACAATGCAGTGCATTCGTCCACGGGCTTCACTCCGTTCTATGTGAACGGACTGCGGCGTACGCCGCTGACGTTACCCCCAGCCTCAAGTTTGGGTGGGGGAGAGGCTAATGCCGAAGACCCAAGGGGCTTTAAAGGCCTACGAACGTCCGTCAAACGGAACCTGCTCTCGTTTATCGAGACTGGTGAAGTTGTCATACAGCGCGTCCGTGACGCCATGGCGGCAGCTCAAGACACGCAGTAGGAACAAAGTGACCGCCAAGGGTGTAAGAACACACAGATGTTCGAGTTGAGAGACCAAGTCTTATTAAACGCTAAGAATCTTCCTACTCAGGCGGTCTCCGCTGTGGGCAGCACCAAGCTGCGACCTCGCTTTGTGGGGCCGTTCACGGTCATCGAGGTCCACGGCCACGCCTGTTCGATTCGAGCGAAGACGCTCTCTCCGAGACCGACGCGGTCGCTTGAGCACCTCGGGATTCGACAGACGGCGAGAATTGCACGACACAGGGGGTGAACGCTTGGCGATCGGAATGATGATGATCGGAATGATGGCGATCGGAATGATGATGATCCACGATCGGATTGACTTGGTGCAGACATTTCGGTACACGATCAGATCGAGATTGCCCGGGTACAAACATTTCGATACATCCGATCGAGGGTTATCGGGTACCAACATTTTGGCACAAGCAACAACCCCCGCAATCGCAGCAAACGGTTGGTGCACAGGCAAGAGCCACCGAACAGGGGACGCAATCACCGGATGCGCAAGAGGTACACAAGTGATCGGTAAGAGCGGGAAAGAAACTGTGTGGTTTAGAGACAGCTAGCAGATCTAAGGTACTTAATCAGAGAGAAATTGTCCTTGAAAGACACAAGTGACTTCGGCCTTCGGGGAAGGGAATTATATTGGCCCACCCACTACAGTTAACAAAAATCTACGCGGAGACACCTGGAAAGCTTGGCCAGCGACGCACTTCTTCTCTTCTCAACGACTCAACTCAACCGCCATAGGAGGCGGCAAGCAACGAAAAGGAACGGACAAGGCAACCCTAAAGGACAACCGCGGTCAAGAACGACCGCCCCGATCGACTTCTCGCGAAGCTCGATCTCAACACCCGACACCGCGTGAAGATTCCCGCGCATGTGTCAAACAACCCCGATCTCGAGTGCCGTCAGCACGGACCCGATCAAGACCCCAAAGTCTCTTTAAGAAGAGCGTAACTAGCCCAAGCCGACGGGTACACAAGGTGACCCCGCGCTCAGCGTCCCACGGACAATCGGAGTACCCCCTCCGTTAGTCGGCAGTCTGGGCAGCCGTCGGTAAGCCGGAGCACGTCATCGATTTTCGTGACTCCCGCTCGACCACATTAGGGCGACAACAACTTATCGTTTGATGACACAGGAAGCGAGTGTTTATTGGGGCCTAGCCCTTCCGATATTTTATCCAATCATATAAGCATATTCCGACTGTTTGAAATGATACCTTGCCAATGTTGATATGGAGTGGACTATCATGTTACGAGACAAATCGGGGTTTCAGCCGGCTAAATATGGGTTGAGTAGCTGGCCACCCAATTCGTACTTCACGCAAGCACGCTGGTATCCGGCAGGACGAATGCTCAGAAGCACACACATTAGCCGCTTCAAGCTGCGGCAGGGCTCTCACTCACCTCAAGAGTTGACGTTCTTTTTGCCATTTCACCTTGACATCAGATCGAACGTGAGCGTCACACCAATCTTGAGCATCATTTCCTCACCAGCCCGGTCATCCGACAGATCGAAGGTGATCTCGATGCGGTCGTCAGCAGCGCCTGTCGGCATTCAGGAACCCGTCGTTAGCAGCGCCTGTTGGCGTTCAGGAAGCCGTCGGGTGTGCCATCCCACTCGCCGATGCGCCAAATGAGGCTGGCGGTTATCTCGTGCGAGACTTCGACGGTCTCCAAGGCGGACGAGCCCTCCGTGACGGTGACAGAGGCCGTGCCAACAGCTAACTTCAACTTGTACACAATATCATTGGCGTCGATGAAGTCCAGCGACGAGGCATCGGGGGGGGGGGGGGGGGGCAGCTTCGCTCGTGGGTGCGAGAGTGTAGGTGCCGTGGAATCTGTAGCGGTAGTCCTCGATACGAGTGTGTTCCGAGTTAATGTAGAACGAAAGGTCGTTGGAGATGCTAAGCTTAAGAAGGGGCCGCCGATGGACGTCTTGCAGACTTGTTCCGAGTTGACCAAGTACAGTGCTTTGTACGCCGTGGACATCGTCGATGAACGGTATACGCGAACCCTGACAGCGACGAAAGCAGTGGCCGCGATGATCAGCTAAATCGAGATGGCCATAACATATTCTGAAAGTGATTTTCAAAAAATCCAATCCGTTACATTGGCTGATCTTTACGTTCTTGTTTGGGTGTATCGGCTAAAGGTGAGTGCTCGCTTGTATCTGTTCAAAGTATCAATTCTCCACGTCGCCACCATATGAGCTATTTAACCATCTTCTTATTGGGCGAAATGAAGCAAAATGGGATGTTGTGATTGGTTGTAACTGTAGTCAGGTTTATGATTGAAGCCCGCATTAAAGTGTCGGTAATGGATAAATCGGGGAACTGAGGACTGCTGTTTCTGAAGAAACGGTGCCGTGCCAAACGGCGAGAACCTCGTTTTCGTGCTCAGGAGAACAAGACGGTTCTAATGATACCAACATATGTAGGGGGTAGAAAAACACTCTCGATCGTGTCGGGGGCTGTTAATCTAGCACTATATTTCAAACGTTCATTCAATATTATTCCCGCCACTCGCCATTAGATCAAACTTTAAACACATTTTTTATTTCAACTATGGAGCATCTTCAAAGAGAGCACGCGAACTCGTAACTCGTAGGAATGGGACCCAACAACTGCCGAATACGAACGAGTGGTTCTCTAGAGCGTGCGTATCGGATTATGTTCGTGTTGGTGCCAATCTTTTAGAAGCGCCATTCCTCTTCGTTCGATTCTGCCCCGTAGTTGTTACTGCTACTGTTCACGTACGTGGAGACGCAATTGCACATGCCCGACATGTTTTGCAGTGGGTATATCCATGTCTTAAATATGTTTATTCCGTGTTTTGCTATGCATCTTGAGCCAGGCGAGCAAACCGATGGCGCGCACCAAGAAAACAGCACAAATCATCCCAAAAATTCAGCTCAACCAGCTATGCATTCTGGAAACTATGTCTACTGATTTCTGATTGGTCCGCGTTGCATGTTTCTACCTTACGAAGTGTTAAAGAGGCAAAAATGAGACCGCGCAAAACAAAATCGGAATTTCCAATATTATTACAGTGGAGATATGGCCGTTTGTATGGGACGAGGGGAAGAATCGAACTTAAATGAAGTTTCGAGAAAACGCGTTTAGAACATTTGGTGTGTGATTTTTTCCCGGCTCCAAATCGCGGGGGAAGACGACGGTGGAGGGGATCGCTAGCGGTGGCAGCGTCGGCGCCTACGACTCGCCCTCTTCTTCGCGGGAGAGCGACGGTGATACCGACAAGGTTATGAAGCTAGACGAGGTCGTGCAAGAGCACATCAACACCGCGCTCGGCGTATCCTGCTAGAACCACCGCCGTTAAGCAAGACGGCGTCTGTAAGAACCTTTTGGGTGGATACCACGCGCAGAACATTACCAGTTTTAACGCCACCAAAATAGCATTATGTGGTGCACACAAATGGTATTTTTGAAATGTTTTTTATAAATTGATTTCACATTTTCAAAGGGTTCTAGGTCGATTTCGGCTAAACGGATTGCAGATTCGGAATCTACGCGTAAAATTACCCCTACATCGACATTAAAGCAAAAAAACATTTTTTGAAATTTGAACGGGGTCGCTTCGCGCCAAACGGCATCCCGACCGACACACTGCTCATCTGAGGTTGTTTGATAGCTCAAAATGAAGCGAAGACACAGGGCTACGTGGCTAGCTAATAAAAAGGAATCCGTACTTAGGCATTAAGACCGAAAATGTTTTGCGCGGTCTCAAATGATATGTACCATCTTGGTACGAAGTTTCGGCTCTATCGAACTCCAAATAGCGATACCATCGCAAGGTCAAAGGAGGAGTCTTATTTCGCACTACCCAAAGTAGTGTGTGCGTTCTCCCCAATGTAGCTACGATTGGGCTCGAAGGGTCCACGTCGAAAGGACCCTCGGATACCCAACGTAACGCCCGCTGTGGGACCCTCAGGAGTCCTGAATCATGGGTCCCCCATCGTCTAACAGATTCAGTGTTGGACTTAGTCGTCGTTCATAAGCAGAGAAACTGCAGATGAAACGCAAGTTATGAAATCAAGATGCTGTCATGTTTTACCTTCAAAGGTGTGTGGAGAAACTTTCCTAGCATACCGTCCTCAGACTTCGTTCTTGGACTTGCTCAAGAAATTGATGAAGAACTTTTACGTTCCTGCGCTGCGTTTTCTGAACAAATCGATGAATAATGCTTACTAGGGTAAGTGACACCAGCAGCGGTAAAAGTACATTCAAGGATTCTACGTGGGGCCAACTGGCCAACTATGAAGGACGAATAGATATTTCTCGAGCAGGCAATCGTTTGGTATATTGGCAATGGTGAAAGCTCTTCAGCAATAATCAATTCTAGATTCGTTATGCCGTTGTCGGATTTGACGTTAACTTCGAAATTGTTGCATTGCTAAGTCTGTTTAACATTTCTTCTTCGTCTAGAGCGGCTTGAGGTGTACGCGCCCAAGCGGTTATTTCATCAGTCAGTCCCTGAAGAGAGGTAAACGCTTCTCTTGCAGTGACGCGCGAAACCAAAAGATAAGGCTTCTTTTTCTTATTCGCGAATGCGTTCTTTGGTCACCATTCATCGAATTTAATGTTTCACCCTGAACCTTGTAAACGGTAGACCATACCGCGCACACGAGGGGAAACTGCTAGATGTTGACGGATAGCTCCCTGGGAACACCACGTGCACTTCCTGGTAGTGCAATTTCAGCCGCTTTATATGCTTTCGTCTTAAAAAAATAATAGAAGGACAATGTTCGGATCGCTACATCCTCTCATTGATACTGCTGTCGATCCACGATCAAGCCGAACCAAGACAACTGGCGGAGGAATGTTTGGAACTGTTACGGTCATATCAGCTCCGCGATCGTGAACCAGACGAAACGTTGTTCCGGGGTGGTATAGAATGGCTTCAAAATGATCAAGCGTTTCGTTTGCTACCATCTTCTCGGCGCGGACATTTCGGGAGACTTGAATAGGCATCCCTACAATTACGGAGTCAGTCTACCAAAACTTGAGTCCGGTAATCTCATGACCATTTTGATCTCTTCCCGATTTTGAGCTCCTTATTTTCCCTTGAAAGTTTGCAACGACACACACGGGGTATTCTCCTTCAGGGAGTAGTTCGGCTGTGGTGGAGATGTATAAACTGTTGATAGCAGCCCTGGTCGCATTATCCGCCATCACAAATGTATCAGTAATTCATTTCCTTTGATCACACGCGAGTTGACAATGTCAACAAGTTCTTGTGTCCAGACACCTAGACGGGCTTTTGCGCAACGACGCCTCCACTCCGGATCCTTTTTGAAATTGGACGCTTTCCTTCAGCATAATTCCATCAACAAATAACTTCTATAAATTAAATCCTGCGAGTTCGTCGGGCGAAAGGTTTGTCTTTTTCGCCTTTTGGTTTGGATCTTTGTACAGTAACGTCCCACCAACCGGTGGTGACTGCAAGAAATCGTCCACTAGTGTGCCATGAACTCCACCAAAAAGGACGCCGGGAACACGCTTCGCCTAACGCAAACACATATCTAGCTGGACAAGTTGGAACTTCATCATCATAGAAACGTCATCTATAATTAGTAGTTCAAAGTTCGCAATTGAATCAGACGCTTGCACTTTTATAATATGAAGCAATAAACTCGTCAAGGTCCGCCCGCTGATAAGCGTAGCGGCTTTGCCAGTAAGTGCTGTTTTCAGGAGACAATTGGGGCGACCCGAGCTTTCACATAGTGCCTGTACCGCGTCGATAATTCTATGTTTGCAAGTTCCACCCTCCCCGCCAAGAAACATGAGAAGTTGTCCATCTTGTAGTTCACCCGTAAGTTCATCCCCTGTGTAATACGTCTTTTCTGCTAGTCTCCATCGTGAAAGAAGAGCTCGCCCAACTACTTTGAGGGCATATTGCTGCCTCTCTTTGAGGGTGTACACATTCGAAGCTTCAGCAATACTGGCGAAACTCTTCAATGCTTTACGAGCTTACTGGAAGCTCCCACGCCATGTTTTGATCAAGCAAGCACTCCGTCAGTACTTCAACTACCTGGGTATCACGTGAAGCAGCGGGATCGGTACCCTCAACTCGGCATAGTACGCTGTTATCCGTGCTGGCGTCACGAACCCATTTTTATAAGAAATTCACAGAAGGGAGATCCTCGGAGCACAGTATATTAATACTGCACCTTGACAAGTCAGCTGGAGCACCATGAAGCAAGCTCAATTCTTGAAATGTAGTTAGCATGCTAGCCGTTTTGCCTTCGAGAATTACCAAAGTTGGACATCCAGCAGGGTTCAGCGAATAACTGTGTAAAACGACATCGCTGTTGTCACCATTTTCCCACACATCTAGCATATTTTCGTCGGTTTGAATATCTTCTGATATACCATACTACCGTCATCCTCACAAGCTTTCAGGTGTAATACTGTCTCCCTCAAAAGTCTTCAGGTAAAATTATACTGAAATCAAATTAACAGGATTTGGTTGCACTCCTGGGCCACCAATATCCTTGCTGCCTCGATCACTCGACCAACTAGATTCGTTTCGAGTTGTTATGGTTGGTGATTTACAGATGTTCAAGTGCGTGAAATCAAGAAAATGCATCAAATAAGAAACAAAGTTGTTTGAGACATGTTTAGCTTTTACGAAGCATACAATCATTGGTATGACAGCGTTTTCGCCAGCGACGAGGTCCTGGGCATCTTATGCGGAGGCCATGGTTGACAGCGATTTTGTGGAGCATGTGAACGGCGCATATGACTCGTATGAGGAAGCAATAAACACTGAGCAGGAAACTATTCGTGGTCATTTAGATGCATGGTGCGTTAATTGTGAAAGTGATGAACAGAGTATTCTAGAGCGGCGAGTGGGTCTCACTAATGATTTTTCAAAATAGAGGTATTACCCCAGGCTGGCTACGTCTTCCGGGTTGATTTTTGTTTTTTTTGCTCGACGACGACACGGCATCGTTCCAGTCTTGACGTTTTCAAGTCTTTTTGTAAAACCAGCAACACAACGTAAGCGAGCAAAAAAGCAAGTGCACACTACATTCCAAAAAATACGTACAATCACGGTTGCGTTGGCCGACAAAGGTTTCAATGCCGTGCTCCGTGTCACACACACACTGCATGGTGCGTACGAATCCAGCTTCACCTTCAACTTGTAGGCGTATTCGAGCTCACGAGCCCATCTGTAACGCAGGTCATTCGCATCTTTCATCGCAACTTCGCGGTCATATTTATCCGTGTCAATTGCACGCTTTCAATCAGTATAGCGTTGCTCATCAGCTCTCACTTGGCAATCGTGTCGGGATTTTCCAGTATCGCCCACTAGTCCTTGATACGCTCGCGTTCCGCTCTCAAGTCCTCATCTGGTGCGACAAGCCCCCGCTCCTTTTCAGCAAGCACGGATTCACGTTCTACAAGTCTGTTGCCAAACGCAACTAGCTCGGCTTGTCTGGTGGCCTCTGCTTTCATTTTTTGTTCCAGCTCTGCTACTTTATCCTTGACTTCATTCCCTTCACCTCCAAGTTCGGCAGACTTGCCGCGCCCCGTCATCACTTCCTTGATAGCGTTGTACTTTGCCTTCCCTTCGTTCAATTCGCTCTGTAGCTTCCCCTTCGTAACACTCCTTCAGCTTCGAAATTGTCAGACTGCTCTGCTCCTCCAGCTGCTTAATATCACTTCGAGCTGCTTGCGCTTCGCAGCGTCTTCCTCGTGCTGAGAAGTACTTTCAACTCGGGTTCCTTGGTCCTCAACTCCTCCGCGTGGCCCTTGAATGACTTGAAATTATCCGTTTCTGAACGTATTTGATAGTCCACGTCTTTAGGGGCGTTTTGTGCCGCACTATATCGAAGAGCGAAAGCAACGAGCAGAGATGGACTCAACTGGAATCTGTCACCTGACCTGCGTTTGTCCAACTGGCCCTTGCCGCATTTCAGTCGTAGATGCATGGTTTTAGCGCCGGCACCGCCTCGGCAAGATCGGCCAGTGAAAGTTCTTGATCGTCACTTGTCTGCCGTATCGTTTCACCCTCGACGCCTTCCGCGGCCCGGCCGTCGAATTTTGGGTCACCTCGCCGTCTTGTTCTTTGCTGACTCGCCATCGACCTAGTCCTCGTCTTGGTCGCGCTTTCGCTTGCTTTGATGAGTGCCTTGAGAAGATGCTTGTGGAGGCTTGGACATGCTGGTTGCATGGGGTCGAGTTTTAGTCTTCTTGGCGCTCGTCTTACCGCTCTTCTTGATGACCCTGGGCGCCCGCGACAGTAAAAACGTAGCGCAACGGGCGTATCCCACTGTTTTTCAAAACGTATAAGCGACTAAATCGAAAATGATTCAATTGGTAGGCTAAAGTTTTTTATTTATCTTGCATAGAACTCGCGCTCGTCTAACACGAAACTCACGTTACTTTGCCAAAATCAACTTCATTGCTCGTTGTGACCGCCATAGTTGTTTCGGCCCGTGGACTGCGCTATGATGGCACCTACACCGTGATCAAAACGTCAGCCGGTTCGTGCGATCCTTAATCCGAATGAGTATGTCCCAGGCGTGAAATGACGTAAGCAGGTTTTGATCCAAGCTGGTTTTCCAGTTCCCAACAGCGGCACCACAAGCACGAGCTTGGAGTGCAGCAGTACACCACACAATCAGTCATGAAATCCAACGAAAAGTTCTTCCTATCCACTTGCCAAAGTTTCATTTTTTTGGTGTTTGGACCTTATGGCTTCCTTCAGATTGGGCTTACAGCTTCAGGTAGGGCTTGTGGAGGCGGCGGCAGTACTTGTAGTAAGCGTTGCGCTTGGCAAACGGACACAGCAGAACTTACCTTTCTCATTGAGCTCTCGATCGCGAGCTCGATTGGCCGCACGGGCAGGGTTGTGCAAACATCCTCTTTGGTGATTCGAGAATTGTAACTTGGTTGGACTGGGTAGAACCCACACTTGTACGCTGGAGGAGGCGCGGACTCGGTCGCATCGGCTCCCCACTTGATGCCCTTGATCGTCAGCACACAATGAATGAGTTGAGTCCCGCAAAGGCAGCACCGCTGTGAATAACGTCGCCACGGAATATGACACAGTCACCGGCGCCAAACAGGACTTCGGTCCTGCGACGAGGATCCGCCACGGCAAAGCACTTCGGATACAATACCAACTTGGTGTTCTCCGCCAGGTTATTGATAAGCCCGGCTTGAATCTCGGAGAACTTCTTGCGTGCTTTGCCGATCTCGACGGCTGGGAAGTCTCGATGTGGATCCACCAGGCAACCGCTTGAAGTGACTTTTATTCCTTTGGCCCCCAGCGCATGTGGAACTTCTTGATCTGCAGGGTTGCTTCGTCCTTCAGTTTCTTGTACGCCTTCGGGTTCAGCGGCGCCATCTTCCGTGAACTCATCGAAAGTATTGCTGCCAAACTCCTTGAATATTGATACACAAGCGTGCGTCTTGGACTCGTTGTCAGCCTCGATCTTCGCGTGAACCGTCGTGATCATCTCCGCCGCGAACACTTTCTCCATGATCATGTATCCGTCTTCCCAGAAGCGCTCGAGCAGATTTTCCACCGCATCTATCACCGCGCTCGTGGCGCTTGATAGCTCCCTTGCGGGCTATAATTCGTAGCAAGCCTCCTCACTCGACTGCGGGCGCCGCTCCCCGCCCGCGACTCGTGAAGCTCGCTCGGTTGTGTTTAGGACCCTCCAACACGCCGAATCCCATATACGATCGCGCCGCTGCTCCAAAACCTGGTGACGCCCGTGTCGCTGCTCCTGGACTCCATGACCGCGCTGCTGCTGCAAGATCCGGTGACGCCTACGCTGCTGCAGGGCTTGGTGAAGCGCAAGCTGCGTATGCACGCAACTGCAAGTCTGGGAAGCATGCAAACGCAGACGAAGTCTAGCTCACCTGGACTCCACTGTCAGTTTGCGTACTCGGAGGATAGCCTGGAGTAGCGAAGTTGACATTTTTGCTGACATGCGTGATGGAACATTGAATAGAGTTTATATTTTCAAGTTGTCATGCTATTTGTTTTCAGCTGTTATTGCTCCTATGCTGTCGTGCTACACATAGATGTCAGCTAGTCGTGCTAATGGCGGGAAACGCGGAGAGCAACGCAGTGTGCATGTGTACAGCAAAATAGTTCACGTCACTCGCACGTCAACTCTATCGCGGACAAGCATGTATGTTGACCAATCAAAGTGCGATCATCATTTAGACATCTTGTCAAGAGAGCTCATGCGCAAGATTAAAAATCAACATTACGAATATTGACCAATCAAACTGCATTTTTCTTATTGATCGCTTGTCAACAGAGCTCATTTGCAAGATTTCAAAATTAAAATTATGAATATTGACCAATCACATCTGTTCGTATACACATTGCCTTGAAGCAAAAGAGGTGGTCGTGCCGCCCGTCGAGCACGCCCTGGACACCACACTTACCGGTATCACCTTGTGGACACAGGGTAGTTGTCCTCGTGAGAAGGCAGCACGGTGGTGCGCGTCGTCGAGGCCAACGACCACGGGCGTTACCAGCTCCACGGGATGACGTCGCCACGAGTTTCTGCTCCATGGTATCACCAGGCATTTACAAATAGGGCATTTTGCGCTCAATAAGGCAAAGGCGCCCTATTTTGTTTTTGAGTGATGCCCTATACAGTCCGATTTTTGATAGCATAGATATCGCGCTGTTTGACTTTCGTCTTAGCAAATTTGTGCATTCCCTAACAATTATCGAAATATGTTCTTGTTCTAAGCAGCTATAAGACCGTGCTGTGATAGAAATCGATGAAGTGAATGCATCAACTGACTATCGCCAAGACTTTGAAGCAGTGTTGAACGGCGGATTGTATTTCTACAAAAAAAAACTCACGCGGCCACTCACCAAATAAACATAACTTTCCCACTTCTGCTATGACAAAAGGTCCTCACGATACAGTGCTTTGGGCTCGCGAGCCAAATAACTACTTCTTGAAGTATTTTGCTGTACGTGTTTACCCAATGTTAAGCCTCTATATATTCTGACCCCCTCCTCAGCGATATTCTGCATTGTGGATCGCATAGTTGATGAGTTTCTCGAAGGTGACGTTTACTTAGATGAAGGCAACGCGTCGATGAAAGGATGAATTAGAAAATCTGAAACCAGTTGAAAATGACCTTCTTACACTGAGAGAATTTACATCGCAACAACACTCCAACTGAGTTTTCGCATCATCTAAACTTGTCACTTGAAGGAATGCAGCAGTTTAACCAGCTCTAATAGGTCAACCTTCAAGAAACAAACCCCGAGAGGGACACACGCTGGTGTTTGCAGGCCTTTTAAATGCATGCATTAACATTAGATGCTTCTTGATTATACTTTGATTTCGTTTTATCTTGGATTTAGTATGGTGCCCTGCCGATACCCTATCCTACTTCACCAGAATGCCCTGAACAAGCCATTTAAGGTCAAATCGGCAAATGCCCTATCTGTAGATGCCTGGGTATCACACAAAACACCGCCAAAAGGTCAGAGCGCAGCTACTGAAGGCTGCTAAATGTGGCCAAGTTCACATTTGCGACGCTGACTCGATGCTTCCGGCGGCGGTGGGGCTGCCGCTTCGACTGCTTCTGGCCGTAGTCCGCGCTACAAAGGCACCCCAAACATATCAAATGTCAGTACGCAGCAAACGCAAGCTGCCAACACGGCCAAGCTCACCTTGCGCCAGCCACACCTTTCTCGATTCCGGCCAAATGATCGCGGTCGGTGGTGGTGACGCGGTACTACTGCCGCTGCCGTCGCTGCTAGCTGGGCTGGATCACAAACCGATATCATGCTCAACATCAGTAGGCAGCTGACGCGAGGCAACTGGAGGTTTTCCAGAGTGGCCAGTTCGCAGCTGCCCAGGGTGCAGAGCCGGAGAGTGTCGAATGGAGATCTGGACTTAGTGTGGCACAAGGATGGTACACCCGAAAGTGTTGACTGGTTGAAGATTGCGAGGACGGTTACTCGGACCACGTATAGGCTCACAGGCACGGAGGCGTCTCACCCGAAGCAAAGAAAATTCGGGATGGAGTTATAGCGCCCGGTCCGGCCGCCGATTTCCATTTGCGGCAGGTGCCCACATGAAGGGGTCAAACGCTTCCGGTAGAATGTATCCCGGAAAGCGGCCTGCCCATACGAGCCGAGTGATCAACCAGTACCTCAAGATCAAGACAACAACTGCATGGACTGATCTGTCTCGACTGTGTTTTTGTGTGTGTCCTAGCCAGGAGCTGGATTGGCAATCTTGATCTGGCCCAGGATCGTCCTGGTCTTAGCCAGAACATTGCGATTCATGTACCATATACACACCAACGACGGAACATCAGGAAACAACTTGTCGATGACATTCATGCAGGCTTGTTCTCGGTCGGTGGTAATGATAGACTGCCACGGGATTTCGTACAATTCCATCATACTCTGCAATTTTTTAAGCGTCCACGTATAGCCCTCCTCTTTCTCGCCAGGGAGCCAACACTGAGTAATTGGCAGGACCTTGTTTATATTTGCCATTGCAATGATGTTCAGCAAAGGCAGAGCGTAAGTGTTCGTTTTGTAGGTGCAGACCATGATCAAAACGTTCGGGTTCAGCGCATAGAACTTCTTGATATCCGGGTGAGACCAAAACAAATACCGAAGTCTTGCCGTTTCTGGATTTACTTCCCACTCGTAGAAAAGTCGTTCTGCGCCAATTTCTTGAGAAGCAGTTCTGTCGGCGTGTCATTTGAAAATTCGTTCCGCCTCTCCGCGTTTTTCCTATTTTGTCGTGATAGACGTACACTGGGATCGGCGACGCGGATCGTTGCAGCAACTCTTTCAGGGGGAATTCCAATGGCAGTTTGCGAGGCAACCAAACCAGCCGTATTCAGCTCTTGAGATGCCAGTCTTGCCATGTCGCGGCGCCTATGCCCTGGGTGAAATGCGACGTCTTCGGAAGGCGGGTGATTGTGGTAATGAGATCCGTTGATGTGGACAACCCGCCATTTGCCTACACAATTGTCTTCGTCGATGGCCTCTAAGCGAATCTTCATCTTGCACCCAATTTTGCTTGTCGAACGCTGAGTTCGAACGCGATCCTCGTCCCGCAGACATCGTGTATTCTGCGTCTTGCCGTAGTGGTCGCACTGAAAGTCGCGCTGGCGTATCTCCTTGAGCTTGTTCTTCTTGTTGTGGGCCTTTGTCACGTCGATGATTTGTCTGCGATCCCACGCATGTAAAGCTGCATCAGCTTCTTCGTACGAGTCGAAAACTTGCTCGGGTAGCGGGCCGATCGCAAAACGACGTGGGGGTGGTGGGCGGCGAGACTATGCTTGAGGACTAATGCTTTGTTGACACTGATAGTTGCGACTCTATCGTGCAAAATTACATCGAAAAGGCGACATTCAGGGCTATTCAGAGAACATTTGTACAAGCAAACCTATTTAAGGCATCTGCTTGAGCAACCAACGCCCGAAACTACTCATTGCTGGATGCTACGACCAGATCGAGGAATGTGCTATTAAAAATTGTCGATCTCCACCTGGTACCCTTTCTAAGCGCGGGCATCAATAACTTCAACATACATGACTATTTTTAGGTCTACACAATACAACAGCTTAAACTTGCTGGACTATTATTAAGTCTGCAAAACACGTATCCAAAAATCCTATTTCAGTTCCCCATTTTTATTTTTGGGTACCTCGAGCTCCACAGATTTCCCCCTCCGCAACACTTCCAAGAGTTAATATCTAATCTCAGCCACAGCGCCTGGTCGAGTCGAGGACTTCGGAGCCGGGGTGGGGCAGGCTGCGAAGCGGCGCCCCCCAAGCGCAGCGAGAGAGGGGCGGGCCCACGGTCAGAAGTCCGAGACGAGAGCCAACGCGCTAGTGGCCTACCCCTAAGTGATTAACCGTAGTATACTTCTATACGTACAAAATATGAGCATATAAAAGTCATTTCGTTGCGTCTTTCACGCGCAGTCGGTATAAATAACGAGTGCCATTGCAAATTGTATATATCATATAGTTTGTATAGAGACTCGTGCGACAATTTGATTAGCTATTACAAATAGGTGCTGGTATACATTTGACAAGTCGTTGTCGAATTCAATACAATAATGTCATTGATGACAATTTTTGAATTGTAATTGTTCCTACCAATTTTCTCAATGATTTTAATTTCGTTACGCCATACACGTCCGTTCCGCTGCCAGCACCGATCCCGACGTCCGGGCCATGGTTGGCGCCCTCCTCGCAGCCCAGCACGAAGAACTGTCCGTCGTGCAATGAGGAGTGCAAGTCAGCAAAGTTCTGCATGGGATGTGGCTTCAACTTTGTCAAGAGTGATGAAGAAGAAGTTGCTCGCAACATGGAGGCGGCGCGTCTGCCCCAGCAACGAATGCGTGACGGTGAGCAGCAGCAGCGCAACCAGGCGTCTCTCATGGCCAACCAGGCTGCGCAGGCTTACCAGCCCTCCTGGTAGATCGACATCTTAACCCACCAGGGGTACAATAAAATATGTTATTGTATTGCAGTCTGCACTCAGCCGTAATAATGATTGCAATATGAGTTACCCCAATAATCAATTATTTTAGTGGAACAATAATTGTATTGGCCAACATGTTTAAAGGGGTTAATTTGCTATTTTTGTATGAGTACGAAAAATCCGAATAACTTGGGCTGGCAAAGCTCAGTAATAATATTTGCAATACGATGTCATCCAATAATAAATAATCGTGGAACAATACCATAATAATTGTTTTATAGTGCAGAGAAACAACATTTGCCGGGGCAGCGCAAACTCAATGAATAAACGAAGAGTGCAAGCTACGAGGGCGCGAGTGAGTTTTTATTCAAGCGCCTGGTTATTTATCCTGTCAAGCTTGTTGCGTGCTGTTATCATCCGCGTTACCGTGGCCCTCCTGCTGCTCTTGCTGTCGTTCGCGTTCAACTTGCGTCAGGCAAATCTTGTAGTTGATGTCGTACTCCGTGTCCACGGGTTCGTACTGGTCATTCATGTTGCTGTCTGCATGTTCCAGTGGATACACATACGCTCCGGCATCAGCGCCTCCAGCGTCACCATAGTAATAGTAGTAGCCACCGTCACCATTGTCGTTGTTGTCGTAGGTGCCAGCCTGGTCTTCGCTGTACGCATAGTTATTGTATTGGTCGCCGTTAGCTTCCGGTTGTTGGTTTCCAGCCTCAGCGTATACACCACCGTTTCCTAGTGGCCACGCTCTGGTTGATGCATCTTCTCTGGTAGCCGTCAGGGGTTGTCCAACTTGGACTCCAAGTGGTCTCGCCTGTTTTCACGTTGTAACAGTACGAGGCGCCCACATTCTCGTCCCAGTACTCGACCCACTCGCCAACAGTTTCGTTGGAAGCTGCTTCTGCTTTTCAAGTCGGATCATCCATCTCAATCAGGTGTTAATAGTAGCCCCAACAACTAGGTAGTAGTATTACCGGAACTTCGAAATTGGAGACATACTACTACTACCGTATGGTCTTAGTAGAGATATTAACAATTGGTAGTAGTAGTATTAGTAGTAATATTAGTAGTACTACTCCACTACTACTCGAGTTACAGTGGTCACCGTCATGTAAAGCACCCACCGTACTTAAACCCTGGGAAAATAATCCGACATGTTAACCCTTTTAAATAATCTCAGCGCTGGCCGTATACTACGTAGTAAATTAATTGATGTGCGAACGAACTCCTGAAATTGAAAACATAATCTCACTAGAAAAAAATATATGAGCTTCATTATCGGGATTGCCGGAACCACGTGGTACATATATTTACTGCCAGTGAATCAGTGGTGTTTCCAACACACGCTACAAGGATTACGATTGACCTCATTGCCTTCCTGATAATCCTTCATGGCACAACCCATGCTTCGTTTGTTGTGGTTTGACGCGGTTTCAAAATTGGTGATCCCAGAGGCCTAAATGAGGGCCTAATTGAGAGCCACTCAAACTAGAATTGCAAGATGAGAACCGGGTTTCCTCGTTTAGGGTCCTTCAAAAGTATTAATTGAAGAGTACTATAGTAATGAGCTGATGATATTATAGTATCACTCATACCGGTATTGAATACCTCATTATACAGTAGTAGTGTTACTACTACCCCAGAAAATCGGGTAGTAGTATTACCGATGTGTACTATTTCAGCAACTACTACTAACCCCTGGTGGTAATAGTACACGTAGCCGCTGTCCTCGTCAAAGAGCTTCGTCTCCGTGTCTTGGGCACCTTCAGCATCAACGAATCGAGCAAGTCGCCGTTTTGCACGAGAGTACCGGAACGCATGCTGGATCCCCACGGCCGACTGCATCTCAAGACGCACTCGTCTTACCGTGCACAGGCTCAAGAAGCACCGAGCACAGCACCGTGCTCGAATTCGTTGACTGCTGGCAGAGTTCGTGATCCGCTCCCGTACGTGCCGCTGAATACAGGTTGCGCTTGCAACTTCGAGAGTCACCGCACTGTCACGAAGTTTTTCACGGATAACAACCTCAAGCTTCAGCTCATGCAGTTTCGTTCGAGCTTGTCGTCCACGTACTATCGTCTCGATCCGCGTAGCTGCGATCCGCTCGGTCTCAGCAATTCGCGCGGTGAGATCGGTGAGTCTCCGACGCAATTCCTCGTTGAACTCGTGCAGCTTCTTCAAACGCAGCACATGCAGCTCGCACCTCGCAACGTATCCACGCCAGTCATACTGCAAGAGTACTGCTGCTGCTGCTGCCTGTCGTTTCATGCGTAGTGCCCGTCGTCTTGCGAGAAACCCACCCGCATGAAGCTGGATGCAGCACGCAGCAGCGCTTCGTTGTTTCTCAAGTCGCTCTTGACGCAGCGTGGCAGCTACACGCCGCGCTGGCCAACCGCGAGCGTGGCTCTGGATTACAACCGCTGCAATGTACACGCGCCTGGCTTGATAGTATCAAGTTGATACCGATGCAATGCGCGTAGAATTCGGACTGCATAGCCATGTTCGCGTTTCAGCCGCCGCAGTTCACATCGAGCCAAATTTCACATCGCACTGCACGTTGAACGGTGAGTGCAGCATCAACTTCGAGCGATTGCTGTCGTATGTTGGCTGCGCAAATTTCTCTGGTGATCCTGCGCTGTCGATGACGTCGGCAGCATTCCTGCACACGCATTGCAGCGGCTGTTTGCGAAGTGAACTGCAGATCTGCTAAGGTATGACGCTGGGCAAACCGGCGGTAGTTCTGTATCGTCACGGTGGCAGCGTCTTCGGTGTAGGCACGCTCAATATTTTTCCTTTGGTGCCGAAGCAGGCTTGAAGCTCCAGTTGACTCCCTGCGTTCGTGGAAGAGTGCATTACACGACCGACAAAAGGCTAAACCCACTGCTGGCTTTCGAGAGCGCCGATCCCCTGAATTGAAGCCGTGACTGTGCAAGCATGACCAGCAACTTCTGCGCACTACATACTTCTCGCACAGCGTGCAAGTGCCAAACTGCTGCATCAATCGTGTCTGGAACGGACGGTAAGCGCGCTGGGTGCTCGCGATAGGCACCCGAATACGACGATACACGTTCACGTCGATAATTCCATCTGCAGCGCGATTTCGAGCAAGCCAGCACGCTCGCCAGAACGCTTGTATTCGCTTGATCGCCTCAGCGCGTTGCTTCACCACTCGCAGTACGTGAACCTTCCGTCTAGCTTGATGCTGCCGCGTGAAGCATTGCACTGTAAGCGCAGCCTTGTCACACCGATATTGGTCTACCAACCGGCGAAAACTGCGCTTAAACATCCAAGACACTACTACTGCACGTTGGATCCGATTCGCCATCGAAGTCTCGAGCATCAACGTCATTGCCACCCAGCCGAACTTCGGTGCTATGTAGTTACGATAAGCCATGCGAATTGTTGTAGCCTTTTCCGTCTGCTCTTCGACGCGTCGAGTCCTCCGTCGGCTGTAAGCTTGCTGTATTGTTCGCGCGGCTTCGTCTCTCAGTTCGTCAAGAGGGCATCGATCCAACCGTCGATGAGTAGGCAGCGCTCCAGCTAAGCTGCGTTGCAGCTTGACTTTCGCTCGTGTTGAGCGACTTCGCCAGACTTTCTGGATCTCTGCTGCAGCTTGCATACCAACGCGTCGCTGACGGAGGCGTTTTACGCGTAAATGTGATAGATGTCCCCGTGTCACTCGCTGCACGCATATAGCAGCGAGTTCTCGACATTTATCCGTTCTCATACGCCCCTCAAGACGACGGGCTAGAAGCCATCTGATGTGAGCCTGGAGCTTCCTTGCTGCGAGCCACATCGTCGAACTACTCGTCGCTGATGAAAACGAAGTCGAGTTGCCAGCTTCCTCACCATGGCTCGGACGTCGAGGCCGTCTTCGTTACTATCGACACCAGCAGCAGCAAGCCGCTTCATTGTCCTCCTTTTCGCTCTGAGCTCGTCGTTGAGCTCGTCGTTGTGCGAGGGCGGCTTTGGCGAAGACGGAGGACTGACATGCTCCAAAACTCGAAATAGGATGCCACTCGCAGCTTCGCTGTACTTAAGTACAGCGAGAAACACGTGCTAAGCGCGTGGTGAGGATGCATACCAAGCTGCAGATCGTGGCAACTCTGAGCTGCAGCATTGTGAAGGTCCCAGATCGTCCCAAAGTAGCGATGTTCTGTCTTGATATTCTCCAGCAAGTACACGCCAGCGTTAACTTGTTGGGCAACGTCCTCCGCGTCACCATCGAGGTTGTACTGGTTCGAAAGAGCACGTCTTCCTCGTCGCTTTCTGGAGTGTTGGCCAAATGCGAGCTTCGGTACCTTCGTGACGTGCTTGGCTGCATTCCTGGCAAGTCGAACCCCCGATGCGCAACGGCCGAGCTGGTGCAGCAGCAGATTGCTGGTTCTCGCTCACCTCGTGCTGCTGTTGGAGCTTCTTCGGAGCATATACGGGTCCCGATGGAAGCTGCGTTAGCTGCACTCGACGCGCTTTATCCCACGATGTTGAAACGGGTACCAAGTCAGCTCCAAGTTCTTACTTCAGGTCGCGAGGCTCGAAGCTGAGGCTGAGAGCTCACACAGTGTCTGCGATCCATTCGAGCTCGAGATCATCCGGTTCGCGACGTTGCCAAACTGAGCAGAGCCTGTGGTGCTGGAGGGGAACACAGCAACACCAAATGGACTCGACCAGCACGGGGTAATGACCAGTCACCCCTCCTTATAAAAAACGGCGAACTTCCGTGTCGGTGTTGAATGGGGCGCTTACGCTCTGCAGCTTCCTAGCTCGTCTAGCTAACTGCGCGCGAGGAAAGCAACCTTGCTTCTCTAAGATGATCGTCGCCGGGAGAAACGCTGCAAAAAGTTACGTGTCCTCGGGCTTGGCCTCCTCGGTCTCTGCGACGTCTCCTTCTCCCTCCTTCTTCTCCCCCTCGGGGCCCTCGCTGAGCACGTGGTAGTACTCCGGGTTGGCGTCCACGCAACGCCAGGGTCTAGGGCCCGCACATCTCGATAAAGTTCGCCGCTCATCTTGCAGCGGTCCAGACAGGCCTCTCAGGGCGTGAACTCCTTGCCGCACGGGCCGGCCTTCATGAACTTGCAGAAGCCGCACTCGGCCTTGGGCGCCATGCACTCGCCCACGGTCGTGTCAAAGCGAGACGACAGGCACACGGTGCCCTGCAGCGACGGCTCGTCGCTCTGCTTGGCGTCCACCTCCATGACCTTGGCCTCGACGGCCAGGAAGGGGCTGAAGAGCGGCAGGTGCTTGGAGTCGAAGACCGGCAGCTCGCCCGTCCACTGACTCGTCTCCTCCTTCTCGTCCAGCTGGTAGCGCAGCTTGTCGCTCGCGCGCAGACGCTCCAGCAACACGCTCGAGGAGCCGGCGCTCAACCCGCCGGCCGACGTGGACAGCGTCATGTGCGCGGGCTCCGCGGCGCCCTCGTGCTCGAGCGACTCGCCCGTCTCCGTGGTCACCGCCACCAGCACCTGCGTACAACCCCAGCATGGATATTACCCCTAAAACTCCGCGTAATTCTCATGTTTAGCGCTCCATCTCTCTCACCGTCTGCACGTGGTCGTCCTCGACCAGCCTCTTGACGGCGCGCCCCAGGATGGGCGCGAAGGCCTCCTGCTCCTCCGCCGAGGGCTGGAAGCGCAGCACCACCACGAGAGGCTTGTAGGCGCCGCCGAACTTGGCCGGGAACTGCTGGCGCAGGCGCGCGGTCGATTCCTTCTCCACAAACACGCCGACAAAGTCCACGGCGGGGGCGGACGGTGCCTGCTGGCTATCAGCCTCAGGCTCGGCTTCTTCTAGATGTGCGGTGGAAACGGCGAGCGCGGCGGTGGGGGCCACTAGCGCCGGCAGCAGGCGGCGTTTGCGCAGGACAGACTCGGGCCGAGCCACTCGGCATGTTGTCAGGAGGGACGATCGTCACCATCAAGTTCGCGCTCACCACCACCTTCACGTCCGTGAACCTGTCCTTCCTCGGCGTCATCGTGCTGCTCTATAAGCAAACCGGGCTTATCATCGGAAGATTCCTGGGGCACTGCACGTGCTGGTCTTCGTGCCCACGTCGTTCCTCCTGCTCCACGGCAACGCTGTCCACCCGGATGAACGTTCATCCGGGGCGTAATACATATAGGCGTATATGTTATTCAAACATTCTAACTTTCAAATCAACCAAAATATATACCGATGAACGTGTTCAATACCAATATGTTTTACACATATCATGCTGTTTTACTCTAATTTCTTTGTTATCGTATTCGTTTTCTTAGCATATATTTATATTCAATTGAACTTACATAACAACAACATCACTATATTAAAAACACCTATTGGATTGTTGCCATTATATAATACATAATCCCTTTTTATATCTACCTCAATATCACTATATTTCCTCCTGTGATCAACCCCACTTTCTATTTTTAACAGCAGTTAATCCTAACATCGATACATGCATATTTAACATGTTCTAGCCCGTACAGTCTCCCCTCCCACAAATGATTATCACGGGAGAACTGGCCAACTCAATCGGTTATCATATTTGCCAAATTATCACATTCAGAAGGGAGCGATATTGGCTATCACTCAAGAATCCCTAATTCATTCATCGCCGTGAACATTCCCTCCGAAGCACCCATGCTTCGCACAGGCAATCCCACTCGGAAGGAAAAGCGGGAACTAGTAAGAAAAGAAGCACATGCGCGAGCCAAAGTCACGTAAAACGAGCTGAGAGAGTGGTGCTGTATAATATACGTATATTATCCTTCCAACCCGCGCGCAGGCACAATTTTCGGATCTCAAGTGCTCCGTCGAGATCTTTAGTGTCGTGGTGAGCGATGACCACAAAACCAGCCACACTACCACCTATACTGGTCTCGACGAGGCATTGAAGCTCTGGGTGTTCGCACATCAGGGCTCCCATTTCCATTCAAATCCGAGCCCGCAGGCTCTTCCTCATCAGGGCTCCCATTTCCATTCAAATCCGAGCCCACAGGCTCTTCCTCAAAATTGATAATGCCCAATATAGCTCATATCTGGTCCTAAAACTCATCAGTTATCATTACTGGGAGGGAATATCAGGTGTATTGCCTTAGTATGGGAAACTGCTATTACAGAAATCGGGAGATTTCGAAATTGAAAAATCCGATCACTTATCATGTCATATCAATTGAGAGGGGTTCAGATTTGGGAGGGACGACTGTATTTTTAGCGGTTTCTGCATCCTTAAAACATCATTGTCACCGGTTACGGACTCTACAGTTTGCGTTGTTCTATATTATAAACCTTCTTCGAATATTCTTTCCACAACTCGCCATCTGATCAAACTTTAAACACGTTTTATTATTTTAACTATCGACTCTAAATACTCAAACTCATCTACAGCGGTTAATGCGTTTTGAAAATACCCTTATTAGCGGTAACGAACTCTACTGGTTACATGATTAGACATTCGTTTTTATACTATATTAGTCAAGCGCCGCTGATACGCGGCGGTGATTTTAATATCAGTTCGAGCCGCTCCATTGGTCACCTCTGGTCACCCACAATGAGTCTTTATCTGAGGTTTGTCTCCGCATGGGCACCTCCATTGAGTCTCCTACGTCGATCTGCAAATATTGCACCAGTCGAACGATCCTCACGCTGTCATTATACAGCTGGCGTCTTTGACTGAGCTGGATCCGCACCTCATCTGGGAGGCACAGCGATCCATCTGCCAGATCCACGCGGATCCCTGCCGGCACCATAAAGTCCATTCCCAAGATAGCTTCTTGGCCGGGTAGATCACCTACCCAGATATCAAACAGGTATACTGTGGCGAAGTCGGTGACAACTTTTTGCCGCCCAGGTGTATAGTGCTCGCGTGCTACCCTTTGTAGGGACCTGTTCCCCCTCCGAAAGGAGAACTTCCAGGAGGAGAACAGGCGGGTATACCTCCAAACGAAACCTCGTTTGGAGTTGGCGTGTGTACCTTGCGTAATCCCCTTTTGGGCCGTTTATCTTCGGCGGGCCAGATTCCACCTAGTGAGTTGTTAATATATGGGGTATAGAATATATAAGAGTACTGAGCGCAGACGTATCTCCAAACGACGCTCGTACAGTTAGTGAGAAGTAGTGACCTACCAACCAGATCCACTCCCAGAGTAGAGATAACCAATCCCAAATATACAGAATACAAATACAAACAACTACCCGTCACTTATTCTTTTGGACCCTCGGACGGTGGGTCAACACTCCAGTCAAATAGGGTTATCCGCTTGGAAGGCTCTGGTCAACCTCCAAACGAACCCTTACCAATAATCTTCTCTTCGACTCACGCACCACCTCCGTTTGGAGGAAAATAGACAGACCTAATACACAGTCCTATCACACAGTAATCTATCAATAATTCCAGGGGCTGATCACTAACAAACCTCCTAGACTGCAATTAATATGGAATGGATAAAGCTCCTCTGCGAAAGAGTGTGCTTCCCAACTAATAATATGGAATAGCAACGGATCACTCCCGGTGTGCGAGCCCGGGTCCCCGTCCTAAATGTGACTTGACCTTTTTGGGTGAGAATCCCCACACGTCCCCTGGCACGGTCGGTGTGTCTGGAAGTTGACGGTCTGACTGCCCATGTAGATCGAATGTATTATCACATAGATCTGGCCTTCTGCTAGCTTGATCTATCGATGGCTTGTTCACGTATGCATAAATGCAATACCGAGAGCGCTCGGCTCGTACCGGATTCCATCCCGGTGAGCGTCCTTGTTTAACATCTTCTCCACCATCTCTGGCAGCATCCCCGCATGTTTAACCGGATCAAACCATTGACGGATCTGGTTATAGAACTCCTCCATCGGGCACTTCCCCATGTTATGCAGCTCTCCACATCCTCGGCACACGAACAGACAATGGTCCGCCGGGTGGCCTCTCTTTCCACACGTCATGCAAGTCAGACGTCCCCAGCATCCCAGATCAGTGTGCTTCTTGGAGCCACAGTGCGAGCACCGTCCCCGGTCCGTGCCATCCGTTTGATATCATTGTGATGTCGGGTTTTGAACCTGATTGACGACCCCGCCCGAGGCCTAACGACCTTGAGCCTCGCTGAGAAAGGTGACCGAGACCTCTGATTGGCTACACACATTCCCCGCGTTTTAGTGCCAGCAGACTAGTTAGTGACTGGGAGTCACGGCGGGTTCTAATACAAACCCCGTCGTGACCTTCGGTCAGTCATACCTGTACCCACTCTTTACGTTTTAGTTGGAATCCGGAATTAGGACGAAGCCTCGTCCGGTTGTGGGATTGGACCGAAGGCTCGGTTTAGACTAGGTCTTTGTGTAGACATTAGGTATTAGTTATAGTCGAGGCCTCACAGCCTCTAATCACTAAATCAGAGTAGAATTTCCCCCTCAAGCCTCAAGAGTCAAGTCCGTCTCCGGTAAGTCTAGCTAGCTTAGCCGTAGCCTCAGGATACACTCGGCCGTTGTGGGTTATGTCTACCGGTGAACTTAAGGTACATTGACTGAGAGTTCATCCTGGTAAGGCCAAGAGTAGAGAAGAGGCCGAGTGTTGAGAGGTATTAGAGACCTCATTGTGTATTTCTGGGAGAGTGGCATAGCCCCCCAGTATATTTGACCCCTGACTGAGGTTTTACTTCGGTCCCCCCTGTAAAAGGCCTTGACTGGCCCGGTACCCTTCCTTTCTGAGGGACTACAGGGGGTAAGCGCTAAGCGCAAATTGTGTACGCACCCTAGCCTTTGCTCGTGGCTAAGGGTGTATTTATATCTGTGGGAATACCTGCCTGACCCAACGGCGCACTTAGGCACATTCCAGCCCGGTGTACAGGGATCGGATCTGGTCTTCAGATTATATCCCGACGATATTCGCCGACCTTAACGGGAAAGCGTGTATTGTTGGTAGGGCTCGTTCCCCTTACGTAGTAGGAGGGACGAGGACTCGTAAAATCGTGTTTCCCTACACGACAACTGGTGCCGCGACCCGGGACTGGTGTGACTTTAGTGTGTTGTGTGGTCTGTGTGGGTATTACCCTTACGAGCTTTGAGGAAGGAGAAGAAAAGAAGAAAAGAAGAAAAGAAGAAAAGAAGAAAAATAAGAAGAAAAGAGAAGAGGAACAAGAACAAGATGGCGAAAGGATCCAAGTCAGCGGTACCAGCCACGCCGGTCAGGCCGACGCGTGGACCGACCGGAGCTACGTCAACCCTCGCCAGTGATCTGACGTCCCGGTTGTCAACTATCTCCGAGAGGTCGGTCAGCTTCGACGACTCGGTGGACGAAGGTCCCGACACCAAGGATACGATGATGGACTATGAAGACCTGGAAGAGAAGACTCCAGCAGCGATGCAGGAGTTGGATGACCAGGAAGGCGCGATGTTGTCGGCGGGACGTAGCGGGGGCTCGCGCTCCCTGTCCCGTAGTCTCGCGTCCGAATTTGATGAAGTTGCGAAGCCGGATCATGCCCACGACGATTACGAGGACAGCACCGAGGAGTCAAAAGCCTTGGTGCAGGTTATTAAGGGCCCTCAAGAATCCCGCGGGTACCGGCCCCCGCTGAACAGCAGCACGCCAGCTGCCAACAAGGTGCTCGGGCGGATGCTCGAGCAAATGATCGAGTCCAGCGAGTGGATCCAACAATTCACTCCGCAGATGGTTCGCCAGTCCGTCTGGGTCGAGCTGAGCGGCGAGTTGGCGTGGCCCGTGAATACGATCACCACCACTCAGGTGGTCGAGGACACGGTGTCACTCCTCCGAGCGATGGGGTGCGAGCCCCAGACGCACCCGTCTGAAGCAGCGCTTGAAGGATGGACGCCGGCACTCGCAGGTCGTGACCTGCACAAGTGGAAGAGGAAGCTTCGGTTGAGCTTCGGAACGTCCGACATCAGCCTGGGACGCCCACCCAGGACTCCTGGGAATCAGGAGGAGGAAGACCCATCAAGAGTCCCGCTTCCACGGACTCCCAAGAAGTCGCCTGAAGGCTCGGCTGACCGAACCACCACGGAGGGAGTGTTCTCCGCCAAGACTGTGGGCTCACCGTACTTCCAAGACTCCCACATGGTGACACCTCGGTCAACGAGTCGGGCCGACCGCCTGTCGCGCGAGTTTGAGACCTCGCGAGGCAGTCGTGGCGTGCGACCAAGCACCTCCACTAGACGAACGGCTCGCAGATTCGTCCCGCGCGAGGATTCGTCTGACGATGACAGCGGCGAAGACTACACCGATCGTAGCAACGACCCCGACAGTCCAACCGACGAGCTGACGCGTCAAATACTCGAATTGAGTGAAACTGAACGCCTGAACTCGACGCCGAGGCTTGAGCTCGCAACTCACCGGCCCCTCGCTCAGATCAAGCATTTCACGGGATCCCGTAACAAGAGTGAGAACTCTATGCAGTGGCTACGAGCATTTGTCTACGAGATGAAGGGTACGCACACTCCCCCGAACGAGTGGTGCATGGCGTTCGAACTGAGCCTTCGTGACGGAGCCCTACACTGGTACCGTCAGTTGCCGAAGAAGACCAAACGTCAATGGAAGCTGCTCAGTGACGCTTTCATTAAGTATTACTGCTCGCAGTTCCGCCAGTCCGCGAAAGCTCGCTATTATTCTGCCAAGAGCGAAGGGGCTGAACACGTCTGCGACTACCTCAACCGGCTGAACGGTTACGCTCGCAATGCAGGCCTGCAGTTCGAGAGGGGTGGTCGTGATGCGAAGGACCACGTGCAACGTTTCCTCGAAACGTGTGGAGATCGTGGCCTCGAACGTCGCCTATGTCACGTGCGGGTGAAGGACATCCACGAACTCGAGGATATGATCAACGATATCCTCAAGTCGGAAGAGCGCAGGACACCCCGCGAGGGATCAGCGTATCCGACGAAGAGCCGTGACGGTCATCCACCGAGGAGTCGAGACAGCTCACGCCGGCGCGATGATAGGCGCCCCGAAGTGACTCGGGACTCTTACCGCCGGGACCGGTCCGACCGACCCGACCGACGTGAAAGAGAATTCGACCGTCGTCGTGATGACTCACGCAATGCCCCACGGATCTCACTAGCTGAGGTGACTTTGTCCGACCTGATGACTGAACTTCAAGTGCGTACACCGGCACGTGGACAGGCCGGACGCCCGACTCAAACGCGGTATACGTATAGCGATGAAGAGGATGACCCGAGCGACCATGGCTACTCGGACGACGACCGCAGCATTAGGGACGACGAAGAGTTCTATGGCACGGAAGAGGAGAGGGACCATGTAGCCGCGGCAAGTGAGCAGGAACGTCGTGCCGCTGCCGATGGGACATTCGCCCGGTCGGACAATCGACCTCGCCGTGGGGGTGACTCTGGGCGAGGGTTCGACCGTGGTAACCGACCTTTCAATCGGGACAACCGTGACAATCGACCTCGCCAGTATGGACCATGCGCGGCATGCGGAGGAGCCGGACACTCGGCTCACTACTGCTACCGCCGCTGCAAACTATGCCAACAGGTGCACGACGTGGGCAAGTGTGAGGCCCTTCAAGCCCTCACCTCCTTGATTCGGACAAAGGTAGAGAAGAAAGATCTTATCCCCGACCTCCAAAACTTGATCTTCGGCAGCCATTTAAACTAGGCAGCCCGCCAACTGAAACTGGGTTGGTCCCAATCGGGCTGCCACAGTTAGCCGCCCCACCGATCGACGCGGGCTGCGTCTACGCGTTCGTGGGGACGAGCAAACGGCCGAAGAATGATGAAAACGACAAGGTGATAACGATGGACGATGGAAAGGAAGGAGGCGCGAGCCTCAGGGAAGGTGAGATGAAGCGAGTGAGGAGTGAGGAAGATGATGGGAGTAGCACCGAGGCTTGGGTATCAAGTGCGGTGCAACGAGGAGCCTATTCAAGCCAAGACACCCAGGGAGCAACGAAACTGCGGCCTGGGGAACGGCTCGGATGGTGGTCCGCGCAGAGGTTTGATCGGAGAGCTCGGATGAGAGCTTTGGTCAAGGGCGCGGTGAATGATGCACGCACACGGATCCTCCTGGATACCGGTGCGAACGTCAGTGTGATATCGGAGCGATTCGCTAAACAATTGCGGCTACGCGAAGTGCAAGGGCACGGTCGTTGTATGGAGATCCAAGGATTCACTAAAGGGACGATGGCTACCGAGCGGCGAGCCTTGGTTAAGGTGACGCTGGGGTGGCAGCATGTGTATGAATTTGAACTGTGGATAATGGACCACGGTGCAGGAGTTGATGTGGTGCTGGGGACAGACTTCATGATCCCAGCGGGAGTGCGGTTGGACATGTTCCATGCGACAGCTCGATTGCCAGACGAAGTGAGTATCCCACTCATCAAGACGCTGAACATGCAAGACGACAGGGGGGAAGGACCCCACGTGACAGGGGGGCCCCACCGAAGACTTGCCGGTACCCAGCCGAGAGTTCGCGGAGTACCGGTTACCGAGGGTTCGGCCGCCGGCCGACACTCACGAAGTATGGGTTCGGCGCACGAAAGCCTTGCTACCGACAGTGGTGCGGTCACAGCGAGGAAAGTTCGACAGAGTGAGATTGACCAACATCTCTAACCGACTTACTTCCTGTTCAGCTCATTCACCAGTCCTGATATGGGTACCTATCGGCGATCTCCCTAGGTCTGACGGGTATGTCCGGCTAAGCTCCAGTCGCTACAATGATTGGCAGCTGTTAGCTTACGAGGGAAGCCGTGATAAGGAAGTCTTCCGGCGAGAAGGAGAGTTGTATGCTCAGTGGTTGGCTTCGCAACCTCCGGCTGTGGATCGCCCGGAGTATGCCACCCCGACACGCCTCCTGAAGCGATCGAGCGATGATACACCGCCTCAAAGAGAATACGTGAACAGCACGGTGCATCATGAGCGACGAGAGGAAGGGTGGCGTAGACAGGACCGACGTCCTACCGACGCAGTTGCTTCCGACGATGAGTCCGACCAAGAACCTGCGCCGGCGGATGCGGATCCCCCGGACCAGGATGAAGTTGAGCCAGAAGCGAGCGAGGAGTCGGGTACAACAATGAACACTGCGCGTCTACCGGACGGGCGCTCAGGACACTCGGTTACCCCCAACGACCCCTCGGAGGATGACCCTGGACCAGGCGATGAGAACAGGTTGGATTCAGAATTCGGGTGCAGGTCCAACGAGAGCTCGGTCGAGATCTTGGAACGGTTGTACGTGTCTGTTGCTACAGTGCTCTCTGCGGAAGCGAACAGTGACCGGACAGAAGAGTACACGACAGCAGAGCACACTGCAAACACGATCAATTTGGAAGACTACGCGCATGAACTAGCCTTCTTACCTGATCTGACCGAGGCGTTGGCTACGGAACTCGATTACTCGGCGACGAATGTTCGCCACCCCGAGCTCAGCCTCGATCTTCAGGAAAAGGTAGTACGTGTGCTCAAGGAACATGAGAAGATTATGATCTCGAGTGGTAATGCACTACCCCCACCTGCCTACGGGGTGGTGTGCGACATCGATGTGCAAGGACACCCGCCTATCAAGCAGAAGGCTCGGCGAGTGCCCCTTCGTCACCTCAAGAAGCTCTATGAGTTGCTCAAGGGTTTGTTGAAGGCAGGGTTGGTCTCGTTCTCTACGAGCCCGTGGGCGTCGCCCATCGTGATCGTGTTAAAAAAGAACGGCGTGGATATCAGACTGTGCATTGATTACAAGATGGTGAATGCAGTGACGGCAATCATGGAATATGCAATGCCGCTGGTCGACGACCTCCTCACAGACCTCGAGAAATATCTCTGGTATTGCTCACTCGACGCGGCGAGCGGATTTTGGGCGATCATGATGACTCGGAGAGCACGGCAGGTCTCGGCATTCGTCTGTGCACTGGGCCATTTTGAGTGGCTTCGAATGCCCTTTGGGTTAAAAAACGCTCCCATGATCTACCAACGCATGATTGACAACGCCATGTGGGGGTTCGTGCAGCCCAAGGGTGGATGGAAACACTACGCAGCTTTGATGCAGGCGGCCGAAGAACAAGACAGAGCATTGCGAGAGAGGTCGAGCACAAACGCCGACGCGTCCACTGGGGTGACTAAGTTCGATGCAGACCTCAGGGCCAGCCAAGCCGAAGGCTCGGTGGCAGAGTTGGTGAATAGCCCGCTGGCCGACATGTTCACGAACGGTGAAGCCGATGCTTCGACACTGACACCGGTGTTTGAACGACGTTCCTTCGTGGACGATATCTGCTTCGGTGGTGAGTCCTTCGAGGACTGCCTGGGAACGCTGGATCGACTCCTCGCTCGGTTCGAGGAGTGCCGCATCAGTATCAGCTTCACGAAGAGTATCTTTGTCCAGTCGAAGGTGGACTTCCTGTCCCACGAAGTCACGCGGGCAGGGATCCGAGCGGACCCGAAGAAGCTTAAGGCTATTACTGAGCTGTCGTTCCCGCGGTCCAAGAAGGGGATGCAATCATTTCTCGGAGCATTGAATTACTACAGTCGCTTCATCCAAGACTTTGCGGTCTACGGTGCAGCGCTTTACCAGGTCAAGGACGAGGACTTCGCTGCAGGAGGGGACCTCTCTGCGGCTCGACGCAGCTTTGCTACGCTGCAGCGGAAGGTCGCCGACGCTCCCATCCTCCGACACTTTAGCCGAGAACTTCCAGTACATGTGACATTGTTCGCCAACGAATGGGCAGTGAGTACGACCCTCATGCAGGAGCACGATGGATTGATGCACCCCGTACGGTTCTGTGGGCGAGTTCTTAAGGACGCTGAGATGAATTACCACCCAGCGGAGAAAGAAGTTCTTGCTCTACTCCAACTCTTGAAGGTGTGCTACACCCAACTAGCTGGACGGACTATCCATGTCTACACGCGTTTCTCGACGCTCGAGTGGGTGCACAAGTCCAAGTCACTGTTCGGACGTGCCACGCAGTTCGCAGTTTTGTTGTCCCCTTGGCACTTGGTGGTACAGCATGTCAAGGAGAAAGATTGCGCTTTCGCCCAACTCCTCCAGTCAACCATCACCAGTTTTGTTGACCTCGAAGACTCGCTCAGCTTGGTGACCCCACCAACACGGGGCTCGCCGAGTGTTCGGATGGATCCCCAACTGTTGTATGCTCGGTTACCACGAGACTACGTTGGATACGCCATTTCTTTCGACGGATCGGCCAAGACGGAGAAGCACGGTGGATATGGTAGTTGTGCGTGGATTCTGTGGCGACTTCCCGAATGGACAGTAGTGATCGCTGCGAGTGCTTACCTCGAGACCACGACAGTCAACATGGCCGAGTACACGGGCATGAACAACGGTGTCGCAGCCGCCTTAGACCATGGGGCTGAAGACCTGGTCATCGTTGGGAACTCGAGACTCGCAATCCAGCAATCCCTAGGGGTGATCGCCTGTCGTAAGGAGTCGCTGATAGCACAACTCAACCGACACAAGGAACTCACAGCAAAACTCCGGTCAGTGAAATATCTTCATGCAATCCGAGAGTTCAATGCTGCAGCAGACTCATTAGCTGGTGAGACCCTCGAGAGTAAAGTGTCTGCAGTGGTCGAGAGCGAAGACAGGAAGCGCGAACTGAAAGTGCTGAACCGCATCCATGAAGTCATCTATGAACCCTCGACCGATACCTCGGAAGAAGTAGTGACGCGGTCCATCAATTCGATACGCGTACTGGAAACCCGAGACGAGGGCCGTAGTAAGAATTTTTTCGATTTTGCAAGGGAAACTGGACAAGTAGCTGCGGTGACGAGACACCAAGCAAGGGCTCGCCAGAAACATGTCCGCTTCGCAACTGAACCAGTGATCATCAACCAGGACGCAGAGGTGCGGAACCGACCCGACGACCAAGTCGAAGAGACTCCAGACCCACAAGATCCACCGGGACCGGACGCAACGAGCATTCACGAACCATCGGCAGACGATATCGACCCCCTAGTTGTTTAAGGAGAACGGCGTGAACGCATTAGCAGAGCCCAAGATGAGGAGCTTCGCTGGTCTAACCTCAAGGCAGTGCTGAAAGGCGAAGAGGCACAGCTCGGCTACAGAGCAGCTCGTGAGGCCTGGAAGATGGTAGACAAGTTCGTACTAAGTGAGGACGGGTTGCTGTACTTCCTTGGAGCGAACCGTCGGTGGGGATGAGAGCGGACCGAGGAAACAACGTTACGACTAGTAGTGCCCACGACGATGGTCCAGGAGGTACTGCAGAACTGCCATGACTCGCTGGAGGGAGGTCACCAAGGAATCGTCCGAACCTACCACCGTGTTAAGGCTGACTATTATTGGATCGGCCTGTTCGCCGATGTGGAGAAACACGTCCGCTCATGCCCCGACTGTAGTTCCAGCAAGAGCCGTCCACACCTCCGCGGATACTCGCCAGGTAACATACTGGCCGAGAGACCACTCCAGATGGTGTCCATGGACTTCGTGATTCCCCTACCGAGGCCTCGGCGAGGGAACACCGCACTCCTGCTGTTCCAATGCGCGTTTACCGGTTTTGTCATGGGAAAAGCGATGGCAGACACGTCTGCGCTTCATGTAGCCCAAGCGTTTGAGGAGTGCGTGTACCGCAGGTTCGGCGCACCATCGTTGATCAGACACGATCGAGACCCACGCTTCATGAGCGAGGTCTTCCAGGCATTCGCGGAGATGATGCAGTCTAGATCAAGAGCGACTCTGAGCTATCGACCACAAGCCAACGGACAACAGGAACGCTCGGTGAAAACTGTGATACAATCGGTGAGAGTGTATGCCGAGGACCCGCTACAGCAGGATTGGGACGAGATTGTGGAGAAACTAATCTTCGCGATCAACAACTCGCACGACTCGACGAGGAAAGACACCCCGTTCTACTTAGTACACGGTTGGGATGCGCGGTCAACACTACGGGCCATGTCGTCCTCCCTCAAACGAGGAGTCGGTCGACAGTCCGACGCACTAGCATGGAGACGCGAAGCCAACAGGCAGCAAGTGATCGCTCTAGGAATGGCCAAGGAATACCAAGCCACGGAGAAAGCTCTCAGGGCTCAGAAACACAACGAGTCTTTGAGCCGAGCCGAGCGAGCTACTGTACCCGAGTCCACGAGGATGACGGACCCGGTTGCCGGCGATGAACTTGGAGAACCCGACGACACGACCGAGAGCTCGCCAGATGAGAACACGCAGTCGCTATTCCAGCCCGGAGATCGAGCATGGTTGTATATGGAACGAGTGAAGCCAGGGCTCACTAAGAAACTCGCACACCGATGGCACGGCCCATTTCGAATCAAGAGGAAAGTGGACGAGTTCGCGTTCGAGCTGGACCTGCCAGATCGGAGTGGGTACAGGTTCTACCCGGTGGCTCACGTGTCCCGCTTGAAGGCGGTGAACGAATTTGGAGAACGGCCGAGGACTCGTCTAGCTCCCGATGTGACGGAAGAAACGAGGCTCGACTTTGATGAAGAGCTGCTGCCCGAGGACAGCTGGGAGCCCGACCGACTCGCCGGTGAGTATGAGGTTGAAGCGATCCTTGAGGACCGCATCCCTCTCCTCAACAGCACCGAGCGAGCGGTCAGAGAGTTCCTGGTGAAGTGGGTCGGCTACGAGGACCCCACGTGGGAACCCGCAGCCAACCTCTCATGCGGAGGACTACTATATGACTACCTGCGTGAGAAACGCAGCGCGCAGCGGCTGCAGATGGCTCAAGTGGCGGACGAGGATTAATCCGACCGCTGGAATGATGATGAATTGCCGGTGGGGCGGTGCAGCCCACCCAAGCAGATGAAAAGTATTACTGCACCAAATGATGAACTGCCGGTAGGGCGATGCAGCCTACCTCAGCAGACGAAGATGATTACTGCACCAAAATGATTGCATGTTATATGTATTGTGGAAATTACGAACACAGTCGTGGCGGAAGATATGATATGGAGATAAACATAGAACGCGACTGAGATTAATGATTACGCTACGCTAATCGTGGTCATACTGTTAGACTAAGCAAGAAGAGGTCCAGACCACGGGCGTGCGAGGAAGAAGCAAGAGCTCAGCCCCAGCACTACTTGGACGACGTGGCCACCTTGGCCAAGACGTCGAGGCGAATTGCAGCTCGTGGAGGCTTGCTCGCTGACTCGTCAGGAGACTGCTCGTCTTCAGCAGCTGAGCCGGCGGAGTCACCCGCTTCTTCGCCTCCAGCACCGCCGTCATCCTGGACAGGTGGCTTGCGAGACAGCGACGAATGCTTCGACACCGCCTTCTTGGACGATCCGCCAGCAGCCGAGGTGTCGCTCAGAGTGCCCTCGGACAAGACCTCGTCATCCTCCTCTTCCGCTTCAGACGCAGGACGAGGCCCGTGGTAATCCGTGTAGTCTTGAACCCACTGGGCCGTGACGTCGCAGGGATCCAGCGAAGAGTCGACCTGAACGGCCGAGGCAACCTCCTGGAAGTTGAACCCTGTCGGCACAAACAGCGGGGCCTTGGGGTTGCAGGGCGCGAACGAGATGTTGTACGGGTGAGCAGCCGGAACGTCCACCCAGCAATTGCGCCAAGGCTCGTGGCCATCCACCGCCAGCACCTCCTTGACCCAGTCAGCCGAGTCAGGAGCCCACGGCAGCGGCTCCAGCGAATACAGGAGGATGGAAGGCTCGAACAGGATCTCGGGCGAACACAAGACCACGCCGTCAGCATCCGGCAGGCACCAAGTCCACAGGCGCTTGGGAATCTGAAGACGTAGACGATCGGCGCGAGCATTCCGGTCACGAGCATACTCAGTCCACGCTGCGAGAATGGCCAGATACAGCGGCGAAGTCTTGCCCAAGATGGCTGCGAGCTGCTGGAGCCAACGCTCGACAGAGGCGGTAGCAACCCAGTGCCCACGCTCGTAGAGCGCGAAACCGAGGTCGTCCTTCTCTGTAGAGCCGAACGACTTGCCACGGAACTGCCGTCAAGCTTGACCACGATCGCGACACCATCAGCCCGGATGGAGATAGTCTTGTCCGGCATAAACTCTGACGCGTCGAAGAGACACGGCTCGTCGGGAAGGCTGGCGAGGAGACGCTGGTATGGGTGATCCGGGTTGGTCCAGTCAGCAAAAGCCCTGATCCCTTCCACCGAGCACTGGACTAGAACCGAAACCGGAATGGACTTCGGCACACGGATCTCCATGATCATGGTCCAGCACTCTTGGGCGCCAGGAGCCGTGAACGGAGGGTCCAACACCTGGCTCGCAGAGTCAGAATGCTTCTTGGGCGTCTTGGTCGACGAGGGCTTGCTGCGAGAAGGAGGCGAACTATCAGGACGCAGAGCACGAGAAGATGGAGACGGCTGTGACTTCCGACTTGGAACCGAGTGCTTGACAGCTCGAGCCGGTTTGACCGTCTTCGCAGGCTTGGCGACCTTGGATGGCTTGGCTTTAGCAGGTTTGCTCTTGGCCGCCTTAGCCGTTTTGCCAGCACGAGCTTTCGGCCCGATGACCATCGTCTCGAAGGTCGAGGGCTGAGAGCTGTACACGAAACCATCGCCTGCATCCTGGCCCGCCACGGATCGGGCAGAAGACGAAGACGCGCCAGGATTTGACCCGAGCACTACGGCGTCCAACGCATTCTCTCGCTCCACAGCCGACTTGGACTGGAGCGAAGCCACGGTTGACGCAGGACGGACAGGTCGGCCATCGCGACGCGGTGGGATCACCACGGCCGTCTCAAACGGAGAGTCCCGAGACGACCTGGCAACGCGGGGAGTCGAGGGTAGAGGACCTTGCAACGACGACGACGCTGCCGAGGTTTCAAGACGACGTGGAGAAGGAGGCGGAGTACACCCCGCTGTGGACACTGGAAGGCCAACCACTGGCAGAGCACTGGGCAGAGGAGCAACCGGAACCGACTGGTCGCTGGCGACCCCTTGGGATTCAGCAACCACCCCCGACGACGCTCCAGTGCGGCCTGAAGGAGGAACGGAGGGTGCACCCTCAGCAGCGGAAGAACCGGACTTCGAACGAAGATCCACCGACGGCTTACCCAGTCGCGGCTTGCGACGAGAGGGCGATTGGACCTTCGAAGCAGGGTGAGACGACGCCCGTTTCTTCTTGGATTTCGGCGAAGTGGACGACCTCTTCCGGCGCTTGGGCGGGGGGTCGACGAACACCACATCAGAATCGTCCGAAGAATCGTCAGACGACGAACTCGATCACGACCGGCGTGGGCAGCAGCCGTTGGAGGATTGGCGGGGCGCTTGGACCCAGCCGAAGTCTCGGTCGGGTGGAGTTGGATTGATCGAACTTGGTCCAAGAGAGTCTGGAACCCTTCAGGAAGCGCGGTGTCAGTCCCATGATCGACGAGACACCCGTTCTCACGATCTCTCTGTCGAAGCTCGAGGTACTCACGGAACGTCTTGAGACACGACGTGAGGTCAGACAACCCCTTCTTGATCCTCAAGCGGTCGTTGCGGACTGTCTTGCGAGCCTCTTCGAGTTTCTTGTCATACCCCTTGATCCGAGCCTTCAAGAGGTCGATGATGTCGGCACTCTTCTGGAGCGACACGGCGGCCAGTGCAGCTTGACGAGTCACCTCGTCTCGCTCCTCACGGAGCGCGCGCGCCTCCTCAACCGCCTCGTTGCGCTCGTTGGAGACCGAAGCGCACAGTGACTCAGCTTGGCGACGAAGGTCCGTCTCCTTGTAGAGCCACTTCTCGCACTCGCGGAGTTGCTCACGGTGATATCGAACATCCACGCGGAGAATCTCCATCTCCGTGTCCCAGTTGGCCGGCGGAGTGTTAGCACCTGGGGCTACGGCGTGGACGATGGTGTCCAAGTCGCGGGCGCCCTCGAGCCGTCGATCGAGGTCAGGATCGACCCGGAGCGGCGGACAGCGAACCAAACCCACCATGAGGTGAGCGAGGTTTGTGAAGTACCGCTCGTTGAAGGCCTCCAGTCGACGCACTGTCGAATCGGACGCGTCTTGAACGACTCCTTCCAGAGCGTACGCCGACGCCGACTCCCGCGCAGAAGGCACTGGTTCAACCGGAGGCACGGCATAGCGAGAGTTCGTCCGGCAGAAGCGAGATGGGTCGTGTGGCGAGTGCGGCGGCGAGACGGGCGACTGACAGCGCTGGCGAGGGTTCGACGGAGTTGACGGAGTAGCAGAGTTGAGCGTTGCCCCGCCGGCGGAGGGCCGAACGGGAGTTGGCGACGCTTGACCAGCACGTCCGGACGCCGCCTCCGGAGCCAGGATACCAGACGCGGACCCAACAGTGGCTCCAACAGCGCCATCAGCCTGGGGCTCGTCCGACGCCCCGTGTGCCGAAGCAGGGACGGAAGTTGGCGACGAAGGAACACCGGCGCTTGACGACGGAGCGACGACCGGAGAAGACAGCACCTCGGTGGACGCGTCCTCAGACGGAGAAGCACTGTCGGGCGACGGAGCTTCAGCGTCGACAGCCGGAGTACCAGGCGACCCTTCATCAGCAAGCGGCGGGACAACGGCGCCGGCGGCTTCATCTGGCCGGTTGGAGTCGAACTGCAATGCAAGGAATAAGAATACAAGGTTAGCGACAAAGATCCAGCAAGCGACAAGCAGTGGCAGCGAGGACTCACCCCGAGGGCAGCGCCGACGGCGCGGATGGCGCCTTGAGCTTGGGCGATGGCGTGTGGCATGGCGAACGGCGAATGCGGAGTGCACCACGACGCTCACCGCTTTGGCAGGTTCGTGTCGAGGTGGGGGCTGTTGTGATGTCGGGTTTTGAACCTGATTGACGGCCCCGCCAGAGGCCTAACGACCTTGAGCCTCGCTGAGAAAGGTGACCGAGACCTCTGATTGGCTACACACATTCCCCGCGTTTTAGTGCCAGCAGACTAGTTAGTGACTGGGAGTCACGGCGGGTTCTAATACAAACCCCGTCGTGACCTCCGGTCAGTCATACCTGTACCCACTCTTTACCTTTTAGTTGGAATCCGGAATTAGGACGAAGCCTCGTCCGGTTGTGGGATTGGACCGAAGGCTCGGTTTAGACTAGGTCTTGTATAGACATTAGGGATTAGTTATAGTCGAGGCCTCACAGCCTCTAATCACTAAATCAGAGTAGAATTTCCCCCTCAAGCCTCAAGAGTCAAGTCCGTCTCCGGTAAGTCTAGCTAGCTTAGCCGTAGCCTCAGGATACACTCGGCCGTTGTGGGTTATGTCTACCGGTGAACTTAAGGTACATTGACTGAGAGTTCATCCTGGTAAGGCCAAGAGTAGAGAAGAGGCCGAGTGTTGAGAGGTATTAGAGACCTCATTGTGTATTTCTGGGAGAGTGGCATAGCCCCCCAGTATATTTGACCCCTGACTGAGGTTTTACTTCGGTCCCCCCTGTAAAAGGCCTTGACTGGCCCGGTACCCTTCCTTTCTGAGGGACTACAGGGGGTAAGCGCTAAGCGCAAATTGTGTACGCACCCTAGCCTTTGCTCGTGGCTAAGGGTGTATTTATATCTGTGGGAATACCTGCCTGACCCAACGGCGCACTTAGGCACATTCCAGCCCGGTGTACAGGGATCGGATCTGGTCTTCAGATTATATCCCGACGATATTCGCCGACCTTAACGGGAAAGCGTGTGTTGTTGATAGGGCTCGTTCCCCTTACGTAGTAGGAGGGACGAGGACTCGTAAAATCGTGTTTCCCTACACGACATCATGGCCTAGGGTCTCCGGGTTGAGGATCCGGAACGCGACGATCCAACTGTTCACGATCCGAGGTCTTCGGTTCATCTAATGGCGGAGAGTGTTCGTCATTAGCTGCGAGGTAGATCGTGCGATGCTCATCTCGGTCTCAGTCCGATCCGTCCGAATTAGAGTCGGATTCCGAGTCCGGCGATTGGTTCTGTATCGCACGCACTTGCTTGGCCGACGCAGCTGGCGATGGCGATGGTGATGCTTTCTGCTGATATCGGCTGGATCCAGCTAACATAACAAAAAGGAATTTTAGGGTTTACTGGTATCAATTATAAAAGATGTTGGGAAACCCAAATTAGCAGATTAAAAAGCCGAAAATACGATATTTTCGGTTCCGCGGGCCTTAGACGAACGTATTCGGACCCTAGATGAACGTCTAAATTGGGCAGATAGGACCCTAGAAAGCCCTAGGATGAACGTTCATCCGGGGCGTAATATATATAGGCCATTTCGTTTACTTCAGAATGCGGTCGAAGACGGCAACTTCCGCGGCAACTACGTCAATGCCGACTCTGCAAGCATCGATCCTCGCTCGCAACGGGGAATTACTCGTAATTCTCGGTAGCCCAGGCGACTCCCCAGTTGCCATAAGCAATCCGATACGCCGGACTGGCAACATGGAAGAGAACGCGCCCAGCAGACCTCCGGAAACTACAGATACAGCAACTACAAGCCCGCCGCGGAAGAAAGCTCGTCGCGACAATCGCGAACGACCCGTGCTGAATCTGGATAGTGCTTTGCGGCACGAATCAGCAGCTGCTCGTGATGCAGAACCTAATAATCGGGCCGCCATGAGAACCACCCACGCCAAAACGAAGACAACAGCAAGAAGTTCCAAGCCCCCATCAAAAACCAAGTCGAAGATGGTGAAATTGACGCGCAGCAAGTCGAGTGCGGATGAACCAGAAGTCAAGAGTATGCGATGGACAGTACCGCTGACAAAGCTGGCACTGGAAACCAGGTTCAAGAACCCCCGAATCTTGAAGAAGTTTGCCACGAAGACTACCGACACCAAAACAATTCGTGCTACCTGGGAAGCCACTGTGAACTTGTTTCTGGAACGCGCACTTATTGAAGGAGCATGGGGCGAGGGTGAAGAAGGCCGTAGTGTTACAGTTTCCCAGTTCAAGAACAAACTAAACGCTATTCGCAAGGCATACAGAGCCAAACGAACTCGAATGTTGGCCACGGGCAATCGTGCAGTGGAGACGGCCAGTGATGACGACCAGGATGTCGACGTTGACCAGCAGCATAGCCGCGCATTTCCAGAGCTGCCTTCCAACTATTTGCTTGATCAAGCGGAAGCTGTTGATGAAACGGGCCGGGTGCAACCGACGTGTGACCCGCTCAATGTTCGTCCAGAGTACCGCCGCGAACTTGGCAATGAGCTTGCCTCTTTGTGGCCGTTGTTGTGCGATATATTTTCCAGCAAACCTGGTCTCACCGGGGAAGCGATTATTGAGTCGGGCCTCAATACAAGTGACGGCGATGAACGTGCAGACAGGGGGGTATCGAGCGATTCAGAATTTCATAGTGAAGACGAATGCTCTGATACACCCAGTGAGGCCCGCCAAAAAGCCAAAACAGCTGCGAAGTTGAAGAAGCAAACTCAAGTCCAGCGACAACAAGTGAATTCTGAAACAAAACGACCCGTCGAGTTGTTGAACGACACTCTTCGTGAAGGGTTCAATTCGTTTGGCCGTATATTCGAGAATCGACGCTCCAACCGAGCCGACCGCGGCATGGAGTTGCTAGTTGAGAACCTCACGACTTCTATCGCTGAGTCGAACGCGCAACAACAACAGGCATCACAGGCTATCTGCCAGAGCATTGCGAGCCTCCAGAAGACGACAGCAGATCTGTTCACAGCACTGATGAATCAGATGAACGGTTCAAACTGAATGCGGCGCAGCAGTCATGTCAGGAGTCAGCTCCAATTTATTCTTCGGTATCGTGGCGGTAAAAGTAGTCCGCATAAGAATCTCTCTTTCTCTCAGCTAGTTGAACCTCTGCTTGCGTTCTGTCCCAGTAGTTGTTGTATGCACTCATCACTTCTCTCGATTGCACGCGATCTTCATCATTCCGAGCATATTCAAACTCTTCCTGGTCACCGATATCAATCAGCAAGTTGTGTAAAATTGCTGCTACACAAATCATACGTGCGTTTGTTTTGTGAGAGCGCCGATCGGTAACGCCATGAATCACTTTGAAGCGAGATTTTAGCTTGCCGAAAACGCATTCAACGAGAATCCGTGTGGAGGACAGATGATAGTTATAGCTTCCAAGTAAGCGCATCAAAAATTTGTTAGCAGCACACACGTAATGTTTTTAAACGAATGTAGAACGTACCAGCGCTGCTTTCGGGTTAAACGCTTGCGTTTGCGCTCATCGTATGGTACCATCAGAAACGGCCAGATCTTGAATCCAGAATCCCCAAGCCAATTGATTCCTGGTGGACACACGTGTCTGGCACGAGCTCCAAGCACCTCCGACTGATTCCACATTGACTGATCGGAGTTACTGCCACTGAATACGCCAATATAGCGAAACTTGTTGCGGTAGTCTATAGCTGCGAGGCAGTTATACGCAGGCTATCCACTCTTGTCATAATATCCCTATCCATAGTAAATGTTAGACTTAAGCTTCATCACGGTCGGCAATACGTATATCGATCGTACCAGATGTTCATTTGGGCGTCGAGTTCGAACTAAAGTACCGTCAAAAATGCACGCTACATCCGGAAAACCTCCACCCCGAGCAGTAAATCCGTCGACCATATCATCCCAATCTGCGTCTGCCGTCGGCGCTGGAAAGAATACCACTTCGTTCATCATGCCATACAAAAGTTCTTCAGGTTGATGAATGTATCGAAGTGCTACAGTCCTTGACATCCCAAGCTGATTCGCCGCACCGCCGATACCGTCCCCATCCTGACCGCAGCCGTTTCCATAGTATGTCAGCAGTACCGCGAGCCCGTAGTCAAAGCTGTACTGTGCATTATTTCCTGGTAATCCGAACTTCTTGTAGTAGAGCGGCTCCAGCACCGCTTGAAGCTTCTCAAAGGACTCGGGTGAGCATCGAACGGTCCGTCGATACGCTTTCAAGGAGCGGTTAGCCTTGAGGCGGAGAAAGAAGTCGGATCGAACAACGACGATTTCTCCTGGGAGTCGCCGAACAGACCTCCCATCTAGTTGACTGAAAGCGACAGCTATTGCAACTAGCAACACAAGCAGGATTATGATGACCTCCTCCTCTGTTTCAGCATCGGCCACGCAGGATGATAGAGCATCGATAGAGCCTAATTTGCACATCATGTAGTACGTTAGAATCTTTTGAAATATCCTCCGACTTCGTACGCTCTTTCATGATACCTTACGCACCTACTAGCTCATCGGGAGTGTCCATCTGAACATCAGCTGCCGTTTATATGTCGTCACTGTCGGCTGGCGCCATCTCGACATCGTCGTCGGCCCCCGCGAGGCAGTCGCGAGTCGAGCTCACCGACATTCTGCGCTGGTCTAAACTTGCCTTTGCGAGAGATCTTCCAAAAAAATCGGCTCTGGCACATAAAAATTGGTGCGGGGCCGATTTCTTTTCGCCGAGTTATAAATAGATACTTCCGGGCCCTGTTTGTTCTTCGCGCAACATTCTAAGGAAAAATTAGCTATAAAAAATGATCTGGTTTTCATTTGGACATCCCTCTTAAATCTACACAATACACACTAAATATTTGACTCTATATCCTAACTCTACATATTATACACAAAACCTTAAACTCCATCTCCTATCCCACTTATTTAATTTCTACTCTTAACTGTAATCTCTTAACCCGACATTTTATACACAATACCTTAAACCCTACCTCCAACACACTCTTTACATTCTACTCCAAACCCAAACGTTTACAAAAAGTATATTGTATTAGCGGTTTAACGGATATTTACTTTTACGATGATTCACATACTAACGTTAGATTGGCATATACGTTATTCAAACATTTGAAATTTTTCATCAAACAAAACATATACCGATCCAAATGTTAAATACCAATGTCTTTTACACATATAATATTGTTAGACTCTGATTTCTTTGTTATCTTTTTTGTTTTCTTAACATCTATTTTTGCTTTTTGATTCACTTGAACTTATATAATAACATCATTATATTAAAAATTACTTATTGGATTATTTGCCATTATATAATAATTAATCCCTTTTTCTATCTACGACAATAGGGGGTTTCAAAGTAGCGAATCATTAGAAAAATGATTTGTAAAAAATCAGACCAAGATTAGACCAAAAATGAGCCGCCAGAGGCCCATCGTTCGCCTGATCTTTCGTAAAGCTGATCTTTTGATAGGACTGGCTGAGCTAGTCTGGCCCACCTAATTGCCCCCGGCAGCTCACCAAGGCGCGGAGCCTCCGTGCCTTGGTGAGCTGCAGGCTGCAGCCTGGAGGGTGGGGTGGCGTGACGATGGAGTCCATTGTCACGCCACCCCCGTAACTGCCGCTTCTTCTACAGACCCGCCGCCACCTGGTGCTTAGCACAACGCGGCTGTAAACAGTGCTTCAGCCTAGTCGTTCTTTGCCGGCGCTGCAGTGCGTTTTAGCCCTATCCCCCGCGTACTTCGAGGCAGTGGTGTCGTATACGGCGGCAGAGCTAGGGTATACAGATGCGGCGTGAATTACACGCCGACGAAGCACGAGGCGACGGCGGAGCTGCAGCACGCCATGCTGCACGAGGCGCCCAGGTTGCCTGGAGGGTCGATGATCTAATCATTAGTGCGTTTCAAAGTTCCTTTCTCCGTCGACGGGGCTCAAAGATCAGTTTGATTTTTTACAAATCATTTTTCTAATGATTCGCTACTTTGAAACCCCCTAATATCACTATATTTCCTCCAGTGATCAACCCCACTTTATATTTTTAACAGCGGTTTAGTCCTAACTTCGATACATGCATATTTATCATGTTATAGCCCGTATTTGTAGCGGTTTATGCATCCCTAAAAGACACAGCCAGCCACCCATTTTTGCCACGCTTAAAAAGCCCCCTCCACCGCCCCCTTGCAGCACGCCGATGCAGCTCGGAGCGTACTACGGTCGACCCACACACGCCTCGCTCCTTCACCAGACCCTGGATGCGCGCCAGCCACTTCCTCCGATTGATAGAGTCCCTCGTATCGCTGCGCTGGTGCTCCATCGATTGCGCATTGCCTAAATCTCTTGTATATGTACGGTGGTTGTGTGGAACTGAGTGGGTGGGGTATTGATGAGTTAACATGTTTGTGCTCCTACGTAGATGGAGCTGCTCCACGGAGGGCATGAAAAGCGTAACGGCCGAGCTTAAGCATTACCACAAGAACTGGAAAAGGTCGAGAACTATCTTAACTTGTACAAGCGAGATGATTTGGTTGTACTGGTATATCCTGAGATGCTAAATACCCGCGTGGGAACCTTCTGATTCGAAAGACTAGCCAAGCGCCGCCTCGACGCGGCGGTAGTTTTTTTATTAGTTGGAGCCAACTTGGAGCCGCTCAACTCACTACGCTCGCTTCCCTTTTAGAATCAGGCTGCCTCCGCTCCGCTACGGCAGTGGCTATCCCCGTTTCGCTCGCCTGCGGCCTCGCTTCACTACTCACCCAATGGTTCTGAAAGGCCGCCTTCGCTACGCAGCACCAAAGTAGTTTAACCCAATGAAGGCCGCCTTCGCTGCGCTCGGCGGCAATTTTTATTTTAACCAATCAAGGCCGGGCTCAATGTAGTATTTGTGTCCAATGAAGGTCGTAGATTGCCAATCTCGGCCAATCGGAATTCAGGTCACATTTCGCTTCGGGCCGACGGACTGCGTTGCTCTGATTGATGCTTAGGATAAAAGACACGTTGTCAAAACTACATCTTAATCCAATACATTCAAGCGGGTGTACGAATGCACACACTGATGGAAACCGCGCATTCGCTCTAATGAACGGAGGCCACGCCAGGATGTCTTGACGCCAATGTTTCCAAACAACTCCATTTTGTTGAGTAATTTTCATGTGATTCAGCGTTACTACTCCGCCTGTTTCAGACTAAAAATCGCCCATGACGCATGGACCTGGTAGTGTTGTATTCTCAGTGCTTCAAACCGAGGAAACACAAGTTTTCAGCTCCGATCGACGCAGATTGACGCATATTAACCGTACTGAGCGGTACTTGGCTTCAGAGCTGGTAACGTATAGTATTGAGTACTGACTTGAAGTTGAACAGTTGACTAGGTGATTGAATCCCTTTACAGCGTGAAAACCTGGTCAAAATTGTTCCGGAGTCTTAATATAGAAAACCCGAGCCAAAACATGGAGGACATTGACCTCGAGGAAGACACGGAGCAATTTCATACTAAAACCAAGTCAAAAGGTGGAGGATACGGAGCAGCGGCTAGTGGTGCTCCGGTTTGACTTGATTTCACTATAATGTCCTCCGGTGTATAGGGACCCTGTACCCTAAGCAAAAATTAAGCTATCTCTATACCTACGGGCGTGTTTTAAACAGGAGTTGTACCACTGATCTACGCACGAACTAACATATAATCACTCCAGTGCTCAGCACTAAAGCTGTAAAACCTGGTCAAAATTGTTCCGGAGTCTTAATATAGAAAACCCGAGCCAAAACATGGAGGACATTGACCTCGAGGAAGACACGGAGCAATTTCATACTAAAACCAAGTCAAAAGGTGGAGGATACGGAGCAGCGGCTAGTGGTGCTCCGGTTTGACTTGATTTCACTATAATGTCCTCCGGTGTATAGGGACCCTGTACCCTAAGCAAAAATTAAGCTATCTCTATACCTACGGGCGTGTTTTAAACAGGAGTTGTACCACTGATCTACGCACGAACTAACATATAATCACTCCAGTGCTCAGCACTAAAGCTGTAAAACCTGGTCAAAATTGTTCCGGAGTCTTAATATAGAAAACCCGAGCCAAAACATGGAGGACATTGACCTCGAGGAAGACACGGAGCAATTTCATACTAAAACCAAGTCAAAAGGTGGAGGATACGGAGCAGCGGCTAGTGGTGCTCCGGTTTGACTTGATTTCACTATAATGTCCTCCGGTGTATAGGGACCCTGTACCCTAAGCAAAAATTAAGCTATCTCTATACCTACGGGCGTGTTTTAAACAGGAGTTGTACCACTGATCTACGCACGAACTAACATATAATCACTCCAGTGCTCAGCACTAAAGCTGTAAAACCTGGTCAAAATTGTTCCGGAGTCTTAATATAGAAAACCCGAGCCAAAACATGGAGGACATTGACCTCGAGGAAGACACGGAGCAATTTCATACTAAAACCAAGTCAAAAGGTGGAGGATACGGAGCAGCGGCTAGTGGTGCTCCGGTTTGACTTGATTTCACTATAATGTCCTCCGGTGTATAGGGACCCTGTACCCTAAGCAAAAATTGAGCTATCTCTATACCTACGGGCGTGTTTTAAACAGGAGTTGTACCACTGATCTACGCACGAACTAACATATAATCACTCCAGTGTTCAGCACTAAAGCTGTAAAACCTGGTCAAAATTGTTCCGGAGTCTTAATATAGAAAACCCGAGCCAAAACATGGAGGACATTGACCTCGAGGAAGACACGGAGCAATTTCATACTAAAACCAAGTCAAAAGGTGGAGGACACGGAGCAGCGGCTAGTGGTGCTCCGGTTTGACTTGATTTCACTATTATGTCCTCCGGTGTATAGGGACCCTAAACCCTATATTATATCTTATATATTCTACATTCTACTTCAAACCCTATTACTTTACATTATCTTCTACACTCTCTTTCCTTTTTATTCTTACCTCTAAACTCTACACACAATATTCATATAGTTCTTTATTCTTTACCTACACCATCAATTAAACCCAACATTTTCCATTTTAAACCTTAAAAAAATATTATAATTTTAAAATTCAAACACAAAACTTAAACCCTTCCTCCTACACTATTTTTACTTTTCACTCCTAACTCATACCCTATATTTCATCACATTACAAACAAACATAAACTTTACCTCCTTCACAATATTTACATTCTACATCTAACTCTACACATTATCCATAAAAACCTTAAACTCTATTTCTACCACACTTTAATTTCTACACCTAACTAATATCTCTTATTTCACCACAATATTCACAAACCATAAACTCTACTTCATACACTATCTTTTCTTTCTACTCCTAACTCTACACATTATCCATAAAAACCTTAAACACTACCCCCTACACACTTTAATTTCTACTCTTAACTCATATTCTTTAACTCTACACTTCATCCACAAAACCTTAAACTCTACCTCCTTAACACTTATTAATTTTATTCTTAACCCATATCTCTTATCTCCACCCATTTAACTCTACCTTATTTACATTCTTTAATTTCTACTCTTAACTCTCATATCTTAACTCTACACACAATACACAAAACATTAAACTTCACTTCCTATATACTAATTATTTTCATCAAGGGTCATCAAGGGTTGTCACACACCACGACTGGTACGGGGTACCATGTTCCTTATATAGAGTGTTCACGGTAGACCTCCCCAATGTACTGAGTTAAGGTAGTTTGGTCGTACTTAAGGACCACGATGCACGAGAGCCAACCGCTGAGGAAGATCGCAATTTAGGCAGTGATTCAGTATGCAGATAGAAAGCAGTAGATAGAACTTTATGAGTGTTATTAATCAAGACAGTTTAACTCTAACCTTCAAGTGTACAAGTCTCTTTAATACAATGTAACGGGGTAAGAAGTACCATCACTAGCGTACACTATAGATGCAAGAGGAAGCTCGCAATAGTAGAACCAAGTGTCAGGTTTGGGGCAAATTTAAATCTGTTTATTTATGGAACGGGAGCGGGGGCTCCCGTTCTCTTTGTGAACCACTCAAATCTAAGTCGATGCCTGATTGGCTGAAATGGGTATGGCTCCCCACTTCCATCCAATCAGGTAATGACAACAGTGCACACGCTAGCCGTGTGCCTGTACCTACTTGTGTGTATGTAGCCATGTGGCTCCTATCTACTTATGTAACTCTGTCTACCTACTTACGTAACCGTAACCAGCCCGTTACATCACCCTCCTCTCAAAGTTGCACTCGCCCACGATGAGTGCTGGCGCAGCGGGAAGTGATTGAAGAGACGAACTGGACAACGGGCGCACGCAGCGGAGGCGCTGCGTGCTCAATCTTCAATCCATGGTGTCGTCGGGACCGCTCGGCAATCGTGCAGCCGAGAGAAGCGCTTCTCGAGGCGCGTCGATGTCTTCAAGCGCGCGCGATGCAAGTGCAGGCCGAAGGGAGCATGGCGCTACGAGTGGCGGACTTCGTAGCGGACGGCGTGGCTGTTGAAACATCCATGTCAACACTCCTGGCGGCGTGGGCTGTGGTCGCGACTGTTCACATCGCGACTGTTCGCGTCGCGACTGTTCACATCGCGACTGTTCGCTGGAGCTTCGTCGCTGATGGCGGTCGCAATGGCGTCGTCGTTGCTCAGGGACTCGTGTCGCGCATACTCGTGAGCGATGAAGCTCACGAGATCATGGTCGCCTTCCAAGCTGCTGTCGTCGAAAGCCAGTGTGAGCGTGGTCTCGTACTCCTTGACAACGTCTGGAATGTCTTCCATCAGACGTTCGCGAGACTCCCACGTGTCCCCCACTGGCGGGAATCCAAGCCAGCGGACTCGATAGTACCTTTCTGCACGCGCCCGACGGGATGTCGGCGCCGTGCCCGTTGCGGGTGTCCTGCGCGTCTCATGATCCACGATGCGCTCGGCAATCCAGCGCCGAGCGCCTGACGCATCGACAAGCGGGGGCGGACCATCTCGGCGAAAGGTCGTCTCGTAGGGGCGCGGCGTCGCTTCAGAGCCTCGACTCTGAATGGTCGCCGGTTTCGGCAGTTTCGGCGGTTTCGACGACTGTCGAGAGGTCTCGTTGCTCCGAATCGACACGTCGCTCGGAGCGCCCGACGATTAAGCAGGAGATCGATCAAGCGAGGGGCGGCGCGATGGAGGCTCAGAACCTCTCTGAGCCTGTGCGCGAGCGTACTGCGACTCGATCGGAGCAGGTTCTGCGCGTGATGTCGAAGTGGCTTCGTCACTTAGAGTCGCTCGTGTCACGCTCGGCGACGCCCTCGCGTGAGGAGCGAGGGTCCTTGCTGACTCGGCGTCAGCGTCGACAGCAGGGCGGTTCGGATTACGCGCCGGCCACGGATGCTCGGCCTCCGGTGCAGGGATCGTCGCAGAAACGTAGGGCTTGAGGCGCCCGACGTAAAACGTCGGGTGCAGTCGCATCGCAGTAGGAATGTCTAGCGTGTAGGCATCACCGATAACCTTCAAAATTTTAAACGGCCCAATAAAACGTGGCGCCAGTTTGTTTGCACCCAAGTTCGTCACAGCAGTTCCTTGGATGCCATCCGTAGATAGAAGTACTCGTTTGCCTCGCCGGAAGGACGACATGTTCTTCCGGCCCCGCCGATCCTGCTTTCGCCTTCTGTCGGTTAACAGCTGCTTGGAGCACGTCACGCACAAACCGCGTGACGGCTTGGCGGTGCAGAAGGAACTCGGACACTGCAGAGTCGATTGGCGTCGGGGTTGCTGCCGGGGAGACGTTAGCGACGGCGGACGTGGCGGGCGAAGCCACGTCGGCTGCGAAGACATCCTCGTATGCCACGCCATGAAGGGCGTGGCCCTCGACCGTGGCGTCTCGAGTGTTGGACTTGGCCGGCTGGGGCAGCGGGGGTTCGCTCGAATCCTGCGCCGACTTCGATGTCGGTGCCACTCCTCCCCCACCAAGAGTGGAGACCGCTGCTGCATTCGAACTTCGGACGGCCAGCAGAGCCGGAACGCGCGGGTGCCGCGCGTTGTTCACGAAAAACGGCGTCAGACCTGTCGACGCGTGGGTCGAGTTGTTCAATGCAAACTCGGCCATCGGTAGGAAGGAGCTCAAGGAGGCGAAAGACGTTGCGTAGCTGCGCAATACGTCCTCGAGGACGCGATTCACACGCTCCGTTTGCCCATCCGTCTCTGGATGGGCCGCCGTGGACATAAGCAAGCGGGTGCCCAGCAGCGCAAACAGCCGCGTCCAGAACGCGGATGTGAAACGGGGGTCACGATCCGAGACGATGGACTCCGGCAGGCCGTGGTGGCGGAACACCAGGTCGAGGAACAACTCGGCCGACTCGTCAGCCGTCACTTCTGCCGCGACTGGAGCAAGATGGACTATCTTGCTGAAACGATCCACGAAGACGAGAACACCGGTGCGGCCTTCGGCGTCACGTGGAAGGCCGAAGACGAAGTCCATGCTGACAGATCGCCACGCGCTCGTGGCGATGGGTAGCGGACGAAGCGGAGCCTGCTTGGACGCTGCAGGCTTCACACGCTGGCAGATCTCACAGGAACGGACCCATTTCCGTATCCACTTGTACATCCGAGGCCAGAAGAAGTCGCGAGAGAGTGCTGCGAACGTCTTCTCGCGCCCGAGATGACCGCCGGCGGGTGCATCGTGGTACTCGTGCACCAAACGAGCACGAAGGCTGCCATCCGCGGGGATGACGACACGCGGCGTGTCAAACGTGTCGATGGCGTACGTCAGAAGGTCGCCGTCGAGGTCATAACGCGTGATCGCATCACGTGTTGGGCGCGTCAGCTTGGCGAGCGTATCTGCCGTCGGATTACGCAGATACCGAATGATCGCAGCGTAGAAGGAGTCCTCTTCGTACGCGTCAGCAATTTGCTGACGCAGCGGCAGAACGGGGCTTGACACTGTGGCGTTGATGCCCAGCGTCACGCAAGTCGCGCAGTCGTCATCATCGTCATCGTCTTCAGGAATATCCTGATGACGCGCCAATCGCCGAGGATCGTAGTCGGGTCGTCTGGACAGCGCGTCGGCAGAATGTTATTCTTGCCCGGCTTGTAGTGCACGACGAAGTTGTACTCGGCAAAGAACGAGAGCCATCGCGCCATGCGCTGAGAGAGATGTGGGCTCTTCATCGCCGTCCGCAGCGAGGCGTGGTCCGTGTAGACTGCGAACGTCTGCTCGCCGAGGAGATACACTCTGAATTTGATCAGAACGTAGCGCACCGCGAGGAGCTCTTTGTCATGGACAGGGTAGTTCTTCTCCGCCGGCTTCATCTGTCATGACTGATAACTCACGACGCGCTCACGGCCCTCAGCATCAAACTGCATGAGGGCGCATCCGATGGCGAAGTCGCTCGCGTCGCACACCACGTGGAAGGGTCTTGACGTGTCGGGCAGCATCAAGACAGGCGCAGACGCGAGGCTCTTCTTCACGGCGTCGAATGCGTCCTGTTGTTCAGGACGCCAGTTCCATGCCAAGTCCTTCTTCAGCAGCGAAGACATCGGCTGGATCAGGCCGGCAAAATCCTTCGTGTACTTGTGAAGGTAATTCGCGAGGCCCAGCCATTGACGCAGCTCCGTCTGGTTCTTGGGCGTCGGCCAAGAACAGATGGACGAGATCTTCTCAGGATCGGCGCGCACGCCGCTCTTGCTGACGTAGCAGCCTAACACCGGAATCTCCGGCCCACAGAATGCACATTTCTTGAGGTTTGCATACAACTTGTTGTCGCGCATCTTCTCGAAAACCTTGCGCAGATGCCGGAGATGTACGTCGACGGCGCTGAGGCCGTCCTCAGCTGTGCACAAAGATGTCGTCGAAGTAGCTCGGTGCAAAAGCACGGAGCGGACGCAGCACATGCGAAACCATCCTGTTGAAGGTGGCCGGCGCATTCTTCAAACCCTGTGGCATCACGAGCCACTCCCAGAGCATGCCGCTGGGAGTGCTGACGGCCGTGAGAGGAATATCTCTCTCTCTCATCAGGATCTGATAGAAGCCGTCTGTCAGATCGATCGCACTGTAGATGACGCTGCCAGAAATGATGTCGAGACCACGTCCTTCCGAGGAATGGGCGTCTGCGCGGGAATGGTGGCGTCGTTAAACTTGTTGAACGCGTGGACAATGCGCCACTCGCCAGTCGCTTTCTTCACGCAGAACGTCGGACTCGAGTGCGGAGATATACTCTCTCGCACATGGCCAGCCTTTCGGCGGCCTTCGAAGAAGTCGTCGATGCCCTGGACCTGATCCCGCAGCAGTGGCCACTGCCGCTTCACGCAGTACTTCGACCCGGGCACGAGGTCGATCTCGTGCCAAACGCCTCGCTCAGCAGGAAGCTCCGCCGGAATCTTCTCGGGGAAGATGTCTTCGAACTCGCGTGCAAGCGAGTAGACGGGGTTGTTCGAGTCTTGGAGAGCCTGCCAAGACTGCGCAGCGAAGCGTGCCTCGCGAACAGACTTCGGCTCAGCCGCCTTCGGTCGCGACGACGAGGTGTCGTCGCTGACTGCGTGGGCAAGTACGTCGGATTGGTCGGAGCCGGTGAGGAGACAGACTTGCTCGATCTCACCGGCCTTCAGGTCGCGCAGGAAATGTTTCCAGGAGATGCCTGGAAGCCACGTGATGATCGCCGCGTCGGTGGGAGGATTAGCCACCTCAATCGCGCGAACCTAATTCGGAGAGCCCTCCGAATACTCGACGACGTTGAGGATCTCGTATGACGGAGCCTGGTTGACCGCGGTAGACCTCCGGCGCAGACGGCGGCGTCCGGATCGGTTGCGCTTGGACTTCCTCAGTTGCCTCGAGCCACTGCCCGAGGCCGAAGTCTCGCTGGATGAGAATTTGCTGGATGACACTTCACCCTCCTCTAGGCATGGGAACTCGGTCTCGACCATGCCGGTGTCGCGCAGGTCCTGCTGCGCGACGGAATCATCAGCGAACGGGAGCCGCTGCTCGACCGTCGCATTCTCTCAATCACCAAGAAGTCGTCGTTGGTGGAGAAGCCGTCGAAGGCGTACGCCAACGACACAGCCCGCCGCGGAGCGCGATGGGGCTTGCCGTCAGCCAACTTCACGACGATCTCGCCCGGTCCCTCCCGCACTCGCACATGCGACGGGAGGAGAGCGAGGCAGTCGTCACGATTGAAGTTATTCGTGGCCGCGGAGTCAAGCAACGCGCGGAAACCCTAGACGTGAAGACTGATGAGGATCAGTCTCGAGTCGCCGCTCGTGGTGGTGGCATTGAAGTGTGCGTAAAGCACGGGGGGGGGGGCTAGGAGGTCGGGTTGCCACTGGGAGACCCGGACCTCCGTTCCAGCCAGTAGGGCGCCCCGCACCTACTGGTCCCGACCGTTTTTTGGAAGAGCGGTCGGGAATGGTCGTCGACCTCGCCGACAACTTCAGCGCTTGCCAGGACTGGAGCTGGCGCGCGACACACCGCTGCGCGATGACCGGACTTGCGACAGCGGTAGCAAACCAGTGGACGACCGTCGCGCGGGCGGTTGTCGTTGTTGAACCTTGGGCCACGTGCAGTCGAGGTCGACCACGACCTCGACTCGGCTTCGATGGCGTCGATCTACATGGGCTCGGGCGCGGAGGCCCGAGCGTCCGGCATCAGCGCTCGCGCGTAGGAGGACGCGACCGTGTAGTCCTCGCGCAGCGCGAGTGCGAACGCAGCTTCGAGTGTCGATGGCTCCGCTCGCGTGAGGCAGTACCGTGTCATGCCCTCACGCATCCCGAAGATGAAGACGTGCACCTGAGAGGCAACGTCGATCGGGTTCGTGATGACGCACGAAACCAGGTGTCGGGTCTTCTGCACGTAGTCGCGCATGGACATCTTGCCCTGCCGAAGGGCGAAGAACGTCGCACGCGTGCGCGACTCGTCTTGCGGAGGCTCGAACGCGAGTCGGAGGTCACTCTGGAGACTCTCCAGAGTCTGAAACGCATCTCGGTCGACGACGAGCTTGCCAAAGGCACATTCCTTGGCCTTTCCGGAGAGGCGAGGCAACAGGAAGTTGACTCCCGCCGTCGGCGCTTCGATCAACCTCGAAGCGATGTCGATGTCGATCTTGCGGAACCAGCGGTTCAGTGGGAGACGGTCTTGTCCGGCGCCGGAGTAGGACGACGTCTCCATCTTCACGGCGTCGTGCCGTGAGGAGTGCGGGGGAGTTGGTACTCGCCGCTTCGCTTCGGCGAGCTCGCGCTCCATGAATTATTTGATGGCTTGGCGCTGTTGGTCGGGGGTCGCTGAGCTCAGCAGCGACGTGACGACGAACTCTCCGGACACCGCCGCGAGGCGGTGTAGCGCTTGCCACTCAATCGTGGTGAGGTGGGGAAACGCCGTGTGTTCCAGGGTCATCGCTGGAGTCACCGACGGCGTGCCTTCACTCATCTCGAACTTGGTCATTGGAAGGACTACGAAGTCCTACCAGGTGTTACGGGGTAAGAAGTACCGTCACTAGCGTACACTATAGATGCAAGAGGAAGCTCGCAATAGTAGAACCAAGTGTCAGGTTTGGGGCAAATTTAAATCTGTTTATTTATGGAACGGGAGCGGGGGCTCCCGTTCTCTTTGTGAACCACTCAAATCTAAGTCGATGCCTGATTGGCTGAAATGGGTATGACTCCCCACTTCCATCCAATCAGGTAATGACAACAGTGCACACGCTAGCCGTGTGCCTGTACCTACTTTTGTGTATGTAGCCATGTGGCTCCTACCTACTTATGTAACTCTGTCTACCTACTTACGTAACCGTAACCAGCCCGTTACATGACTTGCTGTGCGGATTCTGGGCACTGCTCCAGGTAATGATCGTTGTTATTGATGCTACAGAATAAGTTTTTTGTATCCTACAGAGTAATTTTTCGGGGAAATCCTGTTTCGGGGCCGTAATTTTGAAATAATTCCGTTTCGGGGCCATTGTATTCAAAAGATACGTTATATTCAAAACACACCATGTTTTGGCATAACGTATACTGTAGCCCAAACGTATCAGTATCGTTTCCTGTTTCCCAAAGGCTACCTATCACCCAATGGTAACGTGTACCCATAATCGTAGCGTGTAGCCAAACCGTAGTGTGTAGCCTAACCGTTGTCTAGCTAAGATGTAGGTATTATATCCACATGCGGTGAAGTTCTTGAGTCATATATCGGGCGGTCTCGCGGGCTATCATTTTCTTGGTGTATTCCTTTTGGTGTCTTCTACGTGTTTGCGCGTTGTGTCCAGGCTTAAAGCACCGACTGCAGTGGACCGGGGAGTCGTTGTTGATAACTTCTCAGCGCGTTCGGATTCTCACCTTCTTAGGACGATAGCGCGTTACTTGGATTACGGGAAAAATAGTAGATCCAGCGGTGAGAAGATCTACATCTACAGGTATCGCTCTCTCCGCGTAACAGCCGTGGAGTGTCTCAACGGAGAACGGAGAGCATTTGATCTTGCAGCGTGCTGTGGTTTTGACAGAGGTGTTAGCTGGAAAATAGCAGTCCCACTTTCCCAGCCACAGATACGTTAGAGAATAGCTTTTTAAAACTTTTCACATTAGAGAGATATGTACCAGAACGACTTAAGTCACCACCGCAAGCTTCAAAGCGTTCATGTCGGAGTACACACGCCCAATCGGGAAGCGATCAAATACCTCTTCCTCCAAGCCACGACTGAACACATCCAATCGTCGTACCAGAACTGGTTAAAGTAACGGTAATACCGGTATAGTTTACACTAAGGTTACATTGTACGTTAAGGATACGGCGTGCCGTAGGTGGTATAGCTTACCCGGGTCAAGTGCCCCGGGGGAAAACGCAGTTCGTGGGGAGCTAATTAGCTGTTATCTTGCGATCTTACTAACAACATGCACGGCAAATGTACTCGTCAGATTAGCTGCGCATCATGGCCGAATGCTGTCGATTCGGTCGAAGTCTATGCAAAAACAAACGATATCTGCAAAAGGAACGATATCGATAAGTTGACCAGTAGAACACGCACATTCTAAGCCTGGTCACGTCGAAACTGGCGGCGCTGCAGACGCTTCTGGACGACTATCTAACGTTAATAGACTCGCGACGTCCGTCCCCTCGCCACCGAATGCTGTCGCTCCACTCTAAGCCTGCCCAAACCAAACGATACTGATGAGTTGAGCAGCAGGGCAAACACTTCCTTAGCATGGTCACGTCGGACCTGGTGACCAGGGTTTTGTGTGTATTTAGAATGTTGGTCTTTAATTAAGTGATGCAAATATTTTAATATTAAAATATCTGATGCGCTACAATCGAACTCGAACTCGAACTGCCATGAAGCAGACGTTGCGTCCATCTACGAGGGTCGTGTGTGAGAGCCGATTTTCCTCAACTGGAGGGTGGCTTCCGCATGTGATGCGATGCATCGACAACTACCTCACTGGGGGTTTAAGCCACAAAGTTCTCACTGCAGGCCACACCAATAGCGCTGATACTACTATTATAGTATTAGTGGGCATATGCTATATTAATATCAGTGATAACATCACTATAATAATACTAGTACTACTGCGAGGCTGACTCACCAGATATGTTGCTTGCTTTCCTTCACGCATCTCAGCTCAGCGCAATCGTGGCCTATAATCAATACTCGCTCATTAGTAATGATGAGTCATTATTGGCATTCTAAAAAATCACGACTCGTTTTGGATCGCAGTGGGGACGCCACGTCCTAGCTAGACGCGTGCGAGTTTCGCAATCGAAGAATACTTCTTCTGACTGATATTAGCACACCGCCAACACACGTCACTACTCCCAGCACAGCTACTCCATATTCCAAACCCGCACCTTTCGTCCCATATCTCGCGTACTCAGCTCGTCAGAAATCTATTGGTCACTGATATCGTCACTAGATATTGCTAATATTGATACTATCACTTTTAGTGGAACAAATCCAGTAATATATCAATGTAAATATCAGTAATATTATAACTAATATCGCAAGTACACTTGGATACTACCTCACCCTCCTGGTGACGCTTCTGGACGACTATCTAATAGCCTTGCGACGTTCCGTCAGATTGGCTGCGTCCGCCTCTCCCCTCACCGCCGAATGTTGTCGTTTCGATCGCAGCCTATTCAAATTAAACGATATCAATTAGAAGCGCAACAGGGCTCACCTCCCGAGTATGGCCACGTCGTACCTGGCGACGCTGACGACGACTCTAGACGACTATTGAGTATCCTCTTGCGCACGCCCGATTAGTTCCGTACGCCCCACCCGTCGCAGTCGACGATGCCGTTCCGCTCGACGCCTGCACACAACGAACGCTATTGATCAGTTGAGCAGCACAATACACAGCCTGATGATGGTCACGTCGTACCTGGTGACGCTGAAAACCCGCCTGTACGACATGTATCAACACAGGGCCCGAGTATTTAGTACCGTAGTGCCATACATGTACCACCACCCCGAGCATTCACATTGTCCAGAGCTGTTTACCGTGCGGACTGCAAGTTGGGTACTGAGGATAGTCACGGACGTCGGGTATGACGTCTACTTTCTCACAGAAGTGTCAGTGCTCGCCGAATTCATTCAGCACTGTCTAGACTTTTGTATGGATCTGCCTGCCCATCCGCCCACTGGGCTACTTTCATGAGAAACTTGCCGTTGAAGTTGCACAAATGTGATGTTGTGCACCTTCGTTTGCGTAGGATGTGTGTGGTGCGCATGGCGATCGAGCGGGGGTCGGTCAAATGATCTGATTTTTGTATAGGATTGGGACTAATTTGACTTTTGTATTGGAATACCTCGAGTACCGGTACGAAAAGGGTAAAGTGACATCGAACGGGATAAACGATAGTTCTTCACTACGTTACGAACTGCGAATATGCTATCTAGACTTGAGGCTATGGTCATTCGTAATCCTGATCAAGCGAAAAGAGACCATACCAAGCAAGCCAAAACGAGGCGTCATCTGCACGTTTCCCGAGTGCAGCATGGTGCTGACAACGCCCAAGTTCAAGCAGGACATCACCAGGGTTTACCAGTAACTTCCTAAGGGCGTGTTCGACTTGAACAGTCAAAATCAAAGAAAGTAGTAAATAGCTATTTTGTCTCAACCGACTATGAGCACTCCTATCTGAACCAGCAATTTGAACAGTTTGTGTTTCACTTGAAAGCATCTGGTGTAGGAAGTGGTTTGTATCCAATAAATAAAAGCGAGGTTTACATTCTGTGGCAAGCATTGCTCATAAACCAACATGGATGGAGACGACGAGGACGACTTGTGGCTAGAAGTAGTGCTTTAGCAGTCGCGTCTCCTCCTCGCGCGTCCACGATCGTCGTGGTTTCTTCGCTGCTGGTTCCATTCGGTCTTACTCGAAGATGGACAGTGGTCAATAGATAAAGGGTGTTCAAATGACTGGTTTTGAAAAACACCCCCACCATGAATTTCAAAACCAGTCATTTGAGGGCAAAACAGTTGTTTTTGTGTTTGTGTGTTCGACTTGCATATATATGGCAAAATTACTGCTTGGGCGGCAAACCAGCTCTTTTCGCTTCGAAATAGCAATTTGAGCGTCAAGTCGAACACGCCCTAAATTGCTACAGTACTATCCAGTAGCTCCAGGTAAATTACTGCTAGAGTAGTAGTAGTATTATCGGCGAGCTGGATTAGGACAGTAGTAGTACTATAGTAATTTCCTGTAGTCGACCTCCTAAATGGCTACATCGCCGTCAACTTCCCCGTTGTGCTTGAGCAGCACGTGCATTTCTGCGTGTTCCTTATCGGTTCGTGTACTATCACCCCATGCAGACGGCGACGAAGCACTTGAAGAGGCACGTAGCGCTGCAGAAGCGCTCGAAGAGACTGTCGGAGTCGTAAATGTCGTTACTGCAGATACGGTGCCCCGGACCACACACGCCGGAATGGTCCGTCTACGTGGAATCGGCGCCTGAACAATCGAGGCTTGCCCACTTCATGAGCGGACGACGCGCTGATTCGGGGGCATGTTGGGGCTTCGTGTCAGGATGGCAAATTGCAGAATGGAAGCACACTACAGTCAATCAAACGCAGGCAAGAGCGTTAAAGCGGCCCTGTGTGACGATGACTACTACGTAGTACTTGCGAACGTCGTATCGATCGGCTATGTATCATACAAACAACAGGCTTCGCGCCATCGCGAAAGCCTGGGAGTGTGCTGCGTTGGTCAAAAGATAAGATCGCCCTGGAGTTCTTCAGTTGCTCAAGCAGTAATTAGCAGTAGTTTGGCAGTACTACGTGCCCTCGATCTGAGCTACTGCTGGAACAGTAGTAGTAGTGTCTCCAACTACTACCAGTAGTAGTAGTTTGAGCAGTAATTTCCAGTAAATAGTAACGAAACAGTAGTTTCCGACAAACTACTGGTAAACCCTGGACATCACTCGTCACCTGAAGGAGGGGGGGGGGGTACGAGGTCAACCACCGCGACCGCTACGAGTGTGCGCTCGACGATACAAGTCTCCTCCCCGAATAAGCAGGAACAGGGGCCAACGCTTTCCTCGTCGCCCAGCTGCGTACGATTTTGGCACATGTTCAAGCAGTTGATACACGGCTGAGGGAGATGGAGGCGCGAGTGGCTTCGATCGAAGAACTGCTGCGAGCTCGTCACGAGCCAGGATGCCAAGAAATCGTGACCGAGGCGATTGATGCATTCTCTTCAAGGGACGACGAATCGTCGTCGGATGTGGCGTGTCTTGCGCGCGTTGCTCCAGCTTAGCTAGGCTACGGTTAGGTTACACGCAACGATTAGGATACACGTTTTACAGTTGGGTGATAGGTAGCCTTTGGGAAACAGGAAACGATACTGATACATTGTGGTAGCAGGATACGTTTGGGCTCCAATATACGTTATGATGATTTCCAAAACAAGGTGTGTTTTGAATATAACGTACCATTCGATTTCAACGGCCCCGAAACGGAATTATTTAAAAATTACGGCCCCGAAACAGGATTTTCCCTAATTTTTCTAGTACTGTAACTAACATATTATATACCCAACAGAATTGAAGTGTATTTGGGGGCGTCGGACGAGTCGAAGAAGGCACAGACGGTCGCTCAACGGAAAGAAGCGAAGAAGAGGGCAAAATGAAAGCTGTAATTCGGAACGTATCAAAGGCGCTTGTTGGTGAGCCAGGCAAACGACTCATCATTGCCGACAACTTCTACACTTCGTGTGCTCTTTTATTGAAGTTGCTGGACATGGGCTTCTACTACGTCGGAACATATCGTAACGACCGTCTAGGATGGCCAGTGAACTTCGAGTTTACGCAGAAAAAGCAGCCAAAGCGTATGGCTCGTGGTTCGTACCGTATTGCGCAGTGCAAACCTCACCCGTCATTAGTTGTAGTCTCTTGGATGGACTCTAAGCCTGTGAGCATGCTTGCCACAGGCTGCGCAACAATCCCAGCTGCCGTGAGCAGGAAGGAGAAAGGATCCACCGTACCTCAAGTGGTACCGTGCCCTCACCTAGTGGCCGATTATCGTAGGGGCATGAGCGGCGTTGATCAACATGACCAGCTTCGCCTGCAGAGATACTCCATCCAGTGCTGCGTAGCCTTCAAGAAATACTACCGCCAGCTCTTCTTCGCGTTCGTCGACATGACCATACTCAACGGCTTCATCATCCATAAGCTGATCATGAAGAAGGAGGGCGGCAACGTACCCACTCACACCGAGTACATGCGCCGGCTGCACGTCGAGCTGCTGGGGGTTACTGGTGCAAACTTGCGCAGCAACATGAGCGCCGAAGGCTTGTTCTCTACTTCAATTCCTACCAGTGAGCACCAGCTACAAAACCAGGAGAACTACTACAGTGCAAACGGACAGCGCAAGCACCGCCAGCATCTCTGCAAAGTGTGCTCCGCATTAGCACCGCCGAAAACAAAAGGCTTCGAAACCAGCTATTTCTGCCGGCGTTGCACGGAGTATCACGGAGGCTACAGACCGCTCTACAACTGCGTCCGCCGTCAAGAAACCGGCAACAAATCCACGCGAGACCAGATTTGGCATGCCACCTGGGTGAACGGCACTGTCATTCCCGCGCACCTGAAAAAGAGCATTCACTTTCGCAAGCGCAAACGTTCAGAGGCTGAAGATGAGCAGAAAGAAGGGTAGTTAGTGCAGATATTGTCGGCTTCAATGCATCCACAACCTGGTATATCACACCAGGCTTTTGATTGATGGCAGGCGCGAATGGTGCGCCAACCTTTCGGCCAAGTTCTAGCCTAGTTCTTCTTCTGTTTTCTTCTAGTCTAGAACTGGCCGAAACGTTGGCGGGCGAACGCGTAGTCAGAATTTGGCGCGGTTGGGCGAGTGCCAGTCATTTTGGCGCGAAGAGGAGTATAAATCCGATTAGAGGGGCTACTACAATGTAGAGATCCTGCGACGAGAACATATCACTTTTGATATCGGGCTGGCCAATCAAGTCAAGAAGAGATAGCCACATAAGACTCGTATCGCAGCGTTTTTGACAGGAAATCACTCATCTATGTACTGATTCGCAGCTTTTACTTGCAGTATCATTGCGAACGGCTTGTAATAGCATAACTGTTGCAGATCCTCCAGTATACTTTAAGTCAGATAACATTATATTCTGTATGACACAGAATAAAACTTCGCTCTACAACGGTTAACCCTTTCGCGAGCCACTCGGATAAACTATAGTATACAAATCGTAGACAATATTTTCTAATGGAGGCATTTTGCTGGGATAGGAAAGCAACGTAGTGCTGATAGCCCAGCCCTCACAGGATTATTGCGTGGAGTGAGCGCGCTGCCCGATCCGATATACCGGTACTATCGGTTCGGTGGACTCGAATAGTCTGTCAATTGGACTGAATGATGGGATCGCAATTGAGAAGCATCTGCCCGCCATTCTTCCTCCAAATAACTGCTAGTATCTCGATTGTCGTAAATCAATGCTCCTATCCCAGCCTTCGCGGAGCCCTAGTGCTACCTTTAGGTCTGCGATGGGCAGCCTTCAAATCATCCATTTGGGATTTGTAGTTACTTTTATGAAAAAAGTGTCATGGTTCTGTACTTTTCTGTTACGACTATGAAAATACTGTCACTTTCCAATTCACCTTGGACCCCGCATGTGGACAAGACCCGCGCAGAGCCAGTCCACCAACGGGTGGTTGGGCCCCCTCCAGCACTGGGAAGTCCCTCGCACATGTGGGGATGGAGGGCTGCGCGGTGGGCGCACGGACGTGATGCCCGTGCACGAAGCCCTTATCTACAGATCGCAAGTGACCCGCGGATCAATCCAACAGTCAGTGTCTTCGAGACACAAGCGGTGAGTAGCCGCACCAGGGTGCGTGGCATGATCATCTCGCAAGAAGTCCAACCATCGCTGCGGAGTGACGCCCGTGGATAAAGCGCAACAAATTACGTGGGCTGCGCGACGGACTAGCATGGGCCCGACGGGGAGGCGCTGTGGCGCTCGCCCAGGAGGTTGCAGGTGCTGATAACCACACAGAGGAGAAGTCTTCGGGCTTCGGGGGTGTAAGCGCTGGCGGAGCGCTGGGAAACGTTAGCTGAGGTACTGCCGACACGGTGTCGGACAGTACGACGGAAGCAACGGGCCGAATGGTCATGTTGCGGGCATGCTAGGATATTTCAGGCCGGCGTGTGACGAACATTAGGAGTCGTTAGCGAAAGTTAAGTGACACCAATCTACCTCAGTTCAAAATCGAAAACCTCCGTTTTGAGGCTGTACTCACAAGAAATCCTTTTTGTACTTTCAAAATAGCTTTTCTCAGCCAATCACCAGTGCGCGTTGCAACTGCTCAGCCGCAGCGTGAGAATATCGCGCTTGCAAGATCGAAATTTGTAAATTCACCAGTGCCTGAAGCGACAAACAAGTCACGGCTCGTAATGCGCTCAAATACGATTATCCAGAGCGACAGCAGCTTCACTCGACACTCCAATCGGATTCAACTCATCCACTCTGTCCTCGCAATTCTCCACTACACATCGAAAACACTGTAACGGCGTCTGATGCACCTTCTTCTCCACTATAGCTACTATCCCAAGTAGGAACAACGGCCACTTGGCCAGCATCTTATTCTCCTAGTGTATTAGGCAGCAGTCGCTCCACCCCATGAGCTGCACAAAGGCGTGGAGTTGTGGTAGAGTGCCCCGCAAGGAAATAGGCATGCCGGGCGCCGGAGGAAGAAGGCGCCAAGATGGAGGTCGACGAACTTGAGTGATGGACCTCGACGCGGCGGGAGAAGCACGGCGCGGTTTGATGGGCGCAACAACTCGACGGGAGATGCGACATGGGTGATGAACCGTGGGACGCGGCGCCAGAATCCAGTGCGACGCGTAATCATCCGACGGCCCAACCCACGCGCCAGTTTCGGCGAAACGTGCCAACCCTAAACCCCGCCGAGCAAAACACGCCGACCCAAACCCCGCCAACCAAAACGCGCCGAGGTAAGATCTTGATTACGCCACGTAAATCAGGTTGAAGGACGGTAGTGCAAGCACGACAGAAGTAAGGACAGGCGCAGAGCGGTAGGCTTAGCAAGCAGTAGGACAGAGTAGCCAGTAGCAAGGACATAGGATAGGGTAAGGACTCAGTCCCGAAATTTCTCTGAACCACAAAGACCTCCCGTCTTCTCCGAGGTTCAGGGAAACCAGCAAGCGTCGGCAAACAGAGCCGCCTCGATATCGCGGCCCCCCGTCGCCTGCTGGTTCGGGTACTCACCCCCCCCCTCAGACCCGTGCTGGAACAAAGGCACGTTAAATGTATACCGTTTAGGTGGGCGCCCGATAACGCGCTGCCTAGGCGAAGGACCGCACTGGCCTGATAACCGCCGTGCGCAAGACCCCGCGTCGGCCCGATAACGCCACGCAACAAGCCCCAGATAACGCCGGCCCGATAACGCCGCACGCCCGACGGGAACGCCCCAGGAAACGCCGGCCCGATAACGCCGCACGCCCGAGGCTCGACGCCGAACAAGCGTCAACACAGGAAACGCCGGCCCGATAACGCCGCACGCCCGAGGCTCGACGCCCTACGACAAGGAACAAGCGTTAACACAAGAACCCCCAACTCTGAAGCCTGCGAAGACTTGGGCCTGTATTACGAAGATACGCTACTCCAACAACCGGGTAAATTACTCGACGCGACCGCGATCAAGACGCGCCGAGTTTGTGCGAGACCGACCCCGCGAGATTTCTGCGAGGCCGCTACTCCACAGAGTGACTTCTGCCTGTCATGCAATCGGGAACCCTAGCTGCCTGATGCGGACAGGGGTAAACAATAATAATATCAAAACAATTATGACGGTATTATTCCACTACAAATATTTATTATTGGATGACACAGTATTGCAGTTATTGTTATTGAGTTTTGACAGCACAAGTAATTACGTATTCATACAAATAGCAAGTTAAACATGTTTGCCAATACAACATTATTGTATTGTTCCACTAAAATAATTTAATATTGGGTTCACTCATATTGCAATTATTTTTACGGCTGACTGAAGTATGTAGTACAATAACATATTTTGTTGTGCGACCCGTGTGCTCGACCCAACATTGACCCGTCGAACGAGTTTTAAAAACACTCGCAATTAATCCCGCCAAATCATTCCCCAATATTTTGTAATGCGCTAAATATACAGCGCTTCACCCTGTCATTGTGCAACTGCATAAATTTTGACTTGATTAAATTATTGATGACCCTGTTATAGCTGTGAGATGTGTAGTTGAGGCTGGACCTGCTGCTGCACGCTCACCAGCCCAAGTCGGATCATGCTGCTGATGCTAAACTACTTGGAGTTATATGCTGGATGGACAGGATCATGTAAGCTGTGTAGGATAGGCATTAGATAGGTGCTGTTGTATTGTACAGCGTGCAAATACACAAACTGCTGGCTCAGCTTGTGGCGGCACGAGGTCTCACACTTCGCATTCAGCAGTCTCAGCAAGACCTGCTTGAGAGACCTCGCCTGCTGCCTGCCACTTGCTGCTGCCTGTCGTGGCCTTCTGCCTCGGCACTTCAACGTGTCTACTTCCTGCAACTACCTTATGAGTGACCAACTAGGAAACGACGAGCTGCCTGACAGCTCTCAGGTTATGAGCCCAAACGGAAGACAGGACGCCTCGACTGACGATGTAGACCAAGTGCAGCAACCTGACGGACCTGACGAACGTGAGCAAGGACTATCAGCTGAACAAGCTGAACAACTCGGACGGCAATTGGCCAGTCTATCTGGGAGTCTTCCATGCTATTGGATAGGCTCCGCAACGGAGGGCCGGATCTCGGCACATCGCAAGAGGCCTCTCCGGGAAGAACGCCGGTCCAAGACCTCCCTCCCTCAGCCCGACTCGGCAACTCCGACGCTGCTGGACGTGCTGCTGGTGAACCTGCTGGACGTGCTGTTGGAGACTCCGCCGGACGTGCTGCTGGAGACTCCGCCGGACGTGCTGCTGGAGAAGACGCTGGACGTGCTGGTGGAGAAGTCGCTGGAGACGACGCTGGCGGACCTGTTGCAGACCAAGGCCAGATGCAGATCGGACAGCTCACCCGTCGCTACGACGACGCGGAGCTCTCGAAGTTTACGTCCGTGCTGATGGGCACAAGGATCTCGCTGCCGCCACTGAAGACCAAGGATGACTACCTGGCGTGGCGCAGCGAGGTCATGCTGCGCTTCAAGCCGCTGATGCTCGACGCCATTACGTACGGCGGCGAGCGGTACGACTCGCGCATGGGCTACATGCAGCCCAAGTACGCCGACTGGTACAACATGCGGAAGGGAGTGGCGTTCTCAGCGCTTGCACTGTCGCTGTCGCTCGAGCTTCGAGTGACCTTCAAGGTCGAAGAGCTGCACGACCAAGTGGAGGCGCCCTCACTGCTGTGGGGTCGGATCACGGCGCACTTCGAGGCAGGCGACGGCGTGAACCCTGACTATATATGCAGGGAGCTCATGAACCGGTTGCTCAAGCCGGACGAGACCGTCGCCAAGTACGTCGATGACGTGGAACAGCTTGTGCGCCGCCTGCGCCAAGCGATTGGCGAGATGGCCGAGTATGACCATGCGAGCTTGCTCCTCTCCAACACGCTGAATGTGTTTGGGGAGATGGCGCAGCAACACACCGTCTGGTGTAGCAAGAACGACCGCTCGACCCTTACGCTTTCTGAAGCCATGCAGCGTCTGCGTACCGCTGAGCAAGCACGCGATCAAGTCAAGCGTCTGCAGACATCTGCTGTAGCACCGAAACGCCAAGCAGCTCAGGTCAACCATGTTAACATTGGTCAAAAGAATAAAGCTCGCAAGCGTGATGCGGCTGCTGATACGAAACGCAAGAAAGCCAAGACGAGCTGTGCCAACTGCGGCAAGCAAGGGCATTGGTATGCTGAGTGCACGGCTACAACGGGCACTCCGCTCAAGCCTGAACTGGAAAAACGCTTGAAGGAAAAGAAGAACAAGCGTGGTTCGATGTCTCTGGTGAATACTGTTCGTCGTGTGGAAGTGGTGTCAGCCGCGGCGCAGTCGTCGGAGTCAACGACACTTCGGTTGACTGAAACGTCACCAGTCTACTCCCCCACTACACCGGCCAGTGCGGACGAAGGCAAACCTGCTGAACCGCTGACAACGCAGCAACTTCCATCTCAGCAACCAGTACCAAGGCTCGGTGATGATGGACAATGTACTCGGCAGCGCTACGAAGTACTGCATATTCAGCAACACCAACCAGTGGGAGTTCAGCAGCTTGGACAATACTCAAGGTTTGAACAGCAAGTACCTAGTGTTGAATTACGTGGACCAATGTATGAGCCAAAGTGCAACGAGGGTGGATCACGAGTGGGTCCACCTGCACTTGGAGATTGTTATTACGGGCCACGTGGCAGTAACGATGGGAACTTTGAGCATGAGCGTGGACGCTCTCCTGCTCGCCAAGGACGGAGTGCTGATGAGTGGCGCCGATCTCCACCGCGTGGGTTTGACCGCCGCTCCCCACCACGTCTGAACTATGGACCGAGCTACATTGGGTACGGTCCAAGGCGATTTGAGTCGCCGCCGCGTGGACGTGTTGATCACCAAAGGCGATTTGAGTCGCCGCCACGCGAAAGAGCTGCGCCGAGGCGATTTGAGTCGCCGCCCCGTGGGTCAATCGGGCCTCCTCAACACTGGGCGCCACCACGATCACCGAGATGGGGAAATGACCATCGTCCGGCTGAATCGTGGCAACGCCGTTTTGATGAAGGGAGGAACCCGCAATTTGGACAGCGGAACTCTGGTGCTGGCAATTGGCATGGACCGCGTCAAGTGAACACTGTGAACCGCGGCTCAGGTATGATACTTGAGAAGTCCGATTGCATTGAGTGGATCTTAGATTCAGGATCGCAGGCTAATGTCTGCAACGATCTCGAGTTATTCACGGCACTGCACAATGACAAGACGAGCCGATTGGACTTTGCTAACGGCACATGTGAACATGCCTCTATCTGTGGAACTGTGCTGCTCCGTGTGTACAACCAGGCGACTGGCGCTACGGAGGACCGCCTGCTTGACGAAGTGGTGTACAGCCCGACTGCACGGGTCAACATCATTAATCTTGGCTGCATGCAGACCACGGGACAGTACAAGCTGACCTGCTCGGACGATCAGAAGATTGCGTGGCTTTCTAAACCTGGGACTGTGATACGGTTTGAGATGGAGGAAAACATCTATCGACTACATGTTGCACGTGTATCTGGCGTCATGGTTAGCGCAGTGAGTAAGCAGAACATGAACAACAAGAAGAGCATGGAACTCCTGCATCAGCGTTTTGGTCATATGGGCATGGATTGTGTGAAAACATTGAGCACTCAGTGTAACGTGGGAATCGATGTCAGCGGCAACGATCTTACTGTTTACGAGTGCGTCGCCTGTATTGCCAGCAAAGCAAAGAAGATGAGTCACCCGCGACTGCGCACGTGAAAGCGGAAGCCACTTGAGAAGCTTGTGATGGACGTTTGCACAGTCAATGAGCTGACAGTCAGCGGAGCCTCTATGTTTCTCTTCGTGATTGATGAAGCGACTAGACACAAGTGGGTCTACCTACTGAAGGCGAAAAGCGAAGCAACCGGCTACATTACCGCTCTGCTAAATGAGCTCCGCACACAATTCCCCAAGTATACAGTTCGGCGCATGCATTCCGATCAGGGTGGTGAATTTATGAGTGATGAACAAGTAGTATTTTACGAGACCCGTGGCATCATTCTTCAGAACATGAACTCGTATTCTCCTGAGGAGAATGGAATAGCAGAACGTGCCAATGGCGTCGTGTTGCCGCGCATCGGGGCCATGCTGACTTCCACCCGCATGCCAAACATGCTGTGGGGCGAGGCACTGCTACATGTGGTTGACACATTGAACATGCTGCCGACTAAGATCTTTGGTGTGGTGTCACCTCACGAAAAACTGTATGGGAAGGCACCCGATCTGAGCACCCTTCGGACGTGGGGATGTGTGGCACATGTACGGGTGCCGCCTGAGTCGCGGCAGAAGAAGGAGAAGCTGGCACCTCGCGCCAAGTTGTACCTATTGCTGGGCTACAGTGTGAACACGAAGGGCTATAAGTTCTTGGATTTGCTGACATGCCAAATTGTGACTGCTCAAACTGGGAATGCTCGTTTTCACGAGGAGTTTACCGCAGACGGAACGTATGTCAAGCAGCTCCTGGAGAAGCACTTCCTCGGTAGCATACCTGAGTTACCAGCAACTGTGCCAGTGAATCGAATCTGCACCAGCATGGATACTTATGTATCTTCCTCTTCTAACTCTGAACGGCCATTAGAGCTCATCGACAACGTGCCTGCAGAGCAAGTGGGAGAATTACATGAAGTGCCTGCAGATCACGTGGGAGCGACGGAAGCGCCACCTACACCAACAAAAAGGAGGAGTCGTAAACGTAAAGATCGGAGATCGCCTGAGAAGCAGACAACGGGATTTGAAATTCAGCCGCCTCCTGTGGAGCCGTGCACAAAGCGGCCGCGCCGCGTGCAAAAGCCAAATGTTCGCCTGAGCGACTACTGGGTTGGAAGTGTGATGGTAATGGCTATGATGGCCAACGCAGACATTGAGATTCCGACTTCGTACAAACAAGCTCGAGCAAGCAAATATTGGCCTCAGCAGAGGGCTGCGATGTTGGCAGAGCTAGCATCGCTGAAGAAGCATAACACTTGGAAACTGGTTCCACGAGCTGCAGCAAAGAAGTCGAAAGTGATTACCTGCCGATGGGTTTTCGCTGTGAAACGAGATGAGCGAGGACGAATCAAGCGGTTCAAAGCCAGACTCGTCATTCACGGCTTCAAACAGCAACTTGGCATCAACTACAGTGAAACTCACGCGCCTGTGATTCGGTTTGAGACCATCCGAGCTGCCATCTACTTCGCAGTACAGCGGGATTGGGAGGTGCTCCAGTTCGATGTAAAAACAGCATTTCTGTACGGAGATTTGGCGGAGTTGATCTTTATGGAGCAGCCGCCTGGATTCGAAGACGACGACAATGACGCTGTTTGCCAACTTCTAAAGAGTTTGTACGGGTTGAAGCAAGCCCCCAACATCACACTGCACACCAGACTAGTTGAGCTGGGATTCGAAAGGTTGGACTCCGACTTTGGTCTATACGCGCTGAAGGAGGATGGAGAAGTCAAGATGCTCTTGACGGTCTACGTTGATGACTTGCTGCTGATGGGTCCTACAGAACTCTGTGCAAAGATTGCTGCTTCACTGATGGAGACCTTCGAGATGACAACTATGGGAACGGTGAAGTATCTTCTAGGAGTGGGAATTACAATTGATCGGCCGCGCCGACAGATCGCGTACTCTCAGCAACAGTACATCATTGAAGTGTTGAAGCGCTTCCACATGTCCAACTGCAATGGATGTGCGACGCCAGAAGCAACTGCTGCTTCTACTGCTGTTGTGCCTGCGACGACTGAGTATCTACCGTACCGTGAGCTAGTGGGAGCACTGCAATATCTAGTCGGCGCCTCGAGGCCTGACATTGCACATGCTACACGGCACCTCGGCAAATTCCTTGCGGACTATGACTACACCCATTACGCTCAAGCAAAGCGGGTACTGCGTTACCTCCAGTCGACGAAAGACTACGGATTGGTGATGGATCTAGCACATGGGACTGATGTGAGCGTCACCTGCTACTCTGATGCCGACTACGCAAACGACCCTGTAGACCGGCGGAGTATTAGTGGGTATGTGACCATGCTAGATGGAAATGTACTCTCGTCGCATCTCGGAAGCAGGAGATCAATGCTCTTAGCACGTGTGAAGCTGAGTATGTCGCGATGGCAGAAGCTACGAAGGATTTACTGTGGGTCGCTGATCTCTGTGGCGAACTAGCTTGGGAGCACTCCACACCAGTGCTACTCGGGGACAACATGGGCGCCATTGCCCTAACTGCAAAACCCGGCAAACACAGCAAGAACAAACACATTGAAAATAAGTACCACATGACACGCAGGAACGTGGAGCTCAATCGACTCACGACACGTCACATTGGAACTGAAAATATGGTCGCTGACATCATGACCAAAGCTCTCGGCGCTGTGAAATTTGCCCGCTTCCGCGAAGCAATGAAAGTGCTGCCGCTGACTCGTGATACGAGTGTAGAGAACGCTGAAACTAATGAAGAGGTAGCGGAGTCTGCCTCTATTGCAAGACTCGACAGCAGCGCTGGCAGTCTAAACTAAACTGAGAACCTGGCCCAATATCAAGCTGGTTGCACCAGCGCCCAGCAGTTGCGTTGCGAAGCAGATCAAGATCAACATTACGACTTCAAGGTGTGAGGGAACAAACAAGGATTATTTTAAGTGATCACGACGGCCAAGTCAATTGGGACGCCGTATTCAAGTGGGAGTGTGAGATGTGTAGTTGAGGCTGGACCTGCTGCTGCACGCTCACCAGCCCAAGTCGGATCATGCTGCTGATGCTAAACTACTTGGAGTTATATGCTGGATGGACAGGATCATGTAAGCTGTGTAGGATAGGCATTAGATAGGTGCTGTTGTATTGTACAGCGTGCAAATACACAAACTGCTGGCTCAGCTTGTGGCGGCACGAGGTCTCACACTTCGCATTCAGCAGTCTCAGCAAGACCTGCTTGAGAGACCTCGCCTGCTGCCTGCCACTTGCTGCTGCCTGTCGTGGCCTTCTGCCTCGGCACTTCAACGTGTCTACTCCCTGCAACTACCTTATGAGTGACCAACTAGGAAACGACGAGCTGCCTGACAGCTCTCAATAGCAACCGGACCCCATGTCAGGCCGACCTTTGACATATTGCGACCTCTACACAATTTATATTTAGAGATGAATTTAGAGAAACACTTTAAGTCGCTTTTTAATCTATTTGTGGTAGGCGTCCACTGCACCACAATCAGAGACGCATGACGGAAAGTAACAGCCTCTAATATTAGTGATTTTGTCACTGATATTAATATCACCATCGGCTCACTACAGTTATTACAGTAATTAGTCTGGCCCAGACTAATTTTGAGCAACGCTTTTTTGCTGGCTTATCAAAATTAGTCTGGCTGCAAACGGGACAGACTAATTTTGAATTCAGACTAATTTTGAAGACCTAAATTAGTCTGCTTTACCAAGTAAGAAACATGTATTTGTATGCAGTTATGGCCAGGCCTTCTCAAACAAGTGCCTCTTCAATCACTACAGTCGCTGCATTCTCTAGGATTCACCCAGTTTGACTGTCTTCTGTATCGCTCACTGCTTGTTTTCTCGGTTTACCATGGGTACTTCCTAAGGATCTATGCTATAATTCTCTGGATTTTATATCCAGAGTCCTACCAGAGATATGAATTCTACGTACATCATATACCCTTATCAATTCGATAATGATTAGACCCCAAACACGTTCAAATAACCTTGTCCAGTAGATATCCTGCTAAAAATGATATTATTTGGTGAATGTTGACCCATCCGGAGAAGATTAAAATTCAAATCCTGTTAGAAGAGATACACTCTTCGATTTCATTTTATTTACAACATTTGATTTATCTGCTACACTCGCGCAACATAAATGGATAAAATTTGCAAGGCGCAGATTAACAATACAAGAACAACCTCAAGCCACATGGACGAGGAGTGAGACCTCCATGGAGCTCGACCTCAAGGAGCGAGACTTGTTCAATGAGGACGAGATCGAGCAGATGAAACTGCGCAAGCAGATCGAGAAGAACAACGCTTGGCTCGAAGGCCGCTGTTGGCAGCAGGCCTTACGCCAGAATAGGGTCAATCGAATTGAACCGAGAAACTCAATACCTGTCGATAGCCGCTGGCATTATCGCCAGGTTCCGTTCACTTTATCCTCGATGAATTTGTGCACTTCACGTGCTCTTCCTTACTTGAAGTAAACTCTTACATAAAATCCAGAGCTGTTCCGGGCATAGCACGGCTTTGTATATAAGGCGCAACTTTTCCTCTTTATTATGGAGGAAAAGTTGTGTTGTGTCCAATAAGTACCCAATGATAGTTTATCGCACCGAATAAGCGCCCGCCCTCATTAGAATTGATGGACAGGAACCGTCAAAAAGAGTCCAACATAGGAAGACTAATTATGAATATTTTTGACGAGACTAATTATGAACAAGCTGCTATCTGGGGCTCATGAATTAGTCTGGCCCATACTAATTTTGAAGCCAGACTAATTTTGAGCCCAGACTAATTACTGTTGGATAAGTGTTATTCTGCCGGACACCCGACCCCTATCATTAGTTCGTGAATGAGCTGTAGCCAATCAGCGAATTTATTTATACCGTTCGAGTGTCAATTGCCTAATTTTAACCAATCAAGTCTCATTAGGGGTAGGTTTATTCCGTCCCAACTTATCTCCGGAATCGTCCGGATTTTGGTTGTCTTACACTGTAATTGAGTATACAATATCCAAGTTGTAAGGAGCTCTTACTCGATAAGCGAAAGTTTGTCCGGAGCACGAGGGTGCTATTGTCATATGCGGCGTTCAAGAAGTTGGCAGTGGCCGGGAGCGTCACAAGTGAGCTTAGTTTGGCTTTCAGTGCCGTACAACAATCAGTGGCTGCCTGCAAGATGCCGGATCACACACGACCAGCCCACGAGCAACTACAAGTACATGTAATACTTTCTTTTTGTTAAGTATATGTAATAACTTGATCATACAGTACAAGTTTGTTTTAATTAAGCTACCGTGGTCAGCTACTGATAGACTAGGACATTCACGCGCCAAACTACTTCGCAACTGCTCGTGTTTGAAGTGGTCAGCCTTGACCCGTGCTTGAAGACGCTCTCCTCCGACGCGAACTGCTGCACCGCTTCCATCCGCTCGAGCGCCGACAGTAGATCCAGATCCGTGACCATCATGTACACCTCCGCCTTGTACTCCATCTTCGACACCTCAGCCCACGTCTCGGTCAGGACCACCTGGAAGTACTCGTTCGACAGCGTACTCGCGCGGGGCCAGAATCTCGCGGAGCTATCTTGTCAACGCCGGCGAAAAGCGGGTCTTGACGCCGTTGCAGCCACCAGCGTAGTGGATGCGCACTACCACACCGCGCGCGCCGTTGTGCGGCGTGCCACTCATCACCGACTTGGGCAGCAGCGACCGGGTATCCGAGCGCACGGCGTCGACGTCCGGCAATGAGGCGGCAGCGGGATTCTGGAACGGCTGCGCGGCAGCGAGCCACGGGCCCAAATTGCGCGACATGGACTTGTACCAGGGGTGCGAGAACTGCTCGCCCAGCGCGGTCTGGTTGGAATCCTTCTCCTGCGTGAACGTAATGGCGAGCGGCAGGCTGTTGGACTTGACGAACTCGCCCAGAGCCTCCTTCTCCAACTCGCATCGCAGATGACCTTGCCCTCGTCGAACTTCATGCGCAGCACCACCTCGTGGGCGCGGCGGCGTCCTCCATCACGTCCGTGTTTGCGAAGGCCATATACATGGCCTGGTCGTCGGCGTCCGCGAGGTTCTCGAGCAGTGTGCGAGACTTGCCCTCCTCGGCGCCGACAACGACGAACAAGACCACGCCGTGGGGCTCCTTGGTCTCCTCGAACTCGCTGACGCTCTCCAAGATCTTGGTCGCGGGGCCCGACTTCTTGGCCACCCACTTTTCGCTCTCAGCTGACGTGCGGCCGCCGTCGTAGTCCTTGACGGCGTCCACGTCGACCTTGAAAAACTTGAGCGTGGGGAAGGCGCGGGTGGCAAACTGCTCGGTCAGCTTGCTCTCGACCGCGACGTCCCCCTTGACGAGACGGCTGGACGAGTTCAGCTCGTTCAGGGTTTTGGCCGCCGCCGTGTACTCGAACGTCAGCTTGTTAGAGTAGCCGCACCATGGCGCTTAGACCTCGACCACCAGCACGTCGTCTTCCTCCTCGAACTCGGCCGCGCGCACCACAAGCGCCACGGCGAACAGCAGCGTCAACGCGCGCGCCATCTTTCTGTCGTCCACCGCCGCTTCCGCTGTCGAGCAGCACAACCTTATCGCGGTCGCCCATGCGCTTGAAAGCGTCGCACACGGCGTGCACAAATAGCACCGGGTCCGGCCAGCCTATCGGCTCTCCGGTCAACTAACGGTAGTGGGGGTGGGCTCCAGCGGCTTCTTGCGCTGGTTGTCCATGGCGCACACCGCCAAGATCTACTACTCGCGCGTCCGTCTCAGCTGCAGGCTGATCGTGCCGTCGGCGTCGCTGCGGCGATCCCGTCACGTCATTGTCCGCCACGCTGTCTTCCAACACTCGAGTCTGCCGCACTGCTGCCAGTGCCGCCCGTCGCCCTTCTTCTGAAGAAAGCTGACCAGTGATAATTTACCACAAATAAGCTTATGTACGATTTTGGACCCTATCCGCTGTCGTCCGGAATAAATAAGTCGACGCTGATTGGAAGAGTTTTTTTGCGTCTCCCTAGTGTGGCTCTATGGGAGTTTTCCGGATTCCGGTCCGGAATCTGCCAATTACTGTAGTGACTGTAGTAATATGAGTATCTGCGAGTTCTATTAACATTAGTACCGGTATCACTAGTATACTAATATTCTTAGTACTACCAAACCCATGACAATACTTAAGTACCCGTTATCACCTAACGTTATTACAGGTTTACCTCATTGCTGCAGCTCGTGTGCGACGCCACTACGGCATCCAGAGCGCGAATCGGAGCGAGATCGACCTCATCCGCCGTGCAGAAAGTGCCAGGAACCAGCTGCTGCCGCTGAAAGCGCTTGGAATCGACCGCAATTGCAGCATGTCACGTGACTAGTCAAGTGTTGGCATTTTTGGTGTGTCATCGACCCAATCGAGCGAGTCACGCATCACCAGAAACGCGACCGACGAAGTGTTCGAAGATAAGACTCCCATTGAAGGGGGGGGGGGAGTTGGTGCTCGTCGCCGACGAGTCGTCGGGGTCGGAAAAATAATATCAAAACAATTATTATGGTATTTTCAACGACAATTATGTATTACCGGTATTGGATGACACCGTATTGCAGTTATTATTATTTTGTCCTAATAGTCTAGGCTATTTTGTACTAATACAAAAATCAAGTTAATCATGTTGATTAATACAATTATTTTGGTATTGCTCCACTAAAATGACGTCACTCGGAGTTAAACGCTTACTGTGGCGTATCTGTCGTCCCCCGAAGCTTGCAAAGGTCAACTGAAGCTGGCGCAGATATCTCCGCAGTGGGTATTTTCACCTCTAAGTACCGATTACTGCACCGTGACAGCACTCGCCACTGCTGTCTCTATTTTTTTTTTATTTTTTTTTTTTCACTGTTAACGCCGGTTGCACTCGGAGAGAGCACTGCATCTACTCCTGCTGTCTCGAACAGGAGCACGCGCTTAATGTCGAAGTTGAAACTCGAAATGTGGGGGTTATGGAGGCCAGAGACCACCTTTTTCGGGCGTCCATTGAAGATGTTGCCCTTCCGCAAACTGTTGGTAATAGTATCACTGATACCGTCACTAATTTGAGAATATTAATAACAGTACATCCCTATTAGTAGCACAAGGCAGGAGCATATATTAGTATGAGTATTAATACACAGTGATATTGTCGCTGATATCGCAAATAGTATCGGCTATTACTACCAAACCCAGTCGATTTGTCTGACTGAGAATATGCCACTGAGGTAGTGTTGGCCGCACAGTAGCGTAGCGGCGCAAGTTTTGCAAAAATATGAGGGTCCAAGATGTTGTGAGGCGTGCATGAGGTGTGAAAGCTTAGCAGAGGCGAGGTGATCTGTTTTGTTTGACTGGGATTGTAGCACTAACGTGATGACATTGTACCGATCTAATTCTGAATCGTTTTGAGGAGGTAATGCGGAGGAAAGCTTAGTAAGCAAGTAGATTTTGGTTGTCTGACTGAGAATATGCCACTGAGGTAGTGTTGGCTGCACAGTAGCGTAGCGATGCAAGTTTTGCAAAATATGAGGGTCCAAGATGTTTTGAGGCGTGCATGAGGTGTGAAAGCTTAGCGGGGCGAGGTGATCTGTTTTGTTTGACTAAGATTCTAGCACTAACGTGATGGCATTGTACCGATCTAAATCTGAATCGTTTTGAGGAGGTAATGCGGAGGAAAGCTTAGTAAGCAAGTAGATTTTGGTTGTCTGACTGAGAATATGCCACTGAGGTAGTGTTGGCTGCACAGTAGCGTAGCGATGCAAGTTTTGCAAAATATGAGGGTCCAAGATGTTTTGAGGCGTGCATGAGGTGTGAAAGCTTAGCGGGGCGAGGTGATCTGTTTTGTTTGACTAAGATTCTAGCACTAACGTGATGGCATTGTACCGATCTAAATCTGAATCGTTTTGAGGAGGTAATGCGGAGGAAAGCTTAGTAAGCAAGTAGATTTTGGCTGTCTGGCTGCGAATATGCCACTGAGGTAGTGTTGGCTGCACAGTAGCGTAGCGGCGCAAGTTTTGCAAAATATGAGGGTCCAAGATGTTTTGAGGCGTGCATGAGGAGTGAAAGCTTAGCGGGGGCGAGGTGATCTGTTTTGTTTGACTAAGATTCTAGCACTAACGTGATGGCATTGTACCGATCTAAATCTGAATCGTTTTGAGGAGGTAATGCGGAGGAAAGCTTAGTAAGCAAGTAGATTTTGGTTGTCTGACTGAGAATATGCCACTGAGGTAGTGTTGGCTGCACAGTAGCGTAGCGGCGCAAGTTTTGCAAAATATGAGGGTCCAAGATGTTTTGAGGCGTGCATGAGGAGTGAAAGCTTAACGGGGGCGAGGTGATCTGTTTTGTTTGACTAAGATTCTAGCACTAACGTGATGGCATTGTACCGATCTAAATCTGAATCGTTTTGAGGAGGTAATGCGGAGGAAAGCTTAGTAGGCAAGTAGATTTTGGTTGTCTGACTGAGAATATGCCACTGAGGTAGTGTTGGCCGCACAGTAGCGTAGCGGCGCAAGTTTTGCAAAATATGAGGGTCCAAGATGTTTTGAGGCGTGCATGAGGAGTGAAAGCTTAGCGGGGGCGAGGTGATCTGTTTTGTTTGACTAAGATTCTAGCACTAACGTGATGGCATTGTACCGATCTAAATCTGAATCGTTTTGAGGAGGTAATGCGGAGGAAAGCTTAGTAGGCAAGTAGATTTTGGATGTCTGACTGCGAATATGCCACTGAGGTAGTGTTGGCTGCACAGTAGCGTAGCGGCGCAAGTTTTGCAAAATATGAGGGTCCAAGATGTTTTGAGGCGTGCATGAGGTGTGAAAGCTTAGCGAGGGCGAGGTGATCTGTTTTGTTTGACTGGGATTGTAGCACTAACGTGATGGCATTGTACCGATCCAAATCTGAATCGTTTTGAGGAGGTAATGCGCAGGAAAGCTTAGTAGGCAAGTAGATTTTGGTTGTCTGACTGCGAATATGCCACTGAGGTAGTGTTGGCTGCACAGTAGCGTAGCGATGCAAGTTTTGCAAAATATGAGGGTCCAAGATGTTTTGAGGCGTGCATGAGGTGTGAAAGCTTAGCGGGGCGAGGTGATCTGTTTTGTTTGACTAAGATTCTAGCACTAACGTGATGGCATTGTACCGATCTAAATCTGAATCGTTTTGAGGAGGTAATGCGGAGGAAAGCTTAGTAAGCAAGTAGATTTTGGCTGTCTGGCTGCGAATATGCCACTGAGGTAGTGTTGGCTGCACAGTAGCGTAGCGGCGCAAGTTTTGCAAAATATGAGGGTCCAAGATGTTTTGAGGCGTGCATGAGGAGTGAAAGCTTAGCGGGGGCGAGGTGATCTGTTTTGTTTGACTAAGATTCTAGCACTAACGTGATGGCATTGTACCGATCTAAATCTGAATCGTTTTGAGGAGGTAGTGCGGAGAAAAGCTTAGTAGGCAAGTAAATTTTGGTTGTCTGACTGAGAATATGCCACTGAGGTAGTGTTGGCTGCACAGTAGCGTAGCGGCGCAAGTTTTGCAAAATATGAGGGTCCAAGATGTTTTGAGGCGTGCATGAGGTGTAAAAGCTTAGCAGAGGCGAGGTGATCTGTTTTGTTTGACTGGGATTCTAGCACTAACGTGATGGCATTGTACCGATCTAAATCTGAATCGTTTTGAGGAGGTAATGCGGAGGAAAGCTTAGTAGGCAAGTAGATTTTGGTTGTCTGACTGAGAATATGCCACTGAGGTAGTGTTGGCCGCACAGTAGCGTAGCGGCGCAAGTTTTGCAAAATATGAGGGTCCAAGATGTTTTGAGGCGTGCATGAGGAGTGAAAGCTTAGCGGGGGCGAGGTGATCTGTTTTGTTTGACTAAGATTCTAGCACTAACGTGATGGCATTGTACCGATCTAAATCTGAATCGTTTTGAGGAGGTGATGCGGAGGAAAGCTTAGTAGGCAAGTAGATTTTGGTTGTCTGACTGAGAATATGCCACTGAGGTAGTGTTGGCTGCACAGTAGCGTAGCGGCGCAAGTTTTGCAAAATATGAGGGTCCAAGATGTTTTGAGGCGTGCATGAGGTGTGAAAGCTTAGCGGGGCGAGGTGATCTGTTTTGTTTGACTAAGATTCTAGCACTAACGTGATGGCATTGTACCGATCTAAATCTGAATCGTTTTGAGGAGGTAATGCGGAGGAAAGCTTAGTAAGCAAGTAGATTTTGGCTGTCTGGCTGCGAATATGCCACTGAGGTAGTGTTGGCCGCACAGTAGCGTAGCGGCGCAAGTTTTGCAAAATATGAGGGTCCAAGATGTTTTGAGGCGTGCATGAGGAGTGAAAGCTTAGCGGGGGCGAGGTGATCTGTTTTGTTTGACTAAGATTCTAGCACTAACGTGATGGCATTGTACCGATCTAAATCTGAATCGTTTTGAGGAGGTAATGCGGAGGAAAGCTTAGTAGGCAAGTAGATTTTGGTTGTCTGACTGCGAATATGCCACTGAGGTAGTGTTGGCTGCACAGTAGCGTAGCGATGCAAGTTTTGCAAAATATGAGGGTCCAAGATGTTTTGAGGCGTGCATGAGGTGTGAAAGCTTAGCGGGGCGAGGTGATCTGTTTTGTTTGACTAAGATTCTAGCACTAACGTGATGGCATTGTACCGATCTAAATCTGAATCGTTTTGAGGAGGTAATGCGGAGGAAAGCTTAGTAAGCAAGTAGATTTTGGCTGTCTGGCTGCGAATATGCCACTGAGGTAGTGTTGGCTGCACAGTAGCGTAGCGGCGCAAGTTTTGCAAAATATGAGGGTCCAAGATGTTTTGAGGCGTGCATGAGGAGTGAAAGCTTAGCGGGGGCGAGGTGATCTGTTTTGTTTGACTAAGATTCTAGCACTAACGTGATGGCATTGTACCGATCTAAATCTGAATCGTTTTGAGGAGGTAATGCGGAGGAAAGCTTAGTAAGCAAGTAGATTTTGGTTGTCTGACTGAGAATATGCCACTGAGGTAGTGTTGGCTGCACAGTAGCGTAGCGGCGCAAGTTTTGCAAAATATGAGGGTCCAAGATGTTTTGAGGCGTGCATGAGGAGTGAAAGCTTAACGGGGGCGAGGTGATCTGTTTTGTTTGACTAAGATTCTAGCACTAACGTGATGGCATTGTACCGATCTAAATCTGAATCGTTTTGAGGAGGTAATGCGGAGGAAAGCTTAGTAGGCAAGTAGATTTTGGTTGTCTGACTGAGAATATGCCACTGAGGTAGTGTTGGCCGCACAGTAGCGTAGCGGCGCAAGTTTTGCAAAATATGAGGGTCCAAGATGTTTTGAGGCGTGCATGAGGAGTGAAAGCTTAGCGGGGGCGAGGTGATCTGTTTTGTTTGACTAAGATTCTAGCACTAACGTGATGGCATTGTACCGATCTAAATCTGAATCGTTTTGAGGAGGTAATGCGGAGGAAAGCTTAGTAGGCAAGTAGATTTTGGATGTCTGACTGCGAATATGCCACTGAGGTAGTGTTGGCTGCACAGTAGCGTAGCGGCGCAAGTTTTGCAAAATATGAGGGTCCAAGATGTTTTGAGGCGTGCATGAGGTGTGAAAGCTTAGCGAGGGCGAGGTGATCTGTTTTGTTTGACTGGGATTGTAGCACTAACGTGATGGCATTGTACCGATCCAAATCTGAATCGTTTTGAGGAGGTAATGCGCAGGAAAGCTTAGTAGGCAAGTAGATTTTGGTTGTCTGACTGCGAATATGCCACTGAGGTAGTGTTGGCTGCACAGTAGCGTAGCGATGCAAGTTTTGCAAAATATGAGGGTCCAAGATGTTTTGAGGCGTGCATGAGGTGTGAAAGCTTAGCGGGGCGAGGTGATCTGTTTTGTTTGACTAAGATTCTAGCACTAACGTGATGGCATTGTACCGATCTAAATCTGAATCGTTTTGAGGAGGTAATGCGGAGGAAAGCTTAGTAGGCAAGTAGATTTTGGTTGTCTGACTGCGAATATGCCACTGAGGTAGTGTTGGCTGCACAGTAGCGTAGCGATGCAAGTTTTGCAAAAATATGAGGGTCCAAGATGTTGTGAGGCGTGCATGAGGTGTGAAAGCTTAGGGGGGGCGAGGTGATCTGTTTTGTTTGACTGGGATTCTAGCACTAACGTGATGGCATTGTACCGATCTAAATCTGAATCGTTTTGAGGAGGTGATGCGGAGGAAAGCTTAGTAAGCAAGTAAATTTTGGCTGTCTGGCTGCGAATATGCCACTGAGGTAGTGTTGGCTGCACAGTAGCGTAGCGATGCAAGTTTTGCAAAAATATGAGGGTCCAAGATGTTTTGAGGCGTGCATGAGGAGTGAAAGCTTAGCGGGGGCGAGGTGATCTGTTTTGTTTGACTGGGATTCTAGCACTAACGTGATGGCATTGTACCGATCTAAATCTGAATCGTTTTGAGGAGGTAATGCGGAGGAAAGCTTAGTAGGCAAGTAGATTTTGGTTGTCTGACTGAGAATATGCCACTGAGGTAGTGTTGGCTGCACAGTAGCGTAGCGGCGCAAGTTTTGCAAAATATGAGGGTCCAAGATGTTTTGAGGCGTGCATGAGGTGTGAAAGCTTAGCAGAGGCGAGGTGATCTGTTTTGTTTGACTGGGATTCTAGCACTAACGTGATGGCATTGTACCGATCTACATCTGAATCGTTTTGAGGAGGTGATGCGGAGGAAAACTTAGTAGGCAAGTAGATTTTGGTTGTCTGACTGCGAATATGCCACTGAGGTAGTGTTGGCTGCACAGTAGCGTAGCGATGCAAGTTTTGCAAAAATATGAGGGTCCAAGATGTTTTGAGGCGTGCATGAGGAGTGAAAGCTTAGCGGGGGCGAGGTGATCTGTTTTGTTTGACTGGGATTCTAGCACTAACGTGATGGCATTGTACCGATCTAAATCTGAATCGTTTTGAGGAGGTGATGCGGAGGAAAGCTTAGTAGGCAAGTAGATTTTGGTTGTCTGACTGAGAATATGCCACTGAGGTAGTGTTGGCTGCACAGTAGCGTAGCGGCGCAAGTTTTGCAAAAATATGAGGGTCCAAGATGTTTTGAGGCGTGCATGAGGAGTGAAAGCTTAGCGGGGGCGAGGTGATCTGTTTTGTTTGACTGGGATTCTAGCACTAACGTGATGGCATTGTACCGATCTACATCTGAATCGTTTTGAGGAGGTGATGCGGAGGAAAGCTTAGTAGGCAAGTAGATTTTGGTTGTCTGACTGCGAATATGCCACTGAGGTAGTGTTGGCTGCACAGTAGCGTAGCGGTGCAAGTTTTGCAAAATATGAGGGTCCAAGATGTTTTGAGGCGTGCATGAGGTGTGAAAGCTTAGCGGGGCGAGGTGATCTGTTTTGTTTGACTAAGATTCTAGCACTAACGTGATGGCATTGTACCGATCTAAATCTGAATCGTTTTGAGGAGGTAATGCGGAGGAAAGCTTAGTAAGCAAGTAGATTTTGGCTGTCTGGCTGCGAATATGCCACTGAGGTAGTGTTGGCCGCACAGTAGCGTAGCGGCGCAAGTTTTGCAAAATATGAGGGTCCAAGATGTTTTGAGGCGTGCATGAGGAGTGAAAGCTTAGCGGGGGCGAGGTGATCTGTTTTGTTTGACTAAGATTCTAGCACTAACGTGATGGCATTGTACCGATCTAAATCTGAATCGTTTTGAGGAGGTAATGCGGAGGAAAGCTTAGTAAGCAAGTAGATTTTGGCTGTCTGGCTGCGAATATGCCACTGAGGTAGTGTTGGCCGCACAGTAGCGTAGCGGCGCAAGTTTTGCAAAATATGAGGGTCCAAGATGTTTTGAGGCGTGCATGAGGTGTGAAAGCTTAGCGGGGCGAGGTGATCTGTTTTGTTTGACTAAGATTCTAGCACTAACGTGATGGCATTGTACCGATCTAAATCTGAATCGTTTTGAGGAGGTAATGCGGAGGAAAGCTTAGTAAGCAAGTAGATTTTGGCTGTCTGGCTGCGAATATGCCACTGAGGTAGTGTTGGCCGCACAGTAGCGTAGCGGCGCAAGTTTTGCAAAATATGAGGGTCCAAGATGTTTTGAGGCGTGCATGAGGAGTGAAAGCTTAGCGGGGGCGAGGTGATCTGTTTTGTTTGACTAAGATTCTAGCACTAACGTGATGGCATTGTACCGATCTAAATCTGAATCGTTTTGAGGAGGTAATGCGGAGGAAAGCTTAGTAAGCAAGTAGATTTTGGCTGTCTGGCTGCGAATATGCCACTGAGGTAGTGTTGGCCGCACAGTAGCGTAGCGGCGCAAGTTTTGCAAAATATGAGGGTCCAAGATGTTTTGAGGCGTGCATGAGGAGTGAAAGCTTAGCGGGGGCGAGGTGATCTGTTTTGTTTGACTAAGATTCTAGCACTAACGTGATGGCATTGTACCGATCTAAATCTGAATCGTTTTGAGGAGGTAATGCGGAGGAAAGCTTAGTAGGCAAGTAGATTTTGGTTGTCTGACTGCGAATATGCCACTGAGGTAGTGTTGGCTGCACAGTAGCGTAGCGATGCAAGTTTTGCAAAAATATGAGGGTCCAAGATGTTTTGAGGCGTGCATGAGGAGTGAAAGCTTAGCGGGGGCGAGGTGATCTGTTTTGTTTGACTAAGATTCTAGCACTAACGTGATGGCATTGTACCGATCTAAATCTGAATCGTTTTGAGGAGGTAATGCGGAGGAAAGCTTAGTAAGCAAGTAGATTTTGGCTGTCTGGCTGCGAATATGCCACTGAGGTAGTGTTGGCCGCACAGTAGCGTAGCGGCGCAAGTTTTGCAAAATATGAGGGTCCAAGATGTTTTGAGGCGTGCATGAGGAGTGAAAGCTTAGCGGGGGCGAGGTGATCTGTTTTGTTTGACTAAGATTCTAGCACTAACGTGATGGCATTGTACCGATCTAAATCTGAATCGTTTTGAGGAGGTAATGCGGAGGAAAGCTTAGTAAGCAAGTAGATTTTGGCTGTCTGGCTGCGAATATGCCACTGAGGTAGTGTTGGCCGCACAGTAGCGTAGCGGCGCAAGTTTTGCAAAATATGAGGGTCCAAGATGTTGTGAGGCGTGCATGAGGTGTGAAAGCTTAGGGGGGCGAGGTGATCTGTTTTGTTTGACTGGGATTCTAGCACTAACGTGATGGCATTGTACCGATCTAAATCTGAATCGTTTTGAGGAGGTAATGCGGAGGAAAGCTTAGTAAGCAAGTAGATTTTGGCTGTCTGGCTGCGAATATGCCACTGAGGTAGTGTTGGCCGCACAGTAGCGTAGCGGCGCAAGTTTTGCAAAATATGAGGGTCCAAGATGTTTTGAGGCGTGCATGAGGAGTGAAAGCTTAGCGGGGGCGAGGTGATCTGTTTTGTTTGACTAAGATTCTAGCACTAACGTGATGGCATTGTACCGATCTAAATCTGAATCGTTTTGAGGAGGTAATGCGGAGGAAAGCTTAGTAAGCAAGTAGATTTTGGCTGTCTGGCTGCGAATATGCCACTGAGGTAGTGTTGGCCGCACAGTAGCGTAGCGGCGCAAGTTTTGCAAAATATGAGGGTCCAAGATGTTTTGAGGCGTGCATGAGGTGTGAAAGCTTAGCGGGGCGAGGTGATCTGTTTTGTTTGACTAAGATTCTAGCACTAACGTGATGGCATTGTACCGATCTAAATCTGAATCGTTTTGAGGAGGTAATGCGGAGGAAAGCTTAGTAAGCAAGTAGATTTTGGCTGTCTGGCTGCGAATATGCCACTGAGGTAGTGTTGGCCGCACAGTAGCGTAGCGGCGCAAGTTTTGCAAAATATGAGGGTCCAAGATGTTTTGAGGCGTGCATGAGGAGTGAAAGCTTAGCGGGGGCGAGGTGATCTGTTTTGTTTGACTAAGATTCTAGCACTAACGTGATGGCATTGTACCGATCTAAATCTGAATCGTTTTGAGGAGGTAATGCGGAGGAAAGCTTAGTAAGCAAGTAGATTTTGGCTGTCTGGCTGCGAATATGCCACTGAGGTAGTGTTGGCCGCACAGTAGCGTAGCGGCGCAAGTTTTGCAAAATATGAGGGTCCAAGATGTTTTGAGGCGTGCATGAGGAGTGAAAGCTTAGCGGGGGCGAGGTGATCTGTTTTGTTTGACTAAGATTCTAGCACTAACGTGATGGCATTGTACCGATCTAAATCTGAATCGTTTTGAGGAGGTAATGCGGAGGAAAGCTTAGTAAGCAAGTAGATTTTGGCTGTCTGGCTGCGAATATGCCACTGAGGTAGTGTTGGCCGCACAGTAGCGTAGCGGCGCAAGTTTTGCAAAATATGAGGGTCCAAGATGTTTTGAGGCGTGCATGAGGAGTGAAAGCTTAGCGGGGGCGAGGTGATCTGTTTTGTTTGACTAAGATTCTAGCACTAACGTGATGGCATTGTACCGATCTAAATCTGAATCGTTTTGAGGAGGTAATGCGGAGGAAAGCTTAGTAGGCAAGTAGATTTTGGTTGTCTGACTGCGAATATGCCACTGAGGTAGTGTTGGCTGCACAGTAGCGTAGCGATGCAAGTTTTGCAAAAATATGAAGGTCCAAGATGTTGTGAGGCGTGCATGAGGTGTGAAAGCTTAGGGGGGCGAGGTGATCTGTTTTGTTTGACTGGGATTCTAGCACTAACGTGATGGCATTGTACCGATCTAAATCTGAATCGTTTTGAGGAGGTAATGCGGAGGAAAGCTTAGTAAGCAAGTAGATTTTGGCTGTCTGGCTGCGAATATGCCACTGAGGTAGTGTTGGCCGCACAGTAGCGTAGCGGCGCAAGTTTTGCAAAATATGAGGGTCCAAGATGTTTTGAGGCGTGCATGAGGAGTGAAAGCTTAGCGGGGGCGAGGTGATCTGTTTTGTTTGACTAAGATTCTAGCACTAACGTGATGGCATTGTACCGATCTAAATCTGAATCGTTTTGAGGAGGTAATGCGGAGGAAAGCTTAGTAGGCAAGTAGATTTTGGTTGTCTGACTGCGAATATGCCACTGAGGTAGTGTTGGCTGCACAGTAGCGTAGCGATGCAAGTTTTGCAAAATATGAGGGTCCAAGATGTTTTGAGGCGTGCATGAGGAGTGAAAGCTTAGCGGGGGCGAGGTGATCTGTTTTGTTTGACTAAGATTCTAGCACTAACGTGATGGCATTGTACCGATCTAAATCTGAATCGTTTTGAGGAGGTAATGCGGAGGAAAGCTTAGTAAGCAAGTAGATTTTGGCTGTCTGGCTGCGAATATGCCACTGAGGTAGTGTTGGCTGCACAGTAGCGTAGCGGCGCAAGTTTTGCAAAATATGAGGGTCCAAGATGTTTTGAGGCGTGCATGAGGAGTGAAAGCTTAGCGGGGGCGAGGTGATCTGTTTTGTTTGACTGGGATTCTAGCACTAACGTGATGGCATTGTACCGATCTAAATCTGAATCGTTTTGAGGAGGTGATGCGGAGGAAAGCTTAGTAGGCAAGTAAATTTTGGTTGTCTGACTGAGAATATGCCACTGAGGTAGTGTTGGCTGCACAGTAGCGTAGCGGCGCAAGTTTTGCAAAATATGAGGGTCCAAGATGTTTTGAGGCGTGCATGAGGTGTGAAAGCTTAGCGGGGGCGAGGTGATCTGTTTTGTTTGACTAAGATTCTAGCACTAACGTGATGGCATTGTACCGATCTAAATCTGAATCGTTTTAGGAGGTAATGCGGAGGAAAGCTTAGTAAGCAAGTAGATTTTGGCTGTCTGGCTGCGAATATGCCACTGAGGTAGTGTTGGCTGCACAGTAGCGTAGCGGCGCAAGTTTTGCAAAATATGAGGGTCCAAGATGTTTTGAGGCGTGCATGAGGTGTGAAAGCTTAGCGGGGCGAGGTGATCTGTTTTGTTTGACTAAGATTCTAGCACTAACGTGATGGCATTGTACCGATCTAAATCTGAATCGTTTTGAGGAGGTAATGCGGAGGAAAGCTTAGTAAGCAAGTAGATTTTGGCTGTCTGGCTGCGAATATGCCACTGAGGTAGTGTTGGCCGCACAGTAGCGTAGCGGCGCAAGTTTTGCAAAATATGAGGGTCCAAGATGTTTTGAGGCGTGCATGAGGAGTGAAAGCTTAGCGGGGGCGAGGTGATCTGTTTTGTTTGACTAAGATTCTAGCACTAACGTGATGGCATTGTACCGATCTAAATCTGAATCGTTTTGAGGAGGTAATGCGGAGGAAAGCTTAGTAGGCAAGTAGATTTTGGTTGTCTGACTGCGAATATGCCACTGAGGTAGTGTTGGCTGCACAGTAGCGTAGCGATGCAAGTTTTGCAAAAATATGAAGGTCCAAGATGTTGTGAGGCGTGCATGAGGTGTGAAAGCTTAGGGGGGCGAGGTGATCTGTTTTGTTTGACTGGGATTCTAGCACTAACGTGATGGCATTGTACCGATCTAAATCTGAATCGTTTTGAGGAGGTAATGCGGAGGAAAGCTTAGTAAGCAAGTAGATTTTGGTTGTCTGACTGCGAATATGCCACTTAAGTAGTGTTGGCTGCACAGTAGCGTAGCGGCGCAAGTTTTGCAAAATATGAGGGTCCAAGATGTTTTGAGGCGTGCATGAGGTGTGAAAGCTTAGCGGGGCGAGGTGATCTGTTTTGTTTGACTAAGATTCTAGCACTAACGTGATGGCATTGTACCGATCTAAATCTGAATCGTTTTGAGGAGGTAATGCGGAGGAAAGCTTAGTAAGCAAGTAGATTTTGGCTGTCTGGCTGCGAATATGCCACTGAGGTAGTGTTGGCCGCACAGTAGCGTAGCGGCGCAAGTTTTGCAAAATATGAGGGTCCAAGATGTTTTGAGGCGTGCATGAGGAGTGAAAGCTTAGCGGGGGCGAGGTGATCTGTTTTGTTTGACTAAGATTCTAGCACTAACGTGATGGCATTGTACCGATCTAAATCTGAATCGTTTTGAGGAGGTAATGCGGAGGAAAGCTTAGTAGGCAAGTAGATTTTGGTTGTCTGACTGCGAATATGCCACTGAGGTAGTGTTGGCTGCACAGTAGCGTAGCGATGCAAGTTTTGCAAAAATATGAAGGTCCAAGATGTTGTGAGGCGTGCATGAGGTGTGAAAGCTTAGGGGGGCGAGGTGATCTGTTTTGTTTGACTGGGATTCTAGCACTAACGTGATGGCATTGTACCGATCTAAATCTGAATCGTTTTGAGGAGGTAATGCGGAGGAAAGCTTAGTAAGCAAGTAGATTTTGGTTGTCTGACTGCGAATATGCCACTTAAGTAGTGTTGGCTGCACAGTAGCGTAGCGGCGCAAGTTTTGCAAAATATGAGGGTCCAAGATGTTTTGAGGCGTGCATGAGGAGTGAAAGCTTAGCGGGGGCGAGGTGATCTGTTTTGTTTGACTGGGATTCTAGCACTAACGTGATGGCATTGTACCGATCTAAATCTGAATCGTTTTGAGGAGGTAATGCGGAGGAAAGCTTAGTAGGCAAGTAGATTTTGGTTGTCTGACTGCGAATATACCACTGAGGTAGTGTTGGCTGCACAGTAGCGTAGCGGCGCAAGTTTTGCAAAATATGAGGGTCCAAGATGTTTTGAGGCGTGCATGAGGTGTGAAAGCTTAGGGGGGGGCGAGGTGATCTGTTTTGTTTGACTGGGATTCTAGCACTCACGTGATGGCATTGTACCGATCTACATCTGAATCGTTTTGAGGAGGTGATGCGGAGGAAAACTTAGTAGGCAAGTAGATTTTGGTTGTCTGACTGCGAATATGCCACTGAGGTAGTGTTGGCTGCACAGTAGCGTAGCGATGCAAGTTTTGCAAAAATATGAGGGTCCAAGATGTTTTGAGGCGTGCATGAGGAGTGAAAGCTTAGCGGGGGCGAGGTGATCTGTTTTGTTTGACTGGGATTCTAGCACTAACGTGATGGCATTGTACCGATCTAAATCTGAATCGTTTTGAGGAGGTAATGCGGAGGAAAGCTTAGTAGGCAAGTAGATTTTGGTTGTCTGACTGCGAATATACCACTGAGGTAGTGTTGGCTGCACAGTAGCGTAGCGGCGCAAGTTTTGCAAAATATGAGGGTCCAAGATGTTTTGAGGCGTGCATGAGGTGTGAAAGCTTAGGGGGGGCGAGGTGATCTGTTTTGTTTGACTGGGATTCTAGCACTAACGTGATGGCATTGTACCGATCTACATCTGAATCGTTTTGAGGAGGTGATGCGGAGGAAAACTTAGTAGGCAAGTAGATTTTGGTTGTCTGACTGCGAATATGCCACTGAGGTAGTGTTGGCTGCACAGTAGCGTAGCGATGCAAGTTTTGCAAAAATATGAGGGTCCAAGATGTTTTGAGGCGTGCATGAGGAGTGAAAGCTTAGCGGGGGCGAGGTGATCTGTTTTGTTTGACTGGGATTCTAGCACTAACGTGATGGCATTGTACCGATCTAAATCTGAATCGTTTGAGGAGGTAATGCGGAGGAAAGCTTAGTAGGCAAGTAGATTTTGGTTGTCTGACTGAGAATATGCCACTGAGGTAGTGTTGGCTGCACAGTAGCGTAGCGGCGCAAGTTTTGCAAAATATGAGGGTCCAAGATGTTTTGAGGCGTGCATGAGGAGTGAAAGCTTAGCGGGGGCGAGGTGATCTGTTTTGTTTGACTGGGATTCTAGCACTAACGTGATGGCATTGTACCGATCTAAATCTGAATCGTTTTGAGGAGGTAATGCGGAGGAAAGCTTAGTAGGCAAGTAGATTTTGGTTGTCTGACTGCGAATATACCACTGAGGTAGTGTTGGCTGCACAGTAGCGTAGCGGCGCAAGTTTTGCAAAATATGAGGGTCCAAGATGTTTTGAGGCGTGCATGAGGAGTGAAAGCTTAGCGGGGGCGAGGTGATCTGTTTTGTTTGACTAAGATTCTAGCACTAACGTGATGGCATTGTACCGATCTAAATCTGAATCGTTTTGAGGAGGTAATGCGGAGGAAAGCTTAGTAGGCAAGTAGATTTTGGTTGTCTGACTGAGAATATGCCACTGAGGTAGTGTTGGCTGCACAGTAGCGTAGCGGCACAAGTTTTGCAAAATATGAGGGTCCAAGATGTTTTGAGGCGTGCATGAGGTGTGAAAGCTTAGCGGGGGCGAGGTGATCTGTTTTGTTTGACTAAGATTCTAGCACTAACGTGATGGCATTGTACCGATCTAAATCTGAATCGTTTTGAGGAGGTAGTGCGGAGGAAAGCTTAGTAGGCAAGTAGATTTTGGTTGTCTGACTGCGAATATGCCTCTGAGGTAGTGTTGGCTGCACAGTAGCGTAGCGGCGCAAGTTTTGCAAAAATATGAGGGTCCAAGATGTTGTGAGGCGTGCATGAGGTGTGAAAGCTTAGGGGGGGGCGAGGTGATCTGTTTTGTTTGACTGGGATTCTAGCACTAAGGTGATGGCATTGTACCGATCTAAATCTGAATCGTTTGAGGAGGTAATGCGGAGGAAAGCTTAGTAGGCAAGTAGATTTTGGTTGTCTGACTGAGAATATGCCACTGAGGTAGTGTTGGCTGCACAGTAGCGTAGCGATGCAAGTTTTGCAAAAATATGAAGGTCCAAGATGTTGTGAGGCGTGCATGAGGTGTGAAAGCTTAGCAGAGGCGAGGTGATCTGTTTTGTTTGACTGGGATTCTAGCACTAACGTGATGGCATTGTACCGATCTAAATCTGAATCGTTTTGAGGAGGTAATGCGGAGGAAAGCTTAGTAGGCAAGTAGATTTTGGTTGTCTGACTGAGAATATGCCACTGAGGTAGTGTTGGCTGCACAGTAGCGTAGCGGCGCAAGTTTTGCAAAAATATGAAGGTCCAAGATGTTTTGAGGCGTGCATGAGGTGTGAAAGCTTAGCAGAGGCGAGGTGATCTGTTTTGTTTGACTGGGATTCTAGCACTAACGTGATGGCATTGTACCGATCTAAATCTGAATCGTTTTGAGGAGGTAATGCGGAGGAAAGCTTAGTAGGCAAGTAGATTTTGGTTGTCTGACTGAGAATATGCCACTGAGGTAGTGTTGGCTGCACAGTAGCGTAGCGGCGCAAGTTTTGCAAAATATGAGGGTCCAAGATGTTTTGAGGCGTGCATGAGGAGTGAAAGCTTAGCGGGGGCGAGGTGATCTGTTTTGTTTGACTAAGATTCTAGCACTAACGTGATGGCATTGTACCGATCTAAATCTGAATCGTTTTGAGGAGGTGATGCGGAGGAAAGCTTAGTAGGCAAGTAGATTTTGGTTGTCTGACTGAGAATATGCCACTGAGGTAGTGTTGGCTGCACAGTAGCGTAGCGGCGCAAGTTTTGCAAAATATGAGGGTCCAAGATGTTTTGAGGCGTGCATGAGGAGTGAAAGCTTAGCGGGGGCGAGGTGATCTGTTTTGTTTGACTGGGATTCTAGCACTAACGTGATGGCATTGTACCGATCTAAATCTGAATCGTTTTGAGGAGGTAATGCGGAGGAAAGCTTAGTTAGCAAGTAGATTTTGGTTGTCTGACTGCGAATATGCCACTTAAGTAGTGTTGGCTGCACAGTAGCGTAGCGGCGCAAGTTTTGCAAAATATGAGGGTCCAAGATGTTTTGAGGCGTGCATGAGGAGTGAAAGCTTAGCGGGGGCGAGGTGATCTGTTTTGTTTGACTAAGATTCTAGCACTAACGTGATGGCATTGTACCGATCTAAATCTGAATCGTTTTGAGGAGGTAATGCGGAGGAAAGCTTAGTAGGCAAGTAGATTTTGGTTGTCTGACTGAGAATATGCCACTGAGGTAGTGTTGGCTGCACAGTAGCGTAGCGGCGCAAGTTTTGCAAAATATGAGGGTCCAAGATGTTTTGAGGCGTGCATGAGGAGTGAAAGCTTAGCGGGGGCGAGGTGATCTGTTTTGTTTGACTGGGATTCTAGCACTAACGTGGTGGCATTGTACCGATCTAAATCTGAATCGTTTTGAGGAGGTAATGCGGAGGAAAGCTTAGTAGGCAAGTAGATTTTGGTTGTCTGACTGAGAATATGCCACTGAGGTAGTGTTGGCTGCACAGTAGCGTAGCGGCGCAAGTTTTGCAAAATATGAGGGTCCAAGATGTTTTGAGGCGTGCATGAGGAGTGAAAGCTTAGCGGGGGCGAGGTGATCTGTTTTGTTTGACTGGGATTCTAGCACTAACGTGATGACATTGTACCGATCTAAATCTGAATCGTTTTGAGGAGGTAATGCGGAGGAAAGCTTAGTAAGCAAGTAGATTTTGGTTGTCTGACTGCGAATATGCCTCTGAGGTAGTGTTGGCTGCACAGTAGCGTAGCGGCGCAAGTTTTGCAAAAATATGAGGGTCCAAGATGTTTTGAGGCGTGCATGAGGAGTGAAAGCTTAGCGGGGGCGAGGTGATCTGTTTTGTTTGACTGGGATTCTAGCACTAACGTGATGGCATTGTACCGATCTAAATCTGAATCGTTTTAAGGAGGTAATGCGGAGGAAAGCTTAGTAGGCAAGTAGATTTTGGTTGTCTGACTGAGAATATGCCACTGAGGTAGTGTTGGCTGCACATAAGCGTGGTAGGCAAGTAAATTTTGGTTGAATGACTAAGAATATACCACAGGCATAGTGCAGACTGCATAGGAGCCTAGCGGTACCAATTGCTTAAAAATACGAGTCCGGCCGATGATGTTGATTTACAGAAGCCACTATTACGTGTCGTCATTCAACTTCGTGCGTATATTCCAGGTAAGGGTTGAGAACCAAGCCTTTTGAATCTTTGAAGTGGCGTCAGCGTCCACCAGATAACTGGTTGCAGTTCCACTAATATAACAAAGAGGCATTTAACTGGTGTACTGCTTGCACTCCTCGTACTACAACAATATATCTAGCGTGTGAAGGCGACCTGCGTCGTTCACCGCCAGTCATCGCTAACTTCCACTGATGAAGATGCTCGTCGATCAAAGTCCGCTCCAGCTATCGGGGTAGCAGTGCAATTCAGACCGGCTTAGTTCAAGCCTCCCACGGCAGTGACGCGGATCCAAACAAACTTCAACACCCCCTGCAACTCTCCGAAGTTGCCAAACGAATGACAGTCAGCAGGAAACAGGTCAATATACTAATGTACTAATAGCACGTATCATTTGCCCGTACTACCGATGTACCCTCTAAACTGAGTGGAAAGAGGAGCGAAGAGCGGGTGGAAGGTCACCTACCGGCAGCATTTTAACAGTACTGGCGAAATTGCACAGTTCAATCGCTCTGCAAGGCACTCACCTGCAGGTCAAAACTATTGCTGTCGCCAAGCAATGGAGCTTTCGTCTTCAACATTCAGTGTGGGGGTAGGAGTATCTCGATGACGCGTTGACGAAGTAGCCGAAAGTTGCAACTGGGTTCGCGCTGTTATCAACCCCCACGGCTCGGCTGGCATTCAGCGACGACAAATACTACTAGCTCGACTTCGAGTCCCAGTATAAAATTTCGCTCTATTTGTTGATCTTCTCGACACTGTCGTCGCCGGCGTCCATGTCTCCGAAGAAGTACTTCTTGTCCGTGTCACCGACAGGGATCCTCTCCCCGATCGGAGGAATCTCGACGTTCGACGCACTGCCACCACCAGAATTCGCACGCGCAGGCGGCGATACTGCCCACCCTCGGCCGGAGCTCGACCTCCTCGTCCAGCCGGGGACTTCGGGCTTCATGCGATGGAGCACTCTGGGCAAGCCCGGTTCCTCGGCCACCTACCACTGCATCGTCATGTCTGGTAGTTCGAGCGTGTGCGAGCCATCCTTGGTCTTGGCCTTCACGAGCGCGTCCAGCTGGCTCAAGTCGTATACCTCCCTCACTATCGCCTAAAAGGCCTCGTCGTATTCCAGCGTCTCCAGCAGCCGCTGTCGACATCAGCCGTAACGTGCAACGGGTAATTAGCACAGTCACGTGGACAATGAACCCCGACTTGGTGTCACCTGCACCGCTATAAGCCCCTCTCGCGCCATTCCTTCCGCGGAAGTGGCTTTGCCAGCACTTTCAGCGTCAGTGTATGTTGCCGCTTCGTCGTGGCCGTTGCGCACGTCAGTGCTGCGCCCGGGCAGCATGGATGTCTGCCGGCAAATAGCTCAGCAACTTAGGCGGGGAGCGATGCGACTTCATCGTTCACTTAATCGATGAATCAGAAGAACGGCCCTGTGAGTGATGAGAAACGAGGGGCGTTAATGCTGTCGTACACGCCGGTCAACGACGCCGAGGTGCTTTTGGAAAACCAGCGCAAGGGCAGTAGGTAGCACGCTGCGCAGGACGTGCGGGAGGAGGCGCTGGCCTGCTGTCTGTTCGCGCTCGTGGGTATGGATGATCTCTTCCCCTTTCCGCGCTTACGCCTCCTGGCACCTGCTCTTCCCAGACGTCAACATCAAGTTCGCGCTCACCACCACCGTCACGGACGTGAATCTGGCCTTCATCGGAGTCATCATGCTACTCAATTAGCGAACCGGGCGCATCGTCGGCAGCTTCCTCGAAAGAAGAGCAGTTGCACGTTCTGGCCTTCGTGACCAATCTCTTATTCCTGCTCCCGTGCGAGCACGCCAACGCCGTCGCCGTGCTGAGCGGCACCGTCGTGGTAGCCTTCATCGAAAGTTTCACTCCCAGTACCAATAGCGCGTGCAGGAGAGCATACAGCGGAACGTGAGGCTCGACACGCTCATCGGAAGCGTTTAAAAAGACCTGAACAAGCTCGTCTTACCAGTCGACCCGTGCTGGAGTCGTCGCTTATCATCGGGCCTTCTACAAGGTCATGGCGTTTAAGATCGCCAAAGAGTATCTGCCCCGCAAGGCGAATAGCAGCGTGGAACTCACGGAGCGCTCCACACTACTCACGAAGAAGTAGCAGTCAGGTTGTGAGCCCCTCAGTGTCACTGGGCCTGTGCCTACCAAGTGGAGTGTGCTGAGGAAGGTGTGGCAGCTGGAGGTGCTCATCTTGGCGGTCTTCCTTGAGAGGCTCTCGGTCTGACTGGCAAAGACGGCGACGGTCGAGACATACCCTTGCGGTACACGGGAAATGGGAAGTATTTGTTCGACCGGAACTCTTGATGAGTCCTCCTCTATCGTCGGGGACATCTTGAACACGATGCAGGTCGGGCCCAGCATCGCCGCCGTGGGCGACACGGCCATGTCCACGTGCGGCTACAAGCTGCTGCGCCTCACCATGTTCGCGCGCGGATTCCTCGTGGGCAGCTATATCGTCTCGTCCATCGTGCAGTACGTTAGCGCACGGCCGTCTGGATCTCGTTCCTCGTGGGCGGCCTCAATGTGGGCTCGCTCGTGGACTCCATCTACAACGCCGGCATCTTCTTAAACGGCGCGGCGGTCGGCGCCTTCCTGGCCACCATCGTCAACGCGTCCTTCGGCTACCGCATCTACCCGAACGGCCCGAGCATGGGGCTCCTCAGGCTATCGCGCTGGGGCTCGTGTGCGACCTCGTGGCCTTCAAGGTTGAACTTCTGGACATCATCGCGGCCACGGTGCTCGTGGACTCCGTCGTGCTCATCGACAGCGCGCAGGCTACTTGTCCGGCACGGATAGATGGCCCCACGTCGCACTCCATCGTTGTCGCGACTCGCGACTTCCATATTTATGTTGAGTGACAGTAGACGAACACAATGTATGTGGGTGTACCAGATTATATTGAATTCAGAGCTGCGAGCATCTGGGAAGTGGAGGCGAGTCATAGCAACAGTGGCGCTATGCTGTCTAAAGAGTTTAGCAGATTTTCCGCCAGTTAGCACAGAGTATGTCATCCTTTTTACCAAATCAAAACCCTTCAGCCTCCACCGACTGAATGTTCTGCCTCCATCGACCACTCTACAAATACGCTCTACAACTGTAGTTCTGCCTCCATCACCTCCACCGACTGAAGTTCAGATGGTTTATGCTGACTACAATTTCTACTCATATCTCAAATCTCTTAAATCTACACAATACACACTAAACCTTTTACTCTACATCCTAACTCTACATATTATACACAAAACCTTAAACTCCATCTCCTATCCCACTTATTTAATTTCTACTCTTAACTGTAATCTCTTAACCCGACATTTTATACACAATACCTTAAACCCTACCTCCAACACACTCTTTACTTTCTACTCCAAACCCAAACGTTTAAAAAAAAGTATATTGTATTAGCGGTTTAACGGATATTTACTTTTACGATGATTCACATACTAACGTTAGATTGGCATAAACGTTATTCAAACATTTGAAATAATTCATCAAACAAAACATATACCGATCCAAATGTTAAATACCAATGTCTTTTACACATATAATATTGTTAGACTCTGATTTCTTTGTTATCTTATTTGTTTTCTTAACATCTATTTTTTTTTATTCACTTGAACTTATATAATAACATCATTATATTAAAAATTACTTATTGGATTATTTGCCATTATATAATAATTAATCCCTTTTTCTATCTACGTCAATATCACTATATTTCCTCCAGTGATCAACCCCACTTTCTATTTTTTAAGAGCGGTTTAGTCCTACGATACATGCATATTTATCATGTTATAGCCCGTATTTATAGCGGTTTATGCATCCCTAAAAGCCACAGCACAGCCACCCGTTTTTGCCACGCTTCAAAAGCCTCCTCCACCGCCCCCTTGCAGCACACCGATGCAGCTCGGAGCGTACTACGGTCGACCCACAGACGCCTCGCTCCTTCACCAGACCCTGGATGCGCGCCAGTCACTTCCCCCGATTGATAGAGTCCCTCGTATCGCTGCGCTCGTGCTCCATCGATTGCGCATTCCCTAAATCTCTTGTATATGTACGGTGGATGTGTGGAACTGAGTGGGTGGGGGGGTAAATCTTCGGAGCATCGAACTTCGGAGCATCGGGGCACAAAAAGTGCGGTCGTGTGGTGTGGCAGCCAGGGTTTGGTAGTAGTTTGAACAAATGGTACTACTTTGGTACTATGTAATAGCTAACTACCGACTTCCTCCGCTTGTAGTGGACAACCTCATATAAGAGCGACCAATCAGATTGCACGATTATGAGCTCCGTTTCAGTGCTGCTTATAAGTTCCGTTGCAAATATTTAGACACAAATTTACCGGTAGTGTACCGGTAATTGTGAACAGCTGAGCCGCGCGCCATTCATTTGTCGATTGGCGATGCCCCCCGAGGGCCCTCGCTCCCAACGCCAGGATTCCTTCACTACACGGGAGAAGCTGAATGCTGCGCAAGCACTCGCCAAGAGCGCTGATGTGCTAACCGTATTCAAGGTAGCGGTAAGACAATTGCAAGTGTGGTGGAGCGGGCTCTCAGAAATTACTCTCTGGGGCTCGGTCGACACACAAGAACGCACTTCACACACTGTACGCCGCGTGTGGTGCGTAGAATTCCCGGGGTCTTGACTAGCGTGATTTCTTGGGATGGAGTGGTCGGACTTCGTCGCAAGTGTCTTCAGCGGATGACGTCTGCGTGGAAACCTTCACACGAACGTCGAGTCTTTTAAGTCGAAGCGTCTCTCCAATAGACGTGACTTCTTCTCCGAAGAGGGATGCTATACCTTGGTTGTTGTCTGGGACGACGCTATTCCTGCCCTTGCGGGACTTTGTTGCTATACCTGCCCTCGCGGGACTTCGTTTAACGTGCCTTCCTGTCAGACACGGGTTGCTGGGGTTGAGACCACGACAAGCCCTCTCCAATCCACTGAAGCGAAGCGAAGAAACACTTGGTGTCCAAGAAGGTTTATTGCCTTGCCTATGCTCTCGGGCGCTAATTCGTGACTGATCCTACAATCTTCCTATCCTTTGCCTCTACTTCACCCCTACTTCAGGCTTACTTTTTGTACACTCATCCGTTGTCAGAGCGCGATCTCCCGTGCGTTTCTTGTGGTGTTGCGATCTTGTATCCGCTCGCGAGGATGCTCTCCTTGAAGTTCAACCGCTTGCTCATCCCCCGTTGAGTCGCTAGACTTCGAATCCCGTAAGTCGATTCTCGAACGTCGAGTGTCGAACGTCGACCATCGACTGCCGACTCCTGGTCATCAACTTGGGCCTCACCGTACCTTCTCGGCTGGGTACGCATTCGTTACGTGGGTACATCTGGTTCGGTGTAGCGAAGGTCGTCCGAAGGGGTCCATCCCGACAATTCCCGCTGCTTTCCTGCCAAAGTTCCAGAAAGGCACTATACCACAGCCGCCCCCATCCGCGTGAAGCGTACTCCCCAGGTAGGCTTCGCCGCTGATGTATGTGACCTCTTGCCAGCTTCTGCATCCGTTTGCGTCTCCAGCATCATTCCCAGCTTCCGTCTGCATCTCCTGCATCACTCCAGCTCACATGTCGTCTTCGCCGGCGCCTGATGCCGTGCCTTCGCCTACAGTGAATTTCGTCGACGCTTCAGCTGCTTCGGTGACCGCCTCAGCTGCTCCGTTGGCTCCTGTTATCCCGCCGGTGACCTCTGACTCGCCTCTGGCTCCTGCTTCGTCATTGACAACTTTCCTGGTCGTCCAATCGCCTCCGGTGGTGCCTGGGGTGCCATCCGCAGCTTCGCCTTCCCGCCCATGTCGAATCTTCCTTCAGCACCAGTACCGGTCCTGTCGCCTGTCGTGACTGCTTCCCTCGAGCCGGATATCCCAGTCACTTCGTTGGCTGTTTGGATCATCTTAAGGACAAGTTCGTTCCGGTCGTCGAGCGTGGATCAGGTTCGTCATTCGCTCGGCATGTTGCTTGCTGGGTTGCCGTAGCTAGTTCTTTCTCTTGTTTTAATCGTCAGCAATTCCACGACACTTGCATTACGCACATCGGCTTCCCAGTCTTGATCACCATCAATGCATACATGTAGTCCCCTCCTTTCCTTCGTTATACCAGCAGCCTCCCTGCTGGTACTTCAGCCATTCTTGACCCTAGGCCTCATCCTGGGTCACCCTTCCAACCGCCACCACAGCCATCCTGTGGTGCCTTCGACTTCCAATCCTGGCAGGGTCCTGTCTCCCACCATTCCCTTGCCTACTCGGCACTCGTCGGTTCGCTCGACTGCATCGCTTCAAATCGACGTTCTCCCGTCCTTCGTCGATTGAAGTCATAAATCAGCCCTCCGCAGTTCAAGTCGGCCTCGTCGACCCATGTCGTTTCCACGTAGCCCTTCCAGCGCACCAGATATTCCTTCAACGCTCGTCCGTACCTCGTTCGACGTCCGGATCGCACATCGAGGATAGCCTCAACTTCAAAGACGTCCGCCCCCAAAGCATCAGGCGCCCAACTATCTTCTGGTAGCATCTCCTCATCAAAATCTAGGCGATCTTCCGGCGGCACTCTCAGGTCAATTGCAGGACGTGTTGGAAATTGTCGCACTGGCTTCAGCTTGGAAATGTGTACCACTGGGTACAGGTGGTACGGAGTACCAGCCACCTCCAATTTTACTGCGTAACTGCTTACCATCTCCTGCACCCTGAAGGGGCCATGCCACTGGTGCGCGAGCTTCTTCGCATACCCAGGCTTCACTCTGTCCAAGAACAACCAGACCTGCGTGCCCACCGCGATAGCATTCTCCGTCACCGTCTCGTTGTGAGCCTCTGCCCGTTCGGCGATCGCGTCTTTCAGCAGGTCCGCCGCCTGGGCTCGGGCGTGTAGGTAATGTTTCTGAATATGGAACCGCCATCGGCGTGGCTGTACGTCCTGACGCTGTGTGTTACCGACAGATAACGAGGCCTCGATCGTCGAACGTGGGTCCCAGCCGTGTACCAAGAAGAACGGAGTCTCCTTCCTCACACGGTCGTAAGCCGTATTCAACGAGTAAGTCAGCCTCTCGGCATATTCATCCCAGTCGCGTTGATGTTCGTCTTCGACGTACATCTTGATGGCTCGGGTGATCGTCTGTACCATACGCTCTGCGGACCCGTTCGCTTGTGGTCTGTAGGCAAGCGTCGCCCGCTGCCGTTGTCCCATGAGTTGGTTGAAGGCTCGGAAGAAGTCCGACATAAAGCCGGGCTCACGGTCGTGGCGAATCGCTTCGCTCGCGCCAAATCGACGAAAGACGCATTCTTCGTATGCTTCGGCTATTGTCTGCGCAGTCCTCGACGAATTGGCTTTGGCAACCACGAATCCCGTGAAGAGGTCAACCCAGATCAAGAGTTCAGTGTTGTCTTTGAACGACGGCGGCAATGATGGTATGTGGTCCATAGCGATCACTTGAAACGGATACGTCGGCACGATGTTGCCCGGTGACTCTCCCCTGATGGTAGGTCTTCCTTTCCCGGTTTCACAGTCGATACACTCACCCACATAACGTTGCACGCTTCTGTAGAGACTCGGCCAATGGAAGTGTTGCCGCACTCTATGATAGGTGCGCCCAATTCCTTGGTGTCCACCCTCAAGACTCGAGTGATAATGATGCAGTATGTCGTCTCTCAGAGTTTCCGGGATGACGAGCTTCATTACTGCGCTTCGATCTTCGGCCGACTCGTCGCCTCTGGAGTGATAGAAGAGCAGACCATTCTCGTCCTCTTCATACTGTTGAGCCAGCTTACTGCAATTGCTTGCGTCACGCGAAGTCATGCCCGTCACATCACCCCTGAGGAATTTCTTCAAGTTGTGGATCCACGATTCTTCGTCTTGGGCTTCCCGGATACGCTCCATGCGGATTCGTTTTACGACCATCTCGTCTAGGACCTCGGGTGTTGAGTGTCGAGACGGGCTTTCAACCGGAGGAATCCCTTCAACCACCGATCGTTCAGCCTCCTGCCGTGCTCCAGACCTCGTCCTCACTGGGAGGACCTGAGCCTTTTCGTCGTTCGTAGGTTCGCCGGACGTCGGGTCGAGGAGTTCTCCCAGTCGGTTTAATGTAACGAGGTTCGCGAGAGTTTGCTCTTCGACGATCAGCATCCCCGCTTGTCGTTGCAACGCTTGTCCAGCGATCAGGTCTGCACTGGCATTCCAGTCTCGACGGACATGGAACAGCTCCACTTTCGGGAGTGCTTTCAACTGGTCCCAGCATTTCTTCCGGAGGAGTTGCAGTCCCAGCGCTTTACAGTCCATTTCGTTACGCAGTTGTCGAATCGCAAGGTTGGAATCGCCACACACGATTAATCTCTGTACGTCGAGACCATTTAGCAGATCAAGCGCCAACAGCAGTCCTCGATATTCGGCCTCGTTGACCGTCAGGTCTACATCATATCCTGACGCAGCTTTCTCTACCGTCCATCCTGGCAGTTTCCAGATGATGGCTCCGAAGGCGCCTCCTTCGCGCTTGGCTTTCGCGGATCCATCGAAACTGATCACGTACACCTTCTCACCGATGTTTACGACTGGCCGGGGAATTGACATTACCTTCTTAGGCTGACGGCGTGGTGACACGTCTTCCAACGCAGCGTCAACCAAGTCTCTTGGAGTTATACAAGCGGCAATGACGCCTAACAGTTCTTCCTCCCCACGTGTCGAACGTTCGATCTGGAGTTCCCATGGAGAGAGTAACGCTGCCCATTGAGACAGACGCCCCTGTGGATTGTTCTTCCTGAAGAGCCATGCCAACGTCGTGTGTCGAGTCAACACTCGAACTCTACGCCCGGCCAACATCGTGAAACAACTAGTCAAAATTCGTAGCAGCGCTAGCACTTCCTTCTCGACGATATCGTATCGGAGTTCGTTGGGCTTGAGCGTGCGACTCGTGAATTTCACCGGCATATACACGTTGTCGTGTTGTTGGGTGAGAACGGCCGAGACAGCCCACTCGCTTGCGTACACAATGATTACCGGCTCCAATTCCGGGTTGAAGTGGCGAAGTAGAGGAGTGTCGGCAATTTTCAGCTTCAGCTGTTCAAACGCGGTCTCGGCATGCTTCCACTTCTCGAGAGTCGATGAGTCATCCTTCGCTTTTCGACGTTCGAAGTCCTCTTCCGAAAGGCTGTACAGCACGGAAGCGTAAACCGCGAAGTCGGCAATGAACCGATGGTAGTAGTTAAGACTGCCCAAGAACGACTGGAGAGCCTTCAGAGTGCGTGGGAACTCAAGGGATGAAAGTGCGTCCAGATTCTTCGGTTTTGCTTCCAAACCTCTGCTCGATACTGAATGTCCCAAGTAGTCGACCTTCGACATACCCCAACTGCTCTTTTCGACACTAATGGAGAGATTCCATTGATCGCATGCGGCGAGAAGGTTCTCGACTTTGATGCACAGGTCGTCCCACGACGTGGCCCCCACCAGGATATCGTCGATGTACGAGCGACGCCCCAGTACCGACTCCCGTTCTTCGTTTTCCGGCACGACATGCTTGAATACGTCGAGGCGGGGATCCTTCTTCGTCAGCTTCAGAAATCCATACAGCGCATTATCAATCAGTCGCTGGTAAATTTGCGGGGCATTTCGTAACCCGAAGGGCATGCGCAGCCATTCAAACAGACCAAACGGAGTGATGAACGCGGAGATGAGACGAGCTCGATCGGTCATTGGGACCACCCAGAACCCACTCGCCATATCAAGGGAGCAAAACCAGAGGATGAACTCCAGATTCTCCAGAAGTTCGTCCACCAACGGCATCGGATATATCATTAGCCGTGTGAGTCCGTTCACCACGCGATAGTCGATACATAGACGAATGTCGACGCCATTCTTCTTTATGATGACGACGATCGGCGATGCCCAGGGAGACGTCGACGGATTAATTATCCTCGCGCCCAGCAAACCTTTAAGGAGTTCGTACACTTTCTCGCGGAATGGTTTCGGCACTTTTCGGCAACGTTGAGCTACCGGTTTGGCGTCTCCCACGTCGATGTCGCACACCACTCCGACAGCTGCTGGAGGCAACGCGTTTCCTTTGCCGATCATTAGATGTTTTTTCTTCCAGATGATTCGACGCAGCCTCTCTTGCTCTCGAATGCCTACTTCTCGTGGAACATTATCAGGCATGCCGACCTTCAAGTCTTCGATTCTCACCTCTCGAGTCAGTGAGACGGACACTTCCGGCAATACGGCCATCTCCTGTTCGACGTCTTCAGCAAAGAGGTCACTGCCCTCGTGATAGCAGACAGCATCGTCGGTGTTAGACTCGAGCGTCGGCTTTGGTGGAGCAACAAGCGGCTCACTCGACAGTCGTGGCGTCAAGATGTCCTTCGGTGGCGCCTCGTTGGCGCCGGGTGTTGGCATATCTTCGACGACAGGGGAATCGTTGGTACTCCCTTCACTGGTTGTTCCCTCGGCCTTCACTGTAGCGATGATCGACGGATGGGGTGAATCTTCAGCCTCCTCTTGCTGCGGGGCATCTTCCGCGATGACCTCTGGCTCGCGTTTCAGGATGGCTCTTGGTGTCGGATATTCCGGATGGTCCACCAGTGGGGAATGGTCTTCTTCTACTTCCGCCACCTCTTCGTACTCCCGCGTGGATCCGAACACCAAGTTCTGCCATTCCGCATACCGGTTTGAGCGCGTCGTCACGAAGCCGTATTCCCGTGGGACCAAGTCGTCACTCATCCAAATACCAAGGGGAGTGATCTTGTCGATCGTCACCAGACGATTACCGACGTTAGTGACTCGTAGTCGTCGTGGCTGGTTCCGCTTGTCTCCCAGCACCGTGGGTATCCAGCCTTTTCCTCGACACACCCAGAATTGCTGCTTCACACCCAAGTCCGGACTAATGCCGAAGTCATAGGACTGACCCGGCTTGATCTGTTGAGGGGTTCGCGGAAATACTGGTCGTCGTTTGGCGCTGAAGAGTTGCCGACGCCCCAGCATGCGAATGCGGACCTCATCTGGTAAGCATATCGATCCGTCTCCTGCATCCACTCGCACTCCCGCGGGGACCATGAAGTCCATCCCTAGGAGCACATCCTGTCCCGGCAAGTCGCCTACCCAAACGTGATATTTGTACACCAGATTGCCAGCCAAGGTGATCTTGATCGTCGTTCGGCCCAGCGTTTCGTATGGTGCGTCTCCGACCCCCACACAGCTTTTCGTTCTTTCTTCGTCGATTCTGCAGCCTACCTTACGAGCAAAGGCAATGTCCATGAGGGACATCTCGGCTCCTGAATCGAACATCAAGACTGCGCGGTGGTCGTCGACTTTACCAATCACTTTGGCCTGGCGGAATGTTTTCTCCGGCGTATGCGTTTTCCAGTATCCACGTTTCTCTCCGGGTTCCAAGTTTACGGCAGCGACAACAGGAGTTCGGGAAAACTCGTTCGCGTTGTCAAGCTTGATACTCATCACTTTCGAGGTACGTGTATCTGGTGTATTATCTTGGACTACTGCCGTGTCTCCACTAACCGTCGTCCTCGATGCTGTACCAACATATGCATAGATGCTCACTGATCGCTCGTCTCGTACTGGATTCAAACCGAGCGAGCGATCTAGTTTAACATCTTTTCCGCGTCGGGCGGAAGCATTCCAGCATGACGCTGGGGCACATACCACTGACGCATCACATTGAAGAATTCCTCGAACCGACAAGCTCCCGCCTCATGCATTTCGCCACATGCCTTGCACAGCTTCAGACAACGATCCGATGGGTGTCGTCCATTGCAGTGACTGCAGGTCAAGATCGTCCAACAGTCTTCACTCTTGTGCAGCGTCAGTCCGCAGTGTGAGCATGGAGGTCTCTGGCGAGGTTCCGTCGAGTTTTCGTCGCCCCGGTTGGCAGGGGTCATTGCTGAGACCCTCGTTGGCTCTTCTCGACGCTCCTCTTCGACTTGCGACACCATTGCATAGTCATCATGGTCTTGCTCGTCTTGAGCTCGCAGAGAGTTAACGGCTTTAGCTGGAGTGGGGACAGGCGTTTTTGCTCGGAATTTCGACGGGTTATATACCGCCTTCCCTTGACGGTCGCGACTTCGTTGACGGGCGCGAAGGATCCGCTCCAGTGCCTCGGCATCCTCGATACTCAACATGATGAGCTGGTCGGCGAGCGCCTGTTCATGAGATCCCAACGTGTCGATGAAGTGTTCGACGTGCTCTCGACGTTCCGCCGCATTACCATCCTTGACTCTCAGCTTGGCCCGGATTCCTGCTACTGTCAGTCGGTGCAAGTATTCCAGAGGGGTTTCGTCAGACCTCTTGGTTGCATGGTAGTACTTGCGCGCGACGGAGACTCCTTTTCCGCAATATTGATACTGGAACTGGGACGACAGATCGTTCCACGAGGATCGAATGTCGCGACTCAGTTGGAGATACCATTGACGTGCTGGTCCGGTGATCAAGTCGTTCATCAGCAGGCACATCTCGGCGGAAGACATACCATCTCGTTTCGCCGCCGACTGCAACTTGTTAAGCCACGTGCGTGACTTCTCTTCCGTAGCGTCGCGTCCGCTGAATGATTTCAAGTCCGACGTTGCTGAGATACGAATGCGAGTCATGGATCCTCCAGAACCGTTCGATGCTACCACCGCTGAGCGCGACGTCGCCCCAGTCTGTGTCCCAAGATCGAAGAAATCATCGGGATCATCGGCTGGGTATGCCGCCTGTGTCGAGGTCGGGTATGCCGATCTCATCGACACATCAGAGCCTGGTCCCCGAGTCGCCGGGATTTCGGGAGCTGTCATAGTTGGTGCAGGAGCAGCTGACATCTGGGGTACTACCATGGGTGGCGCAGAGACTGTCATGCCCGGTACCGGAGCTGTCGGTGGCGATAGACCTGACACACCTCTAACGAGGGCGTCCAGAGCGCGTTGGAACATATCTGGCTGCATCCCGGGCACATTCAACGAAGGCATAGCTGGAAGTGGCAGTGTCGACTGGGTCGACGGCAGAGCAGCTGTAGGTGCAGCTTCTGCAGGTCTGAACGGAGGAGCTTCAGGCGAAATTATCATGCGTTCGGAAGCATTTGATCCACTGTCAGACTCGTCGACGATTGACGAAACCGATCGGTATCGCGAGGACCCAGTCGAGCTTCCGGCGGTTGCTTTGCGTCTGCGCGGCGACGGAGCTTGCCGTGGGCTTGGCTCACGTTTCATAGCTATTCCGACTATCTCACCCAGAGTGTGAAATAATCGACGAATGGTATTCGTCACAACGTCAACGTCGAATGACGCCAACGCGCTGAGGTCTCGTGTTCGCACTTCCAAACCGGACTCCTCTAGTAACGTTAGCAACATACGCACGGCTTCCAGCGTGGTGTACACCTCGTCGATCTGAGGAATGGAGATGGGTCCGTGCAGACGCGAGCTTGTTCGCGCATCTAGAGCCATCAGCACTGGGTCTTCCTGCAGCAGTCGGCCCAGCTCCTGAATTCCAAACTGATGAGCGAGACTGGCGGTCAACTGTGGCAACGGGGCAGGGGGCTTCATCTCCTCCTCTTCCTCGTCTGGCGCTTTCATAGGCGTGCCCTTCTTGCGCGTCGTTTTTGATGTCTTGTGGGACATCGGGTCGTCTATCGATGAACGGCTTTTCACCGACGACCCCGGAGGGCTCTGCTGGGTAGCAGAGCCCTTGATGGCTTCCTGGGAAGCCATAACGGGAACTGGGTACTTTTCTTCGTACTCCTCCTTCTTCCCCTCGACTTTGATGTCGGGGGCCTTTACCTCGACCTTGACGTCGGGGGCCACAGACGTTCCCTCATGAATCTGTGGCGAAGCGGGTCTCATAGCGAGCTGAGTATCCGGCGACGACCCGTCAGTCGTCGGAGCTCGTGCTTCAGGCTCTTGCTTTATCTGATGTCCATCTTCAGAACCAGTAGTCCCGGGTCGCGGCACCATTGTGGTGGAGCGGGCTCTCAGAAATTACTCTCTGGGGCTCGGTCGACACACAAGAACGCACTTCACACACTGTACGCCGCGTGTGGTGCGTAGAATTCCCGGGGTCTTGACTAGCGTGATTTCTTGGGATGGAGTGGTCGGACTTCGTCGCAAGTGTCTTCAGCGGATGACGTCTGCGTGGAAACCTTCACACGAACGTCGAGTCTTTTAAGTCGAAGCGTCTCTCCAATAGACGTGACTTCTTCTCCGAAGAGGGATGCTATACCTTGGTTGTTGTCTGGGACGACGCTATTCCTGCCCTTGCGGGACTTTGTTGCTATACCTGCCCTCGCGGGACTTCGTTTAACGTGCCTTCCTGTCAGACACGGGTTGCTGGGGTTGAGACCACGACAAGCCCTCTCCAATCCACTGAAGCGAAGCGAAGAAACACTTGGTGTCCAAGAAGGTTTATTGCCTTGCCTATGCTCTCGGGCGCTAATTCGTGACTGATCCTACAATCTTCCTATCCTCTGCCTCTACTTCACCCCTACTTCAGGCTTACTTTTTGTACACTCATCCGTTGTCAGAGCGCGATCTCCCGTGCGTTTCTTGTGGTGTTGCGATCTTGTATCCGCTCGCGAGGATGCTCTCCTTGAAGTTCAACCGCTTGCTCATCCCCCGTTGAGTCGCTAGACTTCGAATCCCGTAAGTCGATTCTCGAACGTCGAGTGTCGAACGTCGACCATCGACTGCCGACTCCTGGTCATCAACTTGGGCCTCACCGTACCTTCTCGGCTGGGTACGCATTCGTTACGTGGGTACATCTGGTTCGGTGTAGCGAAGGTCGTCCGAAGGGGTCCATCCCGACAATTCCCGCTGCTTTCCTGCCAAAGTTCCAGAAAGGCACTATACCACACAAGCTTATCGCTCATGCCGGAGCCGACGTGCCTGCCACTACAGCGATCACCGGATATTTCTAACGCTAGAGGGAATGCGCTCTTCTACGGCGCGCCGCGATCACTAGCTTTGCGGAGTCTGCGAAAGTGTTTCCATTGCGTTGCCTGCTCGGATTCCGAATCGGTGGTGGGGCGCCACAGCTCGGACGAGAGCTACGGAGCGAGCTCTCGATCAGCCGCAGCGCCGGTCGCAATCGTTGCGCTGCCGCCTCGAGTACCAGAAACGATCGCATTTGAGTCCACTTGGACTTGTGCACTACGCTAGTGTCATTAGTCACGACGACGTAGTAGTTGCTTATTTAGTTGAGGGCCTCGCCAGACGTCGTGCTATTGATGCAACCACTGGCGAAGTCGATTCAGATGCAACGAGCAGACAGACACTAGATTTCAGTAATACCGGTTATGGTACCGTATTCAGCATATCATTTTTGAAGGGTGGTACACTGTACCGGCATATACCCTGTCCACTATAAGCGGAGGAAGTCGGTACTAGCGAACTACTATAGTAGCTATTAGTTTGGTATGGGACCGGAACTACTACTACTATAGCAGCTATTACTTTCGCTCCGGATCAGATAGTAATAGACAGCTGCTATCTGATTACTAGAAGAAAATTGAGGGCGAAACTGGCGACATCCTCTTTGGGGCAACGTATTTTTCTGGTTCACTGGTGCTGAAGATACACCCTGCACCACTAAACTCCGTTACGAATCAACGAGGCTTGCGTTGGACGTGTATTTGATTTGATGCAAAGAGCGGCGTTTAGAAGCGTTTTTGGTCACACGAACGAGCTTTCCGTCCTAAAATATGCAAACGGAAGTTCTATATGCAGAGCGAGCTCCACTTTTCCCGCCTCGCGAGTCGCTCATTTCTCAATTTTCAAACAAAAGCGCAAGAAACATCTCCCCACCTCGCCCGACCGCCTACGACGCTATGAAGTGTGCCAACCCCGACTGAATGTATGAAGAGATAGTGACAACCGTTCCCTGCATCGTTTGCGGCCGCGGTGTCCATCACATCTGCAGCAACGAGTTTTACGATTCCGGGGCTCTGTAGGAGAGATTCTGCGCTTTCCCGCGTTTGGGGCGAGCTCCCTCCAACGTATTTCAAAAGCGCGTCTTCTCAACAGGTGGGTTTGTTATGAGCAGTCTGTGCACACGTACGGACAACCATCGCGCTGAGATGCAAGTGATTTTGAAGCACAACCGGAAGGAGATCCAGCGGATGGAGGCTGACAGCACCGGAACATTTAAATTTTAAATATACCGAAACATTTAAATTTTAAATGCACGCGACTCGCGAGCTTTTCGGTGGTCGAAGTTTTGGTGGTCGACTATTAATAACCAACTACTATAGTACTACTGCTATATCATTCTAGATCGCACAAACTACTAGTAGTAGTTCACTAGTAGTTTTGTTTCACTAATAGACAGTTACTACAGTAGTTTGGCCGAAAATCGTACTACTATCAAACCCTGGTGGCAGCAAGCCCACATTCGAGAAGGCGACGCTAATATTTGTTTTTGGTCGGAAGCCGACGTTTAATTTTTTCCACCCACACTACCGTCCTCATGCCCTGCGAGCAAATCAAGCGTCGCCCTGAGCGCAACATCGGGGTCTACGCGTCCCTACCCGTGTAGGTGGGAATCTCACTCAACATGCCGCCTAGGTCGCCCGCGTTCCCGACCTGCCGGCACAGCTCGCTCAAGTCGGTGGTGAACATGCTCCAGTCGGTGGCCCTCCTGTTCGAGACCCCGGACAGCGCGGTGTTGGAGCTGGCGATGCTGTCCGAGTTCGTGGACTGCTAGACCGTGTTGCTGACCCCCGTGCTCCCGATCAGGACGCCGTACGTCCCGATCGTGTCGGCGGAGAACACGCTCAAGTTGGTGGCCAGCACCTTCACGTACGTGGACAGCTCTGTGCTCACGTCGTCCGCGTTCTCGTCGTCCGCGTTCTCGACGTCCGCGTTCTCGACGTCCGCGTTCTCGACGTCCGCGTTCTTCTCGACGCCAATGCTCTCGGCGTCCGTCTTCTCGTCGTCCGTGTTCTCGTCGGCCGCGTTCTTGACGTCAGTGCTCTAGGCGTCCGTGCTCTCCGCGTCAGTGCCCTATACGCAGTTGGGCTTGGCAAGGCTCATGGAGCGATTTCAAATGCTGTCACTATTGACTAATTCAACCCAGCGTAGCCCCATGAACGAGGTGGGAGGTACGCATCGAGGCACAAACTGTCGGGTTCATTAACTCCGTCGGAATGTTCATCTCGAGCTGATAGGGATTCTGACGCGGATGATTCCGCGGCAATCAATTCAAACTGCGAAGGTTCGCGCCGAGTGCCGTTCGCACCAAAGCCGGCTTGGTGCGACTGCTGCGTCCTAGAAGCACGGCGGTGGTGGGGGTCAGCAACACGGTCTAGCAGTCCACGAACTCGGACAGCATCGCCAGCTCCAACACCGCGCTGCCCGGGGTCTCGAACAGGAGGGCCACCGACTTGAGCATGTTCTCCGCCGACACGATCGGGACGTACAGCGACCTGATCGGGACCACGGACGTCAGCAACACGGTCTGGCAGGCCAAGAACTTGATTGGGACGGCAGCCGACAGGAGCGCCGGCGGTCTGATCGGGGGGGGGGGGGGGGTCCATCGTGACAACTCGAGGAGGTTCGGCGTGGTGTGCGGCTTGGAAGGGTGAGCGAAAGTGGTTTTCTTGGTGTTCTTCGCAGTTGTCCGTTTTTTATCTATATTCGTAAGTTTTTGTAAGCGTCGGCTTCTCGAATGTGGGCGTGCTGCCACACCACACGGCCGCACTTTTTGTGCCCCGATGCTCCGAAGTTCGATGCTCCGAAGATTTACCCTGGGTGGGGGTATTGATGAGTTAACATGTTTGTGCTCCTACGTAGATGAAGCTGCTCCACGGAGGGCATGAAAAAGCGTAACGGCCGAGCTTAAGCATTACCACAAGAACTGGAAAAGGTCCAGAAATATCTTAACTTGTACAAGCGAGATGACTTGATTGTACTGGTATATGCTAAATACCCGCGTGGGAACCTTCTGATTGGAAAGACTAGCCAAGCGCCGCCGCTACGCGGCGGTAGTTTTTTTTTTTATTAGTTGGAGCCAACTTGGAGCCGCTCAACACACTACGCTCGCTTCCCTATTAGAATCAGGCTGCCTCCGCTCCGCTACGGCAGCGGCGCTCCCCGTTTCGCTCGCCTGCGGCCTCGCTTCACTACTCACCCAATAGTTCTGTAAGGCCGCCTTCGCTACGCTCGGCAGCACCAAAGTAGTTTTACCCAATGAAGGCCGCCTTCGCTGCGCTCGGCAGCAATTTTTATTTTAACCAATCAAGGCCGGGCTCAATGTAGTATTTGTGTCCAATGAAGGTCGTAGATTGCCAATTTCGGCCAATCGGAATTCAGGTCACATTTCGCTTCGGACCGACGGACTGCGTTGCTCTGATTGATGCTTAGGATAAAAGACACGTTGTCAAAACTACATCTCAATCCAATACATTCAAGCTGGTGTACGTATGCACACACTGATGGAAACCGCGCATTCGCTCTAATGAACGGAGGCCACGCCAGGATGTCTTGACGCCAATGTTTCCAAACAACTCGATTTTGTTGAGTAATTTTCATGTGATTCAGCGTTACTACTCCGCCTGTTTCAGACTAAAAATCGCCCTAGACACATGGGGCTGGTAGCGTTGTATTCCCCGTGCTTCAAACCGAGGAAACACAAGTTTTCAGCTCCGATCGACGCAGATTGACGCATATTAACCGTACTGAGCGGTACTTGGCTTCAGAGCTGGTAACGTATAGTATTGAGTACTGACTTGAAGTTGAACAGTTGACTAGGCGATTGAATCCCTTTACAGCGTGAAAACCTGGTCAAAATTGTTCCGGAGTCTTAATATAGAAAACCCGAGCCAAGACATGGAGGACATTGACCTCGAGGAAGACACGGAGCAATTTCATAGTAAAACCAAGTCAAAAGGTGGAGGACACGGAGCAGCGGCTAGTGGCGCTCCGGTTTGACTTGATTTCACTATAATGTCCTCCGGTGTATAGGGACCCTAAACCCTACAATCTTTACTTTCTACTCCTAACTCATATCTCCTAACTCTGCACATCATACACAAAACCTTTAACTCTACCTCTACACACTTTAATTTCCACTCCTAACTCATGTATCTTATTTCATTACATTTTACACAAACTATAAACTCTACCTCCTACACAATCTTTACTTTATACTCCTAACTCTACACATTATCTACAAAACTTTGACTCTACCTCCTACACAATCTTTACTTTCTACTCCTAACTCTACACATTATCTACAAAACTTTAACTCTACCTCCTACACTATATTTACTTTCAACTACTAACTCTACACATTATCCACAAAACTTTTACTCTACCTCCTACACAATATTAACGTTCTACTACTAACTCTACACATTATCCACTAAACTTTTACTCTACCTCATACACAATATTAACTTTCTACTCCTAACTCATATATCTTAACTCTACAAATAATAAACAAAACCTTCAACTCTACCTCCTACAGAATCTTTATTTTCTACTCCTAACTCATATATCTTAACTTTATACATAATTAACAAAACATTCAACTCTACCTTCTACTCACTTATTACTTTCTATTTTTAACTCTCATCTTTTAACTCTACACATTATACACAAAACCTTTAGCTCTACCTCCTACACACTCTTTAATATCTACTCCTAACGCATATCTCTTAACTTTACACATTATACACAATACCTTGACCTCTACCTCCTATATGAGGACGATTTATTCAAAGGTATCATTAAGTATTTAACCTCAAAACCAAGCGAGCTATACTACGTTATAGAGGGGTCTTTTAGCTACATTTTGACGCTTTCAGGTCCCCAGAAAGTGAAGTTGGAGAAAAGTTGTGGCCATCGGCGTGAGATGCCTCGGAAAAAATATTTTTTTCAGATTTTTTTTCTTAGTGTTCTGGGGTCTAAAAACGCTGATCTTTCGATTGAGCCTATCGAGAGCTTCACGAGACGCCGAGAACTTAATTAAATCTGAAGATTTCTACGACACATCCATAATCTGCCAATACCTTTTTAGTCAAAAGTATCATTAAGTATTCTGAGCACTGCTCACACCGCCAGCGTAGCAAATAGCGACGCATTTGCCTCCCCTTGCGCGCTGGAGACTAAGAGACGCCCTAATAAGTCTCTCTTGCCGCAGAGGCAGGCTTTCGTGCATCAGATTTAGACCCGCGACTACAAAATCGACCTGGGGCTTCTCAAAAGCTTTCGATAGCTGGCGCGATCAAGCCATTCCCGTCACTCGGTCTGGACGTCGGAGCCGCAGCGGGCCTGCCAGCGTCTTGCCCTTGCTGTTCTACGTCTTATCATGCGTCATCCGGGGCATGCATTCTGGCGAAGTCGTTCGACATGCCCACCGCTGCTCCGGCGGAGAAACTTTTTCTTTTGGCTTTTTCTCGGCTTCGTCAAAACGGCCACCAAACCGATGGTCTGACTTTAAACCCCTCTAGCAAAAAACCTCAAAAAACCTTTAATGATACTTTTGAAAAAATCGTCCTCTAGAGTAGAAATAAAAGAGTAGAAATAAAAGAGTATATACTCTTTTATTTCTACTCTTAACTCTCATCTCTTAACTCTACACATAATACATAAAACAATAAACTCCACCTCCTGTATACTTTTCAATTTCTACATTCAACTCTAATCTCTTAACTCGACATACTGTACATAAAACCTTAACCTCCATCTCCTATACACTCTTTACTTTCTACTCTTCACTCTCATCTCTTAACTCTACACATAATACACAAAACGTTAAACTCCATATCCAATATACTCTTTAGTTCCAACTCTCAACTCTAATCTCCTAACTCTACACATTATACATAAAAACCTTCAAACTCTACCTCCTATACACTCTTTACTTTCTACTATCAACTCGAATATCCTAACTCTACACATTACACACTAAACCTTTAACTCTACCTCCAATGCACTCTTTAATTTCTACCCTTAACTTTAATATCTTACCTCTACCTTCTATACAATATTTATTTTGTACTCTTAACTCTCATCTCTTAACTCTACATATTACACACTAAACCTTAAACTCTACCTCCTATACACTCTTTAGTTTCTACTCTTAACTCATATCTTTTAACTCTACATATTATCCACAAAACCATAACCTGAAACTCCATTTCCTATACACTCTTTACTTTCTACTCTTAACTTTTATTTCTTAACTCTACACATTATACACAAAACCTTAAACTCTACCTCCTACACCCTCTTTACTTTGAACTCTGAACTCATATCACTTAACTCTACTCATCATGCGCTAAAGCTTTAACTCCATCTCCTATACACTCTTTAATTCCTACCCTTAACTCTAATCTCTTAACTCTGCACATTTTACACAAAACCTTTAACTCTACCTCCTATACACTATTTCCTTTCTACCCATAACTCTTAAATCTACATTATACAATAAACCTTTAACTCTACCTCCTACACACTCTTTACTTTCCACTGGTAACCCCTCAACAACCGATGCTGTCTTTGTCAACATGACAAAAAACCGACATGTATACCGGTCAACATGATTATATAGCAATGGCTCGGAAAAACCGTTTCTCATAGTAAAATCAAGATAAATGCCGATAATCACGAGAAAGGTCATCAGCTCGTTTCTGGCAGAATGCACAGGGGTAGGTACAGAGCAATCATGAACGGGGCGCGTATCCAGCGCAGCAAAAGTGCGTTTTCAAAAGGCCCTCACACACTCATTTGAGAAATTGACGTAGAGTCACCAGGCAATGGCCCGCAGTCGGCACGACTACACTGAGTTCCTGGCCTCGATCGCCGGGTTTCTGTACCGCGAGCGTTGTATCCTCCTGGCTGAAGAACAAGAACGGCGCTACAAGGTGGATCAAGCTGAGCGCGCAGACAGCGCGGTGGTGAGGACTGGCGTCAGGACACGGGAGGCGGTAACAGATGAAGCTAGAATCGCAGTACGGACGCGAGCACGAAGGGGGCCAGCCAGCAAAGTGACCAGTCCCCGAACGAGTACAGCGAGCAAGTCCCGAGTCAGCGCAGCGAGCAAGCCCCCAGCCAGCGCAGCGAACAAGACCCCAGCCAGCGCAGCGAACAAGGCCCCAGTCAACGCAGCGATCCAGCGCCCAGGTAGCGCAGCCAGCAAGGCGCGGTTGCCGAAAAAGAGGAAGAAGAAACAAGCTTCGAGTGATGACGAGATTCAGAGACGCGCGGTGCAGGGCCCGGTGCCAGAACCGTCAACTGCTAGCGTTGTACGCTCGCCGGCTATGGAAAAGCAGCATGCTTATGAGCAAGCAATGGCTGAAGAGGAAGCAAAGATGGACGTCGCAGTAGCTAAGCAGGTTGAGGGAGACTCACGCAAGCGTCGCACCAAGAAGAGACTGAAGTCGATGGCTCAGACCGCGCGCTTGCATGCGGTAGCGAAAGAGACGCGTGTGGGTGCACTCAGGGCAGAGGCAGACGGGCTTCAGCAGTGAGCTGCTGCCTTGGAGAGACTCGAACAGCGAGCACAAAATCAGCCATCTGGAAAATCGGCAGAAAAGTCGAAGCGGCCCAGCTCGTCTCCAAATGAAAACGAAGCCGGGCACGACAATCGTGAAGATGACGATGACAGCTCTGCGTACACAGGGTCCAGTTCTTCTACAAGCTCCACGTCGTCAACAGGAAGAGCGGTACGATATGATGTCCCGTACAACATGTTTGCTGAACATACAGGAAAGGCTAACATGTTTCGTTTTGTGAACAGGGAGGTTTCTTCTGAACCTGACACTACCAAAACAGCAACCAGGGCTCCTGTTCAAGTCGTGCCTGTCCGTCGGGATCGCCGGGAAGCACAGCTAGCATCTACTGTTCCCGTTGTAAGTCATGTTGTTCAATACAATGTATTTACTGATCAAGGAGTTCTAGCTAACATGTTTGCGCTGCTGAACAGCCAGACGTGAACATTGTGCAAGCTGAAGAACTCACAGCTAATGGATACACCGCGCTTGACTCTGGGGATGAAGGCGAGCACGGCATTGACGCATTTGACTGTTTTGAGGAGTTGTGGTGTGACTGTCGTGTAGGGAAACACGATTTTACGAGTCCTCGTCCCTCCTACTACGTAAGGGGAACGAGCCCTACCAACAACACACGCTTTCCCGTTAAGGTCGGCGAATATCGTCGGGATATAATCTGAAGACCAGATCCGATCCCTGTACACCGGGCTGGAATGTGCCTAAGTGCGCCGTTGGGTCAGGCAGGTATTCCCACAGATATAAATACACCCTTAGCCACGAGCAAAGGCTAGGGTGCGTACACAATTTGCGCTTAGCGCTTACCCCCTGTAGTCCCTCAGAAAGGAAGGGTACCGGGCCAGTCAAGGCCTTTTACAGGGGGGACCGACGTAAAACCTCAGTCAGGGGTCAAATATACTGGGGGGCAGTGCCACTCTCCCAGAAATACACAATGAGGTCTCTAATACCTCTCAACACTCGGCCTCTTCTCTACTCTTGGCCTTACCAGGATGAACTCTCAGTCAATGTACCTTAAGTTCACCGGTAGACATAACCCACCACGGCCGAGTGTATCCTGAGGCTACGGCTAAGCTAGCTAGACTTACCGGAGACGGACTTGACTCTTGAGGCTTGAGGGGGAAATTCTACTCTGATTTAATAATTAGAGGCTGTGAGGCCTCGACCATAACTAATCCCTAATGTCTATACAAAGGCCAAGTCTAAACCGAGCCTTCGGTCCAATCCTACGACCGGACGAGGCTTCGTCCTAATTCCGGATTCTAACTAAAGGGTAAAGAGTGGGTACAGGTATGACTGACCGGAGGTCACGACGGGGTTTGTATTAGAACCCGCCGTGACTCCCAGTCACTAACTAGTCCGCTGGCACTAAAACGCGGGGAATATGTGTAACCAATCAGAAGCCTCGGTCACCTTTCTCAGCGAGGCTCGATGTCGTTAGACCTCGGGCAGGGCTGTCACTCAGGTTCAAAACCCGACATCACAACAGCCCCCACCTCGACACGAGCCTGCCAGAGTGGTGAGCGCCGTGGTGCACTCCGCATTCGTCGTTCGCCATGCCACACGCCATTGCCCAAGCTCAAGGCGCCATCCGCGCCGTCGGCGCCGCCCTCGGGGTAAGTCCTCGCTGCCACTGCTTGCTGTTTGCTGGATCTTTGTCATTAACCTTGTCTTCTCATCCTTTGCCTTGCAGTTCGATTCCACCCGGCCAGAAGAAGCTGCTGGCGTCGCTGCTCCGCCGCCTGTTGATGAAGGCTCGTCTGGTACTCCGGTCGTCGATGCTGAAGATCCGCCACCCGACAGCGCTTCCTCGTCTGAGGACGCGTCCACTGAGGTGCTGTCCTCTCCGGTTGGCACTCCGTCGTCAAGCGCCGGGGTTCCTTCGTCGCCAACTCCCGTCCCTGCGTCGGCACACGGGGCGTCGGACGAGCCCCAGGCCGCCGGTGCTACTGGAGCCCCTGTTGGGACTGTGCCTGGTATCCTGGCTCCGGGGGTGACTTCCGGACGTGCTGGTCAAGCGCCGCCAACTCCCGTTCGGCCTCCTGCCGGCGGGGCGATGCTCAACCTTGTTCCTCCGTCGACTCCGTCGAATCCTCGCCAGCGCTGCCAGTCGCCCGTCTCACCGCCGAACTCGCCACACGATCCGTCTCGTTACTGTCGGACGAACTCTCGCTACGCTGTGCCTCCTGTTGAACCAGTGCCTTCTGCGCGGGAGTCGGCGTCGGCGTACGCTCTGGAAGGGGTCGTTCAAGACGTGTCCGACTCAGCCGTGCGTCGACTGGAGTCTTTCAACGAGCGGTACTTCACAAACCTCGCTCACCTCATGGTGGGCTTGGTCCGCTGTCCGCCGCTCCGGGTTGATCCTGACCTTGACCGAAGGCTCGAGGGCGCCCACGACCTGGACACCATCGTCCACGCTGTAGCCCCTGGTGCTAACACTCCGCCGGCTGACTGGGACACGGAGATGGAGATCCTCCGCGTGGACGTGCGCTACCACCGTGAGCAGCTTCGCGAGTGCGAGAAGTGGCTCTACAAGGAGACAGATCTCCGTCGCCAGGCCGAGTCGTTGTGCGCGTCGATCTCCAACGAGCGCAATGAAGCGGTCGAGGAAGCGAGCGCGCTCCGAGAGGAGCGAGACGAGGTGAATCGTCAAGCTGCGCTGGCTGCGGTGTCGCTCCAGAAGAGTGCCGACATCATCGACCTCTTGAAGGCTCGGATCAAGGGGTATGATAAGAAGCTCGAAGATGCCCGTAAGACAGTCCGCAACGACCGTTTGAGGATCAAAAAGGGGTTGTCTGACCTCACGTCGTGTCTCAAGTCGTTCCGTGAGTACCTCGAGCTTCGGCAGAGAGAGCGTGAGAACGGGTGTCTCGTCGATCATGGAACTGATACCGCGCTTCCTGAGGGGTTCCAAACTCTCCTGGACCAAGTTCGATCCATCCAGCTCCAACCGACCGAGACCTCGGCCGGGTCCAAGCGCCCTGCTACTTCTTCAGCGGCCGCTGTTCCCGCTGGTCATGATTCGGATTCGTCGTCTGACGGGTCCTCGGAGGACTCTGACGTGGTCTTCGTCGAGCCCCCGCCCAAGCGCCGGAAGAGGTCGTCCACCTCGCCGAAGTCCAAGAAGAAGCGGGCGTCGTTTCACTCTGCTTCGAAGGTCCAATCACCCTCTCGCCGCAAGCCGCGACTGGGTAAGCCGTCAGTGGATCTTCGCTCGAAGTCCGGCTCCTCCGCGGCTGGGGTCGCCCACTCTGTTCCTCCTTCAGGCCACACCGGGGTGTCGTCGGGGATGGTTGCCGAATCTCAAGAGGTCGTCAGCGACCAGTCGGCTCCGGTTGCTCCTCCGCCCAGTGCTCTGCCAGTGGTTAGCATTCCGGCGTCCTCGGCGGGACGTACTCCGCCTCCTTCTCCACGTCGTCCGGAAACCTCGGCGGCGTCGTCGTCGTTGCCAGGTCCTCCACCCTCGACTCCTCGCGTTGCCAAGTCAGCTCGGGACTCCCCGTTCGAAGCGGCCGTGGTGATCCCACCGCGTCGCGATGGCCGACCTGTCCGTCCTGCGTCAACCGTGGCTTCGCTCCAATCCAAGTCGGCTGTGGAGCGAGAGAATGCGTCGGACGCCGTAGTACTCGGGTCGAATCCTGGTGCGTCTTCATCTTCTGCCAGATCCGTGGCGGGCCAAGATGCAGGCGATGGTTTCGTGTACAGCTCTCAGCCCTCGACCTTCGAGACGATGGTCATCGGGCCGAAAGCTCGTGCTGGCAAGCCGGCTAAGGCTGCTAAGAGAAAACCTGCTAAAGCCAAGCCATCCAAGGTCGCCAAGCCTGCGAAGACAGTCAAACAGGCTCGAGCTGTCAAGCACTCGGTGCCAAGTCGGAAGTCACAGCCGTCTCCGTCTTCCCGTGCTCTGCGTCCAGACAGTTCGCCTCCTCTTCGCAGCAAACCTTCGTCGACCAAGACGCCCAAGAAGCATTCGGACTCTGCGAGTCAGGTGTTGGACCCTCCGTTCACGGCTCCTGGCGCCCAGGAGTGCTGGACCATGATCATGGAGATCCGTGTGCCGAAGTCCATTCCGGCTTCGGTTCTGGTCCAATGCTCGGTGGAAGGAATCAGGGCCTTTGCCGACTGGGCCAACCCGGATCACCCCTATCAGCGTCTCCTCGCCAGCCTTCCCGACGAGCCATGTCTCTTTGACGCGTCAGAGTTCATGCCGGACAAGACTATCTCCATCCGGGCTGATGGCGTCGCGATCGTGGTCAAGCTTTGGCGGCAATTTCGTGGCAAGTCGTTTGGTTCTACAGAGAAGGACGACCTTGGTTTTGCGCTCTACGAGCGTGGGCACTGGATTGCTACCGCCTCTGTCGAGCGTTGGCTCCAGCAGCTCGCAGCCATCTTGGGCGAGACTTCGCCGCTGTATCTGGCCATTCTCGCAGCGTGGACTGAGTATGCCCGTGACCGGAATGCTCGCGCCGATCGTCTGCGCCTTCAGATTCCCAAGCGTCTGTGGACTTGGTGCTTGCCGGATGCTGACGGCGTGGTCTTGTGTTCGCCCGAGATCCTGTTCGAGCCTTCGATCCTCCTGTATTCGCTAGAGCCGCTGCCATGGGCTCCTGTCTCGTCTGACTGGGTCAAAGAGGTGCTGGCGGTGGATGGCCACGAGCCTTGGCGCAATTGCTGGGTGGATGTTCCGGCCGCTCACCCATACAACACCTCGTTCGCGCCCTGCAATCCCAAGGCCCCGCTGTTCGTGCCGACAGGCTTCAACTTCCAGGAGGTTGCTTCGGCCGTGCAGGTCGACTCTTCGCTGGATCCCTGCGACGTCACGGCCCAGTGGGTCCAAGACTACACGGATTACCATGGGCCTCGTCCTGCATCTGAAGTGGAAGAAGAGGACGACGAGATCCTGTCCGAGGGCACCCTGAGCGACACCCCTGTTGTTGGTGGATCGTCCAAGAAGTCAGCGCCGAAGCACTCGTCGCTGTCCCGCAAGCCGCACACCCAGAGTGACGGCGGTGCGGGGGCCGAGGAAGCAGATGACTCCGCCGACTCCGCTGCCGAAGACGAGGAGTCCCCTGACGAGCCAGCGAGCAAGCCCCCACGAGCTGCAATCCGCCTCGACGTCTTAGCCACGGTGGCTACGACGTCCAAGTAGTGTTGGTGCTGGGCCCTGCTTTCTTCTCGCGCGTGCGTGGTCTGGACCTCTTCTTGCTCAGTCGTAACATTGTGGCCACTCTCAGCGTAGCATAATCATTAATCTCAGTCGCGTTCTATGTTTATCCCATATCATATCTTCTGTCGCGACTGTGTTCGTAATTTCCACCAATACATGTAATATGCAATCATTTTGGTGCAGTAATCGTCTTCGTCTGCTGGGGTAGGCTGCATCGCCCTACCGGCAGTTCATCATTTGGTGCAGTAATATTTTCGTCTGCTTGGGTGGGCTGCACCGCCCCACCGGCAGTTCATCATCATGTCCGCGGTCGGATTAATCCTCGTCCGCCACTTGAGCCATCTGCAGCCGCTGCGCACTGCGTTTCTCACGCAGGTAGTCGTATAGTAGTCCTCCGCATGAGAGGTTGGCTGCGGGTTCCCACGTGGGGTCCTCGTAGCCGACCCACTTCACCAGGAACTCTCTGACCGCTCGCTCGGTGCTGTTGAGGAGAGGGATGCGGTCCTCAAGGATCGCTTCAACCTCATACTCACCGGCGAGTCGGTCGGGCTCCCAGCTGTCCTCGGGCAGTAGCTCCTCATCAAAGTCGAGTCTCGTTTCTTCTGTCACATCGGGAGCTAGACGAGTCTTCGGTCGTTCTCCGAATTCGTTCACTGCTTTCAAGCGGGATACGTGCACCACCGGGTAGAACCTGTACCCACTTCGATCGGGCAGGTCCAGCTCGAACGCATACTCGTCCACCTTCCTCTTGATTCGAAACGGGCCGTGCCATCGGTGTGCGAGCTTCTTAGTCAGCCCCGGTTTCACTCGTTCCATGTACAACCATGCTCGGTCTCCAGGTCGGAATAGCGGCTGCGTAGTCTCGCCTGGCGAGTTCTCGTCCGTGTTGTCGGATTCTCCAGGCTCCTCGGTAGCGGCCGGGTTCGTCATCCTCGTGGACTCAGGTATCGCAGCTCGTTCAGCTCGGTTTAAAGACTCGTTGTGTTTCTGAGCCCTGCGAGCCTTCTCCGTGGCTTGGTATTCCTTGGCCATTCCTAGAGCGATCTCTTGCTGCCTGTTAGCTTCGCGTCTCCATGTTAGTGCATCGGACTGTCGGCCGACTCCTCGTTTGAGGGAAGACGACATGGCTCGTAATGTTGACCGCGCATCCCAACCGTGTACTAAGTAGAACGGGGTGTCTTTCCTCGTCGAGTCGTGCGAGTTGTTGATCGCGAAGATTAGTTTCTCCACAATCTCGTCCCAATCCTGCTGTAGCGGGTCCTCTGCATACACTCTCACTGATTGTATCACAGTTTTCACCGAGCGTTCCTGTTGTCCGTTGGCTTGTGGTCGATAGCTCAGAGTCGCTCTTGATCTAGACTGCATCATCTCCGCGAATGCCTGGAAGACCTCGCTCATGAAGCGTGGGTCTCGATCGTGTCTGATCAACGATGGTGCGCCGAACCTGCGGTACACACACTCCTCAAACGCTTGGGCTACATGAAGCGCAGACGTATCTGCCATCGCTTTTCCCATGACAAAACCGGTAAACGCGCATTGGAACAGCAGGAGCGCGGTGTTCCCTCGCCGAGTCCTCGGTAGGGGAATCACGAAGTCCATGGACACCATCTGGAGTGGTCTCTCGGCCAGTATGTTACCTGGCGAGTATCCGCGGAGGTGTGGACGGCTCTTGCTGGAACTACAGTCGGGGCATGAGCGGACGTGTTTCTCCACATCGGCGAACAGGCCGATCCAATAATAGTCAGCCTTAACACGGTGGTAGGTTCGGACGATTCCTTGGTGACCTCCCTCCAGCGAGTCATGGCAGTTCTGCAGTACCTCCTGGACCATCGTCGTGGGCACTACTATGCGTAACGTTGTTTCCTCGGTCCGCTCTCTTCCCCACCGACGGTTCGCTCCAAGGAAGTACAGCAACCCGTCCTCACTTAGTACGAACTTGTCTACCATCTTCCAGGCCTCACGAGCTGCTCTGTAGCCGAGCTGTGCCTCTTCGCCTTTCAGCACTGCCTTGAGGTTAGACCAGCGAAGCTCCTCATCTTGGGCTCTGCTGATGCGTTCACGCCGTTCTCCTTGAACAACTAGGGGGTCGATATCGTCTGCCGATGGTTCGTGAATGCTCGTTGCGTCCGGTCTCGGTGGATCTTGTGGGTCTGGAGTCTCTTCGGCTTGGTCGTCGGGTCGGTTCCGCACCTCTGCGTCCTGGTTGATGATCACTGGTTCAGTTGCGAAGCGGACATGTTTCTGGCGAGCCCTTGCTTGGTGTCTCGTCACCGCAGCTACTTGTCCAGTTTCCCATGCAAAATCGAAAAAATTCTTACTACGGCCTTCGTCTCGGGTTTCCAGTACTCGTATCGAATTGATGGACCGCGTCACTACTTCTTCCGAGGTATCGGTCGAGGGTTCATAGATGACTTCATGGATGCGGTTCAGCACTTTCAGTTCGCGCTTCCTGTCTTCGCTCTCGACCACTGCAGACACTTTACTCTCGAGGGTCTCTCTAGCTAATGAGTCTGCTGCAGCATTGAACTCTCGGATTGCATGAAGATATTTCACTGACCGGAGTTTTGCTGTGAGTTCCTTGTGTCTGTTGAGTTGTGCTATCAGCGACTCCTTACGACAGGCGATCACCCCTAGGGATTGCTGGATTGCGAGTCTCGAGTCCCCGACGATCACTAGGTCCTCGGCCCCATGGTCTAGGGCAGCTGCGACACCGTTGTTCATGCCCGTGTACTCGGCCATGTTGACTGTTGTGGTCTCGAGGTAAGCACTCGCAGCGATCACTACTGTCCATTCGGGAAGTCGCCATAGGATCCACGCACAACTGCCATATCCACCGTGTTTCTCCGTCTTGGCAGATCCGTCGAAAGAAATGACGTACCCAACGTAGTCTCGTGGTAACCGAGCATACAACAATTGAGGGTCCATCCGAACACTTGGTGAGCCCCGTGTTGGTGGGGTCACCAGGCTGAGCGAGTCTTCGAGGTCAACAAAACTGGTGATGGTTGACTGAAGGAGTTGGGCAAACGCACAATCCTTCTCCTTGACGCGTTGTACTACCAAGTGCCAAGGTGACAGCAACACCGCGAACTGCGTGGCACGTCCGAACAGTGACTTGGACTTGTGCACCCACTCGAGTGTCGAGAAGCGCGTGTAGACATGGATAGTTCGTCCAGCCAGTTGGGTGTAACACACCTTCAGTAGTTGGAGCAAAGCGAGCACTTCTTTCTCTGCTGGGTGGTAATTCATCTCAGCGTCCTTGAGAACTCGCCCGCAGAACCGTACAGGGTGCATCAAACCATCGTGCTCCTGCATGAGGGTTGTACTCACTGCCCATTCGTTGGCGAACAAAGTCACATGTACTGGTAAGTCTCGACTGAAGTGTCGGAGGATGGGAGCGTCAGCGACCTTCTGCTGCAACGTGGCAAAACTGCGTCGAGCCGCGGAGAGGTCACCTCCTGTAGCGAAATCCTCGTCTTTGACCTGGTAGAGCGCTGCGCCGTAGACCGCAAAGTCTTGGATGAAGCGGCTGTAGTAGTTCAGCGCTCCAAGGAATGATTGCATCCCTTTCTTGGACCGCGGAAACGAAAGCTCGGTAATAGCCTTGAGCTTCTTCGGGTCCGCTCGGATCCCTGCCCGCGTGACCTCGTGAGACAGGAAGTCCACCTTCGACTGGACAAAGATACTCTTCGTGAAGCTAATACTGATGCGACACTCCTCGAACCGAGCGAGGAGTCGGTTCAGCGTTCCCAGGCAGTCTTCAAAGGACTCACCACCAAAACAGATATCGTCCACGAAGGAACGTCGTTCAAACACTGGTGTCAGTGTCGAAGCATCGGCTTCACCGTTCGTGAACATGTCGGCCAGCGGGCTATTCACCAACTCCGCCACCGAGCCTTCGGCCCGGTTGGCTCTGAGGTCTGCGTCGAACTTGGTCACCCCAGTGGAGGCGTCAGCGTCTGTGCTTGACTCCTCTCGCAGGGCTCGATCGTGTTCTTCTGCCGCCTGCATCAATGCGGCGTAGTGTTTCCATCCGCCCTTGGGCTGTACGAACCCCCACAAGGCGTTGTCAATCATGCGTTGGTAGATCATGGGAGCGTTTTTTAGCCCAAACGGCATTCGGAGCCACTCAAAATGGCCCAGTGCACAGACAAACGCCGAGACCTGCCGTGCTCTCCGAGTCATCATGATTGCCCAAAACCCGCTAGCAGCGTCGAGCGAGCAATACCAGAGATATTTCTCGAGATCCGTGAGGAGGTCGTCGACTAGCGGCATTGCATATTCCATGATTGCGGTCACGGCATTTACCATCTTGTAATCAATGCACAGTCTGATATCCACGCCGTTCTTTTTCAACACGATCACGATGGGCGACGCCCACGGGCTCGTCGAGAACGAGACCAACCCGGCCTTCAACAATCCTTTAAGCAACTCGTAGAGCTTCTTTAGGTGGCGAAGGGGCACTCGCCGAGCTTTCTGCTTGATAGGCAGGTGTCCTTGTACATCGATGTCGCACACCACCCCGTACGCCGGTGGCGGTAGTGCATTCCCGCTCGAGATCATAATCTTCTCATGTTCCTTGAGCACACGTACCACTTTCTCTTGGAGATCGAGGCTGAGTTCAGGGTGGCGAACATTCGTCGCCGAGTAATCGAGTTCCGTAGCCAAAGCCTCGGTCAGGTCAGGTAAGAAGGCTAGCTCATGAGCGTAGTCCTCCAGATTGATCGTGTTCGCAGCGTGTTCTGCTGTCGTGTACTCCTCCGTATGGTCGCTGTCTGCTTCCGCAGATAGCACCGTAGCAACAGACACGTACAATCGTTCCAAGATCTCGACCGAGCTCTCGCTGGACTTGCACTTGAATTCCGAATCCACCCTATGCTCATCGTCTGGTCCAGGGTCATCTTCCGAGGGGTCGTTTGGGGTGACCGAATGTCCTGAGCGTCCTTCAGGTAGACGTGTACTGGTCGCGGTCGCACCCGGCTCCTCGGTCATTCTCGGTTCAACTTCATCCTGGTTCGGTGGATCTGCATCCGCCGGCGCAGGTTCTTGGTTGGATTCACCGTCGGAAACGACGTCCCCGACAAGAAGTTCGCCCTGTGTACTCCATCCTCCTTCTCCTCGTTCAAGATGCGTTGTGCTGTTCACGTACTCCCTCTGAGTGGGTGTATCGTCGCTTGATCGCCTCAGGAGACGTGTCGGAGTAGTGTACTCGGGGCGTTCCACAGCCGAAGGTTGCGAAGCTAACCACTGGGCATACAATTCTCCTTCTCGCCGGAAGATCTCCTTATCACGGCTCCCCTCGTAGGCCAACAGCTGCCAGTCATTATAGCGACTGGAACTTAGTCGGACATACCCGTCAGACCGGGGAAGATCGCCGGTAGGCACCCATATCAACACCGGAGAGTGAGCTGAGCAGGAAGTGAGCCGGCTTGAGACGTTGGTCAGCCTCATCCTGACGAGCTTCCCTCGTTGCGATTTCACCACCGTCGGTAACAAGGCTCTCGTTCGTCGGACCCAAACCTCGTGGGTATCGGCCGGTGGCTGAACCCTCGGAAGGCGGTATTCTGCGAACTCTCAGCTGGGTACCAGCAAGTCTTCGGTGGGTCCTCCTGTCACGTGAGGTCCTTCTCCCCGATCGTCTTGCATGTTTAGTGTCCTGATGAGCGGGATACTCACTTCGTCCGGCAGGCGAGCTGTCGCGTGGAACATGTCCAACCGCACTCCCGCCGGGATCATGAAGTCTGTTCCCAGCACCACGTCAACTCCCGCTCCGTGGTCCATTATCCACAACTCGAACTCATACACATGCTGCCACCCCAGTGTCACCTTAACCAAAGCTCGCCGTTCGGTAGCCATCGTTCCTTTAGTGAATCCCTGAATCTCCATACAGCGACCGTGCCCTTGTACCTCGCGTAGCCGCAGTTGCTTAGCAAATCTCTCCGATATCACACTGACGTTCGCCCCGGTATCCAGGAGGATCCGTGTGCGCGCGTCATTCACCGCGCCCTTGACCAGAGCTCTCATCCGAGCTCTCCGATCAAACCTCTGCGCGGACCACCATCCGAGCCGTTCCCCAGGCTGCAGTTTTGTTGCTCCCTGGGTGTCTTGGCTTGAATAGGCTCCTCGTTGCACCGCACTTGATACCCAAACCTCGGTGCCACTTCCATCGTCTCCCTCTCTACTCGCTCGCTTCATCTCACCTCCCCCGAGGCTTGCGCCTCTCTCCTGTCCATTGTCTGTCATCGTCACCTTGTCGTTTTTATCATTGTTCGGCCGTTTGCTCGCTCCTACGAACGCGTAGACGCAGTCTGCGTCAATCGGTGGAGCGGCTAACTGTGGCAGCCCGATTGGGACCAACCCAGTTTCAGTTGGCGGGCTGCCTAGTTTAAATGGCTGCCGAAGATCAAGGTCTGGAGGTCAGGTGTAAGATCTTTCCTTTCCACCTTCGTCCGAATCAAGGAGGTGAGGGCCTGGAGAGCCTCGCACTTGCCTACGTCGTGCACCTGTTGGCACAATTTGCAGCGGCGGTAGCAGTAGTGAGCCGAATGCCCAGCTCCTCCACATGCTGCGCATGGTCCGTACTGGCGTGGCCGATTGTCGCGGTTGTCACGGTTGTCTCGATTGAAAGGCCTGTTACCACGGTCGAACCCTCGCCCAGGGTCACCCCCGCGGCGAGGTCGGTTGTCTGACCGGGCGAATGTCCCGTCGGCAGCGGCACGGCGTTCTTGCTCGCTTGCTGCTGCTACATGGTCTCTCTCTTCTTCCGTGTCATAGAACTCGTCGTCGTCCCTAATGCTGTGGTCGTCGTCCGAGTAGCCGTGATCGCTCGGGTCATCCTCTTCATCGCTATACGTATACCGCGTTTGAGTCGGACGCCCGGCCTGTCCACGTGCTGGTATACGCACTTGAAGTTCAGTCATCAGGTCGGACAAAGTCACCTCAGCTAGTGAGATCCGTGGGACATTACGTGAGTCATCACGACGGCGGTCGAATTCTCTTTCACGTCGGTCGGGTCGGTCGGACCGGTCCCGGCGGTAAGAGTCCCGAGTCACTTCGGGTCGTCTATCATCGCGCCGACGTGAGTTGTCCCGACTCCTCGGTGGATAACCATCACGGCTCTTTGCCGGATACGCTGGTCCCTCTCGGGGTGTCCTGCGCTCTTCCGACTTGAGGATATCGTTGATCATATCCTCGAGTTCATGGATGTCCTTCACCCGCACGTGACATAGGCGGCGTTCGAGGCCACGATCTCCACATGTTTCGAGGAAGCGTTGCACATGGTCTTTCGCATCGCGACCACCCCTCTCGAACTGCAGTCCTGCGTTGCGGGCATAACCGTTCAGCCGGTTGAGGTAGTCGCAGACGTGTTCAGCTCCTTCGCTCTTGGCAGAATAGTAGCGAGCCTTCGCAGACTGGCGGAACTGCGAGCAGTAATACTTAATAAAAGCATCACTGAGCAGCTTCCATTGACGTTTGGTCTTCTTCGGCAACTGACGGTACCAGTGTAGGGCTCCGTCACGAAGACTCAGTTCGAACGCCATGCACCACTCGTTCGGGGGAGTGTGCGTGCCCTTCATCTCGTAGACAAATGCTCGTAGCCACTGCATAGAGTTCTCACTCTTGTTACGGGATCCCGTGAAATGCTTGATCTGAGCGAGGGGCCGGTGGGTCGCGAGCTCGAGTCTCGGCGTCGAGTTCAGACGCTCAGTTTCGCTCAGTTCGAGTATTTGACGTGTAAGCTCGTCGGTTGGACTGTCGGGCCCGTCTCCGCGGTCGGTGTAGTCTTCACCACTGTCGTCATCCGACGAGTCCTCGCGGGGAACAAACCGGCGGGTCGTTCGTCGAGTGGAAGTGGTCGGTCGGGCTCCGCGGGTGCCTCGAGAAGTTTCGGACTCTCGAGACAGGCGGTCAGCTCGGCTCGTCGACCGAGGAGTCACCATGTGGGAGTCATGGAAATACGGCGAGCCCACCGTCTTGGTTGAGAATACCCCCTCGGTCGCGGACCGATCAGCCGAGTTCTCGGCCGACTTCTTGGGCGTCTGAGGAAGTGGGACTCTCGACGGGTCTTCTTCTTCCTGACCTCCAGGTGTCTTGGGAGGGCGTCCCAGGCTGATGTCCGATGTACCAAAGCTCAACCTGAGTTTCCTCTTCCACTTGTGCAGGTCCCGACCTGCGATCGTTGGCGTCCAACCTTCGAGTGCGGCCTCGGACGGGTGCGTTTGGGGCTCGCACCCCATCGCTCGGAGGAGTGACACCGTGTCCTCAACCACTTGGGTGGTGGTAATCGTGTTCACGGGCCACGCCAACTCACCACTCAGTTCAGCCCAGACGGACTGGCGAACCATCTGCGGAGTGAATTGTTGGATCCACTCACTGGATTCGATCATTTGCTCGAGCATCCGCCCGAGCACCTTGTTGGCAGCTGGAGTGCTGCTGTTCAGCGGGGGCCGGTACCCGCGGGATTCTTGAGGACCCTTAGTAACCTGCACCAAGGCTTTCGACTCCTCGGTGCTGTCCTCGTAATCGTCGTGGGCATGATCCGGCTTCGCAACTTCATCAAATTCAGACGCAAGACTTCGGGACAGGGAGCGCGAGCCCCCACTACGTCCCGCCGACAACATCGCGCCTTCCTGGTCGTCCAGCTCTTGCATCGCTGCTGGAGCCTTCTCTTCCAGGTCTTCATAGTCCATCATCGTATCCTTGGCGTCGGAACCTTCGTCTGCCGAGTCGTCGAAGCTGACCGACCTTTCGGAGATCGTCGACAACCGGGACGTCAGATCACTGGCGAGGGTTGACTGTGATGTCGGGTTTTGAACCTGAGTGACAGCCCTGCCCGAGGTCTAACGACATCGAGCCTCGCTGAGAAAGGTGACCGAGGCTTCTGATTGGTTACACATATTCCCCGCGTTTTAGTGCCAGCGGACTAGTTAGTGACTGGGAGTCACGGCGGGTTCTAATACAAACCCCGTCGTGACCTCCGGTCAGTCATGCCTGTACCCACTCTTTACCCTTTAGTCAGAATCCGGAATTAGGACGAAGCCTCGTCCAGTCGTAGGATTGGACCGAATGCTCGGTTTAGACTTGGCCTTTGTATAGACATTAGGGATTAGTTATGGTCGAGGCCTCACAGCCTCTAATTATTAAATCAGAGTAGAATTTCCCCCTCAAGCCTCAAGAGTCAAGTCCGTCTCCGGTAAGTCTAGCTAGCTTAGCCGTAGCCTCAGGATACACTCGGCCGTGGTGGGTTATGTCTACCGGTGAACTTAAGGTACATTAACTGAGAGTTCATCCTGGTAAGGCCAAGAGTAGAGAAGAGGCCGAGTGTTGAGAGGTATTAGAGACCTCATTGTGTATTTCTGGGAGAGTGGCACTGCCCCCCAGTATATTTGACCCCTGACTGAGGTTTTACTTCGGTCCCCCCTGTAAAAGGCCTTGACTGGCCCGGTACCCTTCCTTTCTGAGGGACTACAGGGGGTAAGCGCTAAGCGCAAATTGTGTACGCACCCTAGCCTTTGCTCGTGGCTAAGGGTGTATTTATATCTGTGGGAATACCTGCCTGACCCAACGGCGCACTTAGGCACATTCCAGCCCGGTGTACAGGGATCGGATCTGGTCTTCAGATTATATCCCGACGATATTCGCCGACCTTAACGGGAAAGCGTGTGTTGTTGGTAGGGCTCGTTCCCCTTACGTAGTAGGAGGGACGAGGACTCGTAAAATCGTGTTTCCCTACACGACAACTGGTGCCGCGACCCGGGACTGGTGTGACTTTAGTGTGTTGTGTGGTCTGTGTAGGTATTGCCCCTAACGAGCTTTGATAAGAGGAGAAAAGAGAAGAAAAACAAGAAGAACAAGAACAAGATGGCGAAAGGATCCAAGTCAGCGGTACCAGCCACGCCGGTCAGGCCGACGCGTGGACCGACCGGAGCTACGTCAACCCTCGCCAGTGATCTGACGTCCCGGTTGTCAACTATCTCCGAGAGGTCGGTCAGCTTCGACGACTCGGTGGACGAAGGTCCCGACGCCAAGGATACGATGATGGACTATGAAGACTTGGAAGAGAAGACTCCAGCAGCGATGCAGGAGTTGGATGACCAGGAAAGCGCGATGTTGTCGGCGGGACGTAGCGGGGGCTCGCGCTCCCTGTCCCGTAGTCTCGCGTCCGAATTTGATGAAGTTGCGAAGCCGGATCATGCCCACGACGATTACGAGGACAGCACCGAGGAGTCAAAAGCCTTGGTGCAGGTTATTAAAGGCCCTCAAGAATCCCGCGGGTACCGCCCCCCACTGAACAGCAGCACGCCAGCTGCCAACAAGGTGCTCGGGCGGATGCTCGAGCAAATGATCGAGTCCAGCGAGTGGATCCAACAATTCACTCCGCAGATGGTTCGCCAGTCCGTCTGGGCCGAGCTGAGCGGCGAGTTGGCGTGGCCTGTGAACACGATCACCACCACTCAGGTGGTCGAGGACACGGTGTCACTCCTCCGAGCGATGGGGTGCGAGCCCCAGACGCACCCGTCTGAAGCAGCGCTTGAAGGATGGACGCCGGCACTCGCAGGTCGTGACCTGCACAAGTGGAAGAGGAAGCTTCGGTTGAGCTTCGGAACGTCCGACATCAGCCTGGGACGCCCACCCAGGACTCCCGGGAATCAGGAGGAGGAAGACCCATCAAGAGTCCCGCTTCCACAGACTCCCAAGAAGTCGCCCGAAGGCTCGGCTGACCGAACCACCACGGAGGGAGTGTTCTCCGCCAAGACTGTGGGTTCACCGTACTTCCAAGACTCCCACATGGTGACACCTCGGTCAACGAGTCGGGCCGACCGCCTGTCGCGCGAGTCTGAGACCTCGCGGGGCAGTCGTAGCGTGCGACCAAGCACCTCCACTAGACGAACGGCTCGCAGATTCGTCCCGCGCGAGGATTCGTCTGACGATGACAGCGGCGAAGACTACACCGATCGTAGCAACGACCCTGACAGTCCAACCGACGAGCTGACGCGTCAAATACTCGAATTGAGTGAAACTGAACGCCTGAACTCGACGCCGAGGCTTGAGCTCGCAACGCACCGGCCCCTCGCTCAGATCAAGCATTTCACGGGATCCCGTAACAAGAGTGAGAACTCTATGCAGTGGCTGCGAGCATTTGTCTACGAGATGAAGGGTACACACACTCCCCCGAACGAGTGGTGCATGGCGTTCGAACTGAGCCTTCGTGACGGAGCCCTACACTGGTACCGTCAGTTGCCGAAGAAGACCAAACGTCAATGGAAGCTGCTCAGTGATGCTTTTATTAAGTATTACTGCTCGCAGTTCCGCCAGTCTGCGAAGGCTCGCTACTATTCTGCCAAGAGCGAAGGAGCTGAACACGTCTGCGACTACCTCAACCGGCTGAACGGTTATGCCCGCAACGCAGGACTGCAGTTCGAGAGGGGTGGTCGCGATGCGAAAGACCATGTGCAACGCTTCCTCGAAACATGTGGAGATCGTGGCCTCGAACGCCGCCTATGTCACGTGCGGGTGAAGGACATCCATGAACTCGAGGATATGATCAACGATATCCTCAAGTCGGAAGAGCGCAGGACACCCCGAGAGGGACCAGCGTATCCGGCAAAGAGCCGTGATGGTTATCCACCGAGGAGTCGGGACAACTCACGTCGGCGCGATGATAGACGACCCGAAGTGACTCGGGACTCTTACCGCCGGGACCGGTCCGACCGACCCGACCGACGTGAAAGAGAATTCGACCGCCGTCGTGATGACTCACGTAATGTCCCACGGATCTCACTAGCTGAGGTGACTTTGTCCGACCTGATGACTGAACTTCAAGTGCGTACACCAGCACGTGGACAGGCCGGGCGTCCGACTCAAACGCGGTATACGTATAGCGATGAAGAGGATGACCCGAGCGATCACGGCTACTCGGACGACGACCACAGCATTAGGGACGACGACGAGTTCTATGACACGGAAGAAGAGAGAGACCATGTAGCAGCAGCAAGCGAGCAAGAACGCCGTGCCGCTGCCGACGGGACATTCGCCCGGTCAGACAACCGACCTCGCCGCGGGGGTGACCCTGGGCGAGGGTTCGACCGTGGTAACAGGCCTTTCAATCGAGACAACCGTGACAACCGCGACAATCGGCCGCGCCAGTACGGACCATGCGCAGCATGTGGAGGAGCTGGGCATTCGGCTCACTACTGCTACCGCCGCTGCAAATTGTGCCAACAGGTGCACGACGTAGGCAAGTGCGAGGCTCTCCAGGCCCTCACCTCCTTGATTCGGACGAAGGTGGAAAGGAAAGATCTTACACCCGACCTCCAGACCTTGATCTTCGGCAGCCATTTAAACTAGGCAGCCCGCCAACTGAAACTGGGTTGGTCCCAATCGGGCTGCCACAGTTAGCCGCTCCACCGATTGACGCAGACTGTGTCTACGCGTTCGTAGGAGCGAGCAAACGGCCGAAGAATGATAAAAACGACAAGGTGACGATGACAGACAATGGACAGGAGAGAGGCGCAAGCCTCGGGGGAGGTGAGATGAAGCGAGCGAGTAGAGAGGAAGACGATGGAAGTGGCACCGAGGTTTGGGTATCAAGTGCGGTGCAACGAGGAGCCTATTCAAGCCAAGACACCCAGGGAGCAACAAAACTGCAGCCTGGGGAACGGCTCGGATGGTGGTCCGCGCAGAGGTTTGATCGGAGAGCTCGGATGAGAGCTCTGGTCAAGGGCGCGGTGAATGACGCACGCACACGGATCCTCCTGGATACCGGGGCGAACGTCAGTGTGATATCGGAGAGATTTGCTAAGCAACTGCGGCTACGCGAGGTACAAGGGCACGGTCGCTGTATGGAGATTCAAGGATTCACTAAAGGAACGATGGCTACCGAACGGCGAGCCTTGGTTAAGGTGACACTGGGGTGGCAAAATGTGTATGAGTTCGAGTTGTGGATAATGGACCACGGAGCGGGAGTTGACGTGGTGCTGGGAACAGACTTCATGATCCCGGCGGGAGTGCGGTTGGACATGTTCCACGCGACAGCTCGCCTGCCGGACGAAGTGAGTATCCCGCTCATCAGGACACTGAACATGCGAGACGATCGGGGAGAAGGACCTCACGTGACAGGAGGACCCACCGAAGACTTGCTGGTACCCAGCCGAGAGTTCGCAGAATACCGCCTTCCGAGGGTTCAGCCACCGGCCGATACCCACGAGGTTTGGGTTCGACGAACGAGAGCCTTGTTACCGACGGTGGTGAAATCGCAACGAGGGAAGCTCGTCAGGATGAGGCTGACCAACGTCTCAAGCCGGCTCACTTCCTGCTCAGCTCACTCTCCGGTGTTGATATGGGTGCCTACCGGCGATCTTCCCCGGTCTGACGGGTATGTCCGACTAAGTTCCAGTCGCTATAATGACTGGCAGTTGTTGGCCTATGAGGGGAGCCGTGATAAGGAGATCTTCCGGCGAGAAGGAGAATTGTATGCCCAGTGGTTAGCTTCGCAACCTTCGGCTGTGGAACGCCCAGAGTACACTACTCCGACACGTCTCCTGAGGCGATCAAGCGACGATACACCCACTCAGAGGGAGTACGTGAACAGCACAACGCATCTTGAACGAGGAGAAGGAGGATGGAGTACACAGGGCGAACTTCTTGTCGGGGACGTCGTTTCCGACGGTGAACCCAACCAAGAACCTGCGCCGGCGGATGCAAACCCACCGAACCAGGATGAAGTTGAACCGAGAATGACCGAGGAGCCGGGTGCGACCGTGACCAGTACACGCCTACTTGAAGGACGCTCAGGACATTCGGTCACCCCCAACGACCCCTCGGAAGATGACCCTGGACCAGGCGATGAGAATAGGGTGGATTCGGAATTCAAGTGCAAGTCCAGCGAGAGCTCGGTCGAGATCTTGGAACGATTGTACGTGTCTGTCGCTACGGTGCTCCCTGCGGAAGCAGACGGTGACCAGACGGAGGAGTACACGACAGCAGAACACGCTGCGAACACGATCAATCTAGAGGACTACGCTCATGAGCTAGCCTTCTTACCTGACCTGACCGAGGCTTTGGCTACGGAACTCGATTACTCGGCGACGAATGTTCGCCACCCTGAACTCAGCCTCGATCTCCAAGAGAAAGTGGTACGTGTGCTCAAGGAACATGAGAAGATTATGATCTCGAGCGGGAATGCACTACCGCCACCGGCGTACGGGGTGGTGTGCGACATCGATGTGCAAGGACACCTGCCTATCAAGCAGAAAGCTCGGCGAGTGCCCCTTCGCCACCTAAAGAAGCTCTACGAGTTGCTTAAGGGATTGTTGAAGGCCGGGTTGGTCTCGTTCTCGACGAGCCCGTGGGCGTCGCCCATCGTGATCGTGTTGAAAAAGAACGGCGTGGATATCAGACTGTGCATTGATTACAAGATGGTAAATGCCGTGACCGCAATCATGGAATATGCAATGCCGCTAGTCGACGACCTCCTCACGGATCTCGAGAAATATCTCTGGTATTGCTCGCTCGACGCTGCGAGCGGGTTTTGGGCAATTATGATGACTCGGAGAGCACGGCAGGTCTCGGCGTTTGTCTGTGCACTGGGCCATTTTGAGTGGCTCCGAATGCCGTTTGGGCTAAAAAACGCTCCCATGATCTACCAACGCATGATTGACAATGCCTTGTGGGGGTTCGTACAGCCCAAGGGTGGATGGAAACACTACGCCGCATTGATGCAGGCGGCAGAAGAACACGATCGAGCCCTGCGCGAGGAGTCAAGCACAGACGCTGACGCCTCCACTGGGGTGACCAAGTTCGACGCAGACCTCAGAGCCAGCCGGGCCGAAGGCTCGGTGGCGGAGTTGGTGAATAGCCCGCTGGCCGACATGTTCACGAACGGTGAAGCCGATGCTTCGACACTGACACCAGTGTTTGAACGACGTTCCTTCGTGGACGATATCTGTTTTGGTGGTGAGTCCTTTGAAGACTGCCTGGGAACGCTGAACCGACTCCTCGCTCGGTTCGAGGAGTGTCGCATCAGTATTAGCTTCACGAAGAGTATCTTTGTCCAGTCGAAGGTGGACTTCCTGTCTCACGAGGTCACGCGGGCAGGGATCCGAGCGGACCCGAAGAAGCTCAAGGCTATTACCGAGCTTTCGTTTCCGCGGTCCAAGAAAGGGATGCAATCATTCCTTGGAGCGCTGAACTACTACAGCCGTTTCATCCAAGACTTTGCGGTCTACGGCGCAGCGCTCTACCAGGTCAAAGACGAGGATTTCGCTACAGGAGGTGACCTCTCCGCGGCTCGACGCAGTTTTGCCACGTTGCAACAGAAGGTCGCTGACGCTCCCATCCTCCGACACTTCAGTCGAGACCTACCAGTACATGTGACTTTGTTCGCCAACGAATGGGCAGTGAGTACAACCCTCATGCAGGAGCACGATGGTTTGATGCACCCTGTACGGTTCTGCGGGCGAGTTCTCAAGGACGCTGAGATGAATTACCACCCAGCAGAGAAAGAAGTGCTCGCTTTACTCCAACTACTGAAGGTGTGTTACACCCAACTGGCTGGACGAACTATCCATGTCTACACGCGCTTCTCGACACTCGAGTGGGTGCACAAGTCCAAGTCACTGTTCGGACGTGCCACGCAGTTCGCGGTGTTGCTGTCACCTTGGCACTTGGTAGTACAACGCGTCAAGGAGAAGGATTGTGCGTTTGCCCAACTCCTTCAGTCAACCATCACCAGTTTTGTTGACCTCGAAGACTCGCTCAGCCTGGTGACCCCACCAACACGGGGCTCACCGAGTGTTCGGATGGACCCTCAATTGTTGTATGCTCGGTTACCACGCGACTACGTTGGGTACGTCATTTCTTTCGACGGATCTGCCAAGACGGAGAAACACGGTGGATATGGCAGTTGTGCGTGGATCCTATGGCGACTTCCCGAATGGACAGTAGTGATCGCTGCGAGTGCTTATCTCGAGACCACAACAGTCAACATGGCCGAGTACACGGGCATGAACAACGGTGTCGCAGCTGCCCTAGACCATGGGGCCGAGGACCTAGTGATCGTTGGGGACTCGAGACTCGCAATCCAGCAATCCCTAGGGGTGATCGCCTGTCGTAAGGAGTCGCTGATAGCACAACTCAACAGACACAAGGAACTCACAGCAAAACTCCGGTCAGTGAAATATCTTCATGCAATCCGAGAGTTCAATGCTGCAGCAGACTCATTAGCGGGAGAGACCCTCGAGAGTAAAGTGTCTGCAGTGGTCGAGAGCGAAGACAGGAAGCGCGAACTGAAAGTGCTGAACCGCATCCATGAAGTCATCTATGAACCCTCGACCGATACCTCGGAAGAAGTAGTGACGCGGTCCATCAATTCGATACGAGCACTGGAAACCCGAGACGAGAGCCGTAGTAAGAATTTTTTCGATTTTGCGTGGGAAACTGGACAAGTAGCTGCAGTGACGAGACACCAAGCAAGGGCTCGCCAGAAACATGTCCGCTTCGCAACTGAACCAGTGATCATCAACCAGGACGCAGAGGTGCAGAACCGACCTGACGACCAAGTCGAAGAGACTCCAGATCCACAAGATCCACCGGGACCGGACGCAACGAGCATTCACGAACCATCGGCAGACGATATCGACCCCCTAGTTGTTCAAGGAGAACGGCGTGAACGCATCAGCAGAGCCCAAGATGAGGAGCTTCGCTGGTCTAACCTCAAGGCAGTGCTGAAAGGCGAAGAGGCACAGCTCGGCTACAGAGCAGCTCGTGAGGCCTGGAAGATGGTAGACAAGTTCGTACTAAGTGAGGACGGGTTGCTGTACTTCCTTGGAGCGAACCGTCGGTGGGGAAGAGAGCGGACCGAGGAAACAACGTTACGCATAGTAGTGCCCACGACGATGGTCCAGGAGGTACTGCAGAACTGCCATGACTCGCTGGAGGGAGGTCACCAAGGAATCGTCCGAACCTACCACCGTGTTAAGGCTGACTATTATTGGATCGGCCTGTTCGCCGATGTGGAGAAACACGTCCGCTCATGCCCCGACTGTAGTTCCAGCAAGAGCCGTCCACACCTCCGCGGATACTCGCCAGGTAACATACTGGCCGAGAGACCACTCCAGATGGTGTCCATGGACTTCGTGATTCCCCTACCGAGGACTCGGCGAGGGAACACCGCGCTCCTGCTGTTCCAATGCGCGTTTACCGGTTTTGTCATGGGAAAAGCGATGGCAGATACGTCTGCGCTTCATGTAGCCCAAGCGTTTGAGGAGTGTGTGTACCGCAGGTTCGGCGCACCATCGTTGATCAGACACGATCGAGACCCACGCTTCATGAGCGAGGTCTTCCAGGCATTCGCGGAGATGATGCAGTCTAGATCAAGAGCGACTCTGAGCTATCGACCACAAGCCAACGGACAACAGGAACGCTCGGTGAAAACTGTGATACAATCAGTGAGAGTGTATGCAGAGGACCCGCTACAGCAGGATTGGGACGAGATTGTGGAGAAACTAATCTTCGCGATCAACAACTCGCACGACTCGACGAGGAAAGACACCCCGTTCTACTTAGTACACGGTTGGGATGCGCGGTCAACATTACGAGCCATGTCGTCTTCCCTCAAACGAGGAGTCGGCCGACAGTCCGATGCACTAACATGGAGACGCGAAGCTAACAGGCAGCAAGAGATCGCTCTAGGAATGGCCAAGGAATACCAAGCCACGGAGAAGGCTCGCAGGGCTCAGAAACACAACGAGTCTTTAAACCGAGCTGAACGAGCTGCGATACCTGAGTCCACGAGGATGACGAACCCGGCCGCTACCGAGGAGCCTGGAGAATCCGACAACACGGACGAGAACTCGCCAGGCGAGACTACGCAGCCGCTATTCCGACCTGGAGACCGAGCATGGTTGTACATGGAACGAGTGAAACCGGGGCTGACTAAGAAGCTCGCACACCGATGGCACGGCCCGTTTCGAATCAAGAGGAAGGTGGACGAGTATGCGTTCGAGCTGGACCTGCCCGATCGAAGTGGGTACAGGTTCTACCCGGTGGTGCACGTATCCCGCTTGAAAGCAGTGAACGAATTCGGAGAACGACCGAAGACTCGTCTAGCTCCCGATGTGACAGAAGAAACGAGACTCGACTTTGATGAGGAGCTACTGCCCGAGGACAGCTGGGAGCCCGACCGACTCGCCGGTGAGTATGAGGTTGAAGCGATCCTTGAGGACCGCATCCCTCTCCTCAACAGCACCGAGCGAGCGGTCAGAGAGTTCCTGGTGAAGTGGGTCGACTACGAGGACCCCACGTGGGAACCCGCAGCCAACCTCTCATGCGGAGGGCTACTATACGACTACCTGCGTGAGAAACGCAGTGCGCAGCGGCTGCAGATGGCTCAAGTGGCGGACGAGGATTAATCCGACCGCTGACATGATGATGAACTGCCGGTGGGGCGGTGCAGCCCACCCAAGCAGATGAAAATATTACTGCACCAAATGATGAACTGCCGGTGGGGCGGTGCAGCCCACCCAAGCAGATGAAAATATTACTGCACCAAATGATGAACTGCCGGTAGGGCGATGCAGCCTACCCCAGCAGACGAAGATGATTACTGCACCAAAATGATTGCATGTTACATGTACTTGTGGAAATTACGAACACAGTCGCGGCAGAAGATATGATATGGGCTAAACATAGAACGCGACTGAGATTAATGATTATGCTACGCTGAGAGTGGCCACAATGTTACGACTGAGCAAGAAGAGGTCCAGACCACGCACGCGCGAGAAGAAAGCAGGGCCCAGCACCAACACTACTTGGACGTCGTAGCCACCGTGGCTAAGACGTCGAGGCGGATTGCAGCCCGTGGGGGCTTGCCCGCTGGCTCGTCAGGAGACTCCTCGTCTTCGGCAGCGGAGTCGGCGGAGTCACCTGCTTCCTCGCCCCCAGCACCGCCGTCACTCTGGGTGTGCGGCTTGCGGGACAGCGACGAGTGCTTCGGCGCTGACTTCTTGGACGATCCACCAACAGCCGGGGTGTCGCTCAGAGTGCCCTCGGACAGGACCTCGTCGTCCTCTTCTTCCACTTCGGATGCAGGACGAGGCCCATGGTAATCCGTGTAGTCTTGGACCCACTGGGCCGTGACGTCGCAGGGATCCAACGAAGAATCGACCTGCACGGCCGAAGCAACCTCCTGGAAGTTGAAGCCTGTCGGCACGAACAGCGGGGCCTTGGGATTGCAGGGCGCGAACGAGGTGTTGTACGGGTGAGCGGCCGGAACATCCACCCAGCAATTGCGCCAAGGCTCGTGTCCATCCACCGCCAGCACCTCTTTGACCCAGTCAGACGAGACAGGAGCCCATGGCAGCGGCTCCAGCGAATACAGGAGGATCGAAGGCTCGAACAGGATCTCGGGCGAACACAAGACCACGCCGTCAGCATCCGGCAAGCACCAAGTCCACAGACGCTTGGGAATCTGAAGGCGCAGACGATCGGCGCGAGCATTCCGGTCACGGGCATACTCAGTCCACGCTGCGAGAATGGCCAGATACAGCGGCGAAGTCTCGCCCAAGATGGCTGCGAGCTGCTGGAGCCAACGCTCGACAGAGGCGGTAGCAATCCAGTGCCCACGCTCGTAGAGCGCAAAACCAAGGTCGTCCTTCTCTGTAGAACCAAACGACTTGCCACGAAATTGCCGCCAAAGCTTGACCACGATCGCGACGCCATCAGCCCGGATAGAGATAGTCTTGTCCGGCATGAACTCTGACGCGTCAAAGAGACACGGCTCGTCGGGAAGGCTGGCGAGGAGACGCTGATAGGGGTGATCCGGGTTGGTCCAGTCGGCAAAAGCCCTGATCCCTTCCACCGAGCACTGGACCAGAACCGAAGCCGGAATGGACTTTGGCACACGGATCTCCATGATCATGGTCCAGCATTCCTGAGCGCCAGGAGCCGTGAACGGAGGGTCCAACACCTGGCTCGCAGAGTCCGAATGCTTCTTGGGCGTCTTGGTCGACGAGGGCTTGCTGCGAGGAGGAGGCGAACTGTCTGGACGCAGAGCACGGGAAGACGGAGACGGCTGCGACTTCCGACTTGGCACCGAGTGCTTAACAGCTCGAGCCGGTTTGACTGTCTTCGCAGGCTTGGCGACCTTGGATGGCTTGGCTTTAGCAGGTTTGCTCTTAGCCGCCTTAGCCGGCTTGCCAGCACGAGCTTTCGGCCCGATGACCATCGTCTCGAAGGTCGAGGGCTGAGAGCTGTACACGAAACCATCGCCTGCATCTTGGCCCGCCACGGATCTGGCAGAAGATGAAGACGCACCAGGATTCGACCCGAGTACTACGGCGTCCGACGCATTCTCTCGCTCCACAGCCGACTTGGATTGGAGCGAAGCCACGGTTGACGCAGGACGGACAGGTCGGCCATCGCGACGCGGTGGGATCACCACGGCCGCTTCGAACGGGGAGTCCCGAGCTGACTTGGCAACGCGAGGAGTCGAGGGTGGAGGACCTGGCAACGACGACGACGACGCCGAGGTTTCCGGACGACGTGGAGAAGGAGGCGGAGTACATCCCGCCGAGGACGTCGGAATGCTAACCGCTGGCAGAGCACTGGGCGGAGGAGCGACCGGAGCCGACTGGTCGCTGACGACCTCTTGAGATTCGGCAACCGCCCCCGACGACACCCCGGCGTGACCTGAAGGAGGAACAGAGTGAGCAACCCCAGCCGTGGAGGAGCCGGACTTCGAGCGAAGATCCACTGACGGCTTGCCCAGTCGCGGCTTGCGACGAGAGGGTGATTGGACCTTCGAAGCAGAGTGAGACGACGCCCGCTTCTTCTTGGACTTCGGCGAAGTGGACGACCTCTTCCGGCGCTTGGGTGGGGGCTCGACGAAGACCACGTCAGAGTCCTCCGAGGACCCGTCAGACGACGAATCCGAATCATGACCAGCGGGAACAGCGGCCGCTGAAGAAGTAGCAGGGCGCTTGGACCCGGCCGAGGTCTCGGTCGGTTGGAGCTGGATGGATCGAACTTGGTCCAGGAGAGTCTGGAACCCCTCAGGAAGCGCGGTATCAGTTCCATGATCTCTCTGACGAAGCTCGAGGTACTCACGGAACGACTTGAGACACGACGTGAGGTCAGACAACCCCTTCTTGATCCTCAAACGGTCGTTGCGGACTGTCTTACGGGCATCTTCGAGCTTCTTATCATACCCCTTGATCCGAGCCTTCAAGAGGTCGATGATGTCGGCACTCTTCTGGAGCGACACCGCAGCCAGCGCAGCTTGACGATTCACCTCGTCTCGCTCCTCTCGGAGCGCGCTCGCTTCCTCGACCGCTTCATTGCGCTCGTTGGAGATCGACGCGCACAACGACTCGGCCTGGCGACGGAGATCTGTCTCCTTGTAGAGCCACTTCTCGCACTCGCGAAGCTGCTCACGGTGGTAGCGCACGTCCACGCGGAGGATCTCCATCTCCGTGTCCCAGTCAGCCGGCGGAGTGTTAGCACCAGGGGCTACAGCGTGGACGATGGTGTCCAGGTCGTGGGCGCCCTCGAGCCTTCGGTCAAGGTCAGGATCAACCCGGAGCGGCGGACAGCGGACCAAGCCCACCATGAGGTGAGCGAGGTTTGTGAAGTACCGCTCGTTGAAAGACTCCAGTCGACGCACGGCTGAGTCGGACACGTCTTGAACGACCCCTTCCAGAGCGTACGCCGACGCCGACTCCCGCGCAGAAGGCACTGGTTCAACAGGAGGCACAGCGTAGCGAGAGTTCGTCCGACAGTAACGAGACGGATCGTGTGGCGAGTTCGGCGGTGAGACGGGCGACTGGCAGCGTTGGCGAGGATTCGACGGAGTCGACGGAGGAACAAGGTTGAGCGTCGCCCCGCCGGTAGGAGGCCGAACGGGAGTTGGCGGCGCTTGACCAGTACGTCCGGAAGCCGCCCCCGGAGCCAGGATACCAGGCACAGTCCCAACAGGGGCTCCAGTAGCACCGGCAGCCTGGGGCTCGTCCGACGCCCCGTGTGCCAACGCAGGGACGGGAGTTGGCGACGAAGGAACCCCGGCGCTGGACGACGGGGTACCAACCGGAGAAGACAGCACCTCAGTGGACGCGTCCTCAGACGGGGAAGCGCTGTCGGGTGGCGGATCTTCAGCATCGACGACCGGAGTACCAGACGAACCTTCATCAACAGGCGGCGGAGCAACGACGCCAGCAGCTTCTTCTGGCCGGGTGGAATCGAACTGCAAGGCAAAGGATGAGAAGACAAGGTTCATGACAAAGATCCAGCAAACAGCAAGCAGTGGCAGCGAGGACTTACCCCGAGGGCGGCGCCGACGGCGCGGATGGCGCCTTGAGCTTGGGCAATGGCGTGTGGCATGGCGAACGACGAATGCGGAGTGCACCACGACGCTCACCACTCTGGCAGGCTCGTGTCGAGGTGGGGGCTGTTGTGATGTCGGGTTTTGAACCTGAGTGACAGCCCTGCCCGAGGTCTAACGACATCGAGCCTCGCTGAGAAAGGTGACCGAGGCTTCTGATTGGTTACACATATTCCCCGCGTTTTAGTGCCAGCGGACTAGTTAGTGACTGGGAGTCACGGCGGGTTCTAATACAAACCCCGTCGTGACCTCCGGTCAGTCATGCCTGTACCCACTCTTTACCCTTTAGTCAGAATCCGGAATTAGGACGAAGCCTCGTCCAGTCGTAGGATTGGACCGAAGGCTCGGTTTAGACTTGGCCTTTGTATAGACATTAGGGATTAGTTATGGTCGAGGCCTCACAGCCTCTAATTATTAAATCAGAGTAGAATTTCCCCCTCAAGCCTCAAGAGTCAAGTCCGTCTCCGGTAAGTCTAGCTAGCTTAGCCGTAGCCTCAGGATACACTCGGCCGTGGTGGGTTATGTCTACCGGTGAACTTAAGGTACATTAACTGAGAGTTCATCCTGGTAAGGCCAAGAGTAGAGAAGAGGCCGAGTGTTGAGAGGTATTAGAGACCTCATTGTGTATTTCTGGGAGAGTGGCACTGCCCCCCAGTATATTTGACCCCTGACTGAGGTTTTACTTCGGTCCCCCCTGTAAAAGGCCTTGACTGGCCCGGTACCCTTCCTTTCTGAGGGACTACAGGGGGTAAGCGCTAAGCGCAAATTGTGTACGCACCCTAGCCTTTGCTCGTGGCTAAGGGTGTATTTATATCTGTGGGAATACCTGCCTGACCCAACGGCGCACTTAGGCACATTCCAGCCCGGTGTACAGGGATCGGATCTGGTCTTCAGATTATATCCCGACGATATTCGCCGACCTTAACGGGAAAGCGTGTGTTGTTGGTAGGGCTCGTTCCCCTTACGTAGTAGGAGGGACGAGGACTCGTAAAATCGTGTTTCCCTACACGACATGACGTAGCTCCGGTCGGTCCACGCGTCGGTCTGACCGGCGTGGCTGGTACCGCTGACTTGGATCCTTTCGCCATCTTGTTCCTGTTCTTCTTGTTTCTCTTTCTCTTTTCCTCTCTTCTCAAAGCTCGTTTGGGCAATACCTACACAGACCACACAACACACTAAAGTCACACCAGTCCCGGGTCGCGGCACCAGTTGTCGTGTAGGGAAACACGATTTTACGAGTCCTCGTCCCTCCTACTACGTAAGGGGAACGAGCCCTACCAACAACACACGCTTTCCCGTTAAGGTCGGCGAATATCGTCGGGATATAATCTGAAGACCAGATCCGATCCCTGTACACCGGGCTGGAATGTGCCTAAGTGCGCCGTTGGGTCAGGCAGGTATTCCCACAGATATAAATACACCCTTAGCCACGAGCAAAGGCTAGGGTGCGTACACAATTTGCGCTTAGCGCTTACCCCCTGTAGTCCCTCAGAAAGGAAGGGTACCGGGCCAGTCAAGGCCTTTTACAGGGGGGACCGACGTAAAACCTCAGTCAGGGGTCAAATATACTGGGGGGCAGTGCCACTCTCCCAGAAATACACAATGAGGTCTCTAATACCTCTCAACACTCGGCCTCTTCTCTACTCTTGGCCTTACCAGGATGAACTCTCAGTCAATGTACCTTAAGTTCACCGGTAGACATAACCCACCACGGCCGAGTGTATCCTGAGGCTACGGCTAAGCTAGCTAGACTTACCGGAGACGGACTTGACTCTTGAGGCTTGAGGGGGAAATTCTACTCTGATTTAATAATTAGAGGCTGTGAGGCCTCGACCATAACTAATCCCTAATGTCTATACAAAGGCCAAGTCTAAACCGAGCCTTCGGTCCAATCCTACGACCGGACGAGGCTTCGTCCTAATTCCGGATTCTAACTAAAGGGTAAAGAGTGGGTACAGGTATGACTGACCGGAGGTCACGACGGGGTTTGTATTAGAACCCGCCGTGACTCCCAGTCACTAACTAGTCCGCTGGCACTAAAACGCGGGGAATGTGTGTAACCAATCAGAGGCCTCGGTCACCTTTCTCAGCGAGGCTCGATGTCGTTAGACCTCGGGCAGGGCTGTCACTCAGGTTCAAAACCCGACATCACATGACGATGCCGGGGCTACTGGCACGGCCGACGAGAGCTTTGAGGATGAGGAGCTGGATGACGTTTTCGAGACGCCCGACGACGCGAGGGTGCCTCGAGTGCACTGGGGGCCGATATTAACTGGTCTACACCTATAGATCTTGTTGACTACGACGACTTCGTGAAGGACGAGGTCGCTTTCCAGGCGATGCGAACTGACGGCTGGGAGTTGGACCCGGACAAGTTTCCTGAATGTCGTGTAGGAACACGCTGAAAATCTCGCTACCGTAAGGTACGAGTCCCATCAACAACACACGTCCCCCTAATTAGGTCAACGAAAGTTGGAATCAAACCTGAGGTCCAGGAACGATCCCTTACACCGGGTTGGATATAAGCCTCTGTGTACCAAGGTTGTCTTCGGTCAACCCAAAACCTGCACTAACTAGCCACGAACGAGGGCTAGAATGCAATATAGCGCTTTCGCGCAACCCTTTTGCAGTCCCTCAGATGAAAGGGTACCGGCGGATTAGGCCTAATACAAAGGAGACCGAGGTAATCCTCGGTCGGTAGTAAAATATACTCTAGGGGACTAATACACCCCACACACACACAGAACGATACTCTAAGTACCGCTCTAGCCTCTCGGCCACGCCAACTCTTGGCTTGACCTCGGCGGACTATTAATTAATTAATCTCTAGTCCGTCAGCGGCCATACCACTAAGCCAGGCGTATCCAGGCACTACAGCAAGCTAGCTAACACTTACCGGAGTCGGACTTAACCTCTGAAGACTTGGGGGGAAGACTGCTGATTTATTACTGAGTATTCAGAGGCTCTGAGAGCCTCTGCAGATCATCCTATAGCTAATCCTAATCCTACATACAAATATCTAGTATAAAACGAATCTCGATGTGGCGACCTCTGTACACTCATCAATAATGACGGTGATTACGCCAGAGGTACCTCGAGGGTCGATCGAGGCTTCGGTCGTCCGAACGAGGCTTCGGCCACCTGACCGAGGCTTCCACTTAAGTACGACGAGGCTTCGGGGGTACGACCGAGGCTTCCACTTGGGACGACCGAGGACCTATTACTAAATCGGCGTATTTAGCCTCGGTCGGGTATTTATTATGGCCCGCCGAGGCTTGTGTCACTACCGAGTTCCATGTCACTCTATCGCGGGAAATGTAATCCACCAATCAGAACCCAGAACAGCATTTCACTGAAAGGTTTGACGGTGGCGGCATGAGCAACAGAGCTGCCGCGCCGCGGCCAAATCTCCACGCCACAACTGCCCCCGGCGCGATGCGAACCTGCCCCGATGGAGAGCGTCGTGTCGCCTCTCGAATGCGCCGCCATGGTGCGCGTGGCGTGCTCTGTAGCCCTTGTCCCAGCATCCATCCTTCGGTCAGTTCTTGGCATCTTGAGTGTCGGTAGCTTATCCTCGTTGGCACTTGCCGTGGCGTCTACGGCGCTAGAATCCTCGCTGGCGCTTCAATTGCCTCATATGTAATCACATAAAGCTGCGGATCTACCCACCGAGCCTTTAAACTCACCAAGGCTGTCCGTGGGAAGTCACCCAAGGGTCGTACAAAGACTGCCTGAAGGGTCACCCTAGAGGTCTTGCTCCATGATCGTCCTGAGCGCTCTCGTGACTTGTGCGGCGAATTAAGCCTCGTTCGTTCTTTCTCCAGCCTCGGCTATGTCGACTCGAACTGGTCAGGTACCGACCGAGGATTGAAGTGTAGCGGGCACAGCTTTTGGCGGCTCAATCTTCTTTCATCGGAATCCGCTCCACCGAGACTTCATTCGCTGCTGAGTAGGAGGCACTCAAGGGTCATCCGAAAGGTTGTACGAAGAGCCTGAAGGGTTGCCGAGGGATATCCGAAGGCTTCTCCACAGGCGTCCTGACCGATACCGAGGCTTCTGCGGCGATTTAAACATCCGTCGTTCGTTCTCGTTTGCCGCATCGTCTGTTTAGAGCCTCGGTCGCCCCACCAGTAGTTTCACACTCGTGCCTTCTTCCTCTCGACGCAACGACCGAGGGCTGCAGCACCGTTCTTGAGTTTTCATCACGATTCGTTCCTTCACATGCACATATGCAGTTCTCGTTTGGTATCCATCTTCGTCTGTCACTGCGAGCCAATTGCTCCTCGCAGGCAGTTCATTCCTCGGTTGTGCATGCAGCAGATCCTCCTCTGCAACGTGGACAACTCGTTCACCGGTATTCTTCTTCGTCTGTCTCTGCGAGCCGGATAACCCTCGCAGGCAGTTCAATGTTCGGTTGCTCGTGATAAGTTTAGAGGTCGGCCGACGCCTCGGTCACTCTCCGAGTTCGTACACTTCCATCGGCGGGATAATTTTGCGGCTCCATCAGGTTTGCCACGTTCCATGTAAGGCCAAACGCGAATCATACGCCGACGTAGGGACCGCGGTCGTGCATATAGAGCATTGCACGCTGCCCTTTCGTCCGAGGAAGTCCCGACCGAGGGTTCGTTCACAATAGTAGTCGGTGCCATATTGCACGAGTCACTTGCCTTGACTTCAAAATTCGATCGGTGCAGTTTGATACCACCCAGAGCCTCGGTCGGTACCTCATACGAATCCTCTCGACGAGTTGCATCTCCTGGACGCATGACCGACACTTCATCCGAGGAAGTCCCGACCGAGGGTTTGTTCACAATAGTCATCGGTGCCATATTGCACGAGTCACTCGCCTTGACTTCAAAATCCGAACGGTCCAGTGTGATGCCGCCCAGAGCCTCGGTCGGTACCTCATACGAATCCTCTCGACGAGCTGCATCTCCTGCACCCATGACCGACACTTCATTCGCAAATCCGACGAGTTCCTCCTTCGCTCTTGTTTGACGCCGCATTACTGCTACAAAATCAGAGTCGTCTCCGTCGTAGTCTCGTTCGGCTCTGCCGCGCACAAAATCGAAAAAAATCTTGCCACCGGTGTTCATGGAGGCCACGGAAGCTTGTGCAACATTGACCGAGGGTTCGCTCGACGTCAAACCGCCTGCGGGAGTAACGTTACGGGTTCGGTTCAATCCACTTAATTCCGACAGTCTGGTGTCGGATGATACCACCGTCGACACCTCGTCCACATTGAAATCTCGTTCCCCATGTAGATACGTCACCGACCGAAGTTTGGTAATCAGATCTCGGTGGCGGTTGGGTTGCGTGATAAATGACTTCCAAAGACATGGGATTGCCCCCAGGGATTGCTGGATTGCGAATCTCGAGTCCCCGGCGATGGTAAAAGCCTCGGTCTTGGGTTCCAATGCTGCAGATACATCATTGCGCATTCCAGTGTACCCAACGAGGGTTACTACTTTGTCCTCGAGATAAGCACTCGCAGCGATCACTACAGTCCATAATAGTAATATCCACAAAGTCCATGAGCGATGTGCCCCTTTGGTAGTCACCTGTCCCATTACGCGAGGATCACACACTGGCGGGGTCGGAACATTCGTAATCAAAATCTCGCGCTGAATAACATCCATGCCCCTGCTCTGACCAATCGGTTCAGAATACGTCAGCATCGTCTCGGAAGAGTCAGGTATGAATGCCGACTTGTCACCGTAGCCCGTTAGCTTGGTCTCGTTCTCCAGATTCTCCATGGGTTTGGTTTCGGTCGGTTGATGCTTGAACGTGTCGGTAGCGTCTGCTTCGTCACAAGTAGAGTATTCAGGTGGCATCGCATCTACCACCGAGGCATAACCGGCATCAAATAGGCACTCTGTACCATCTGTCGCCCCGTCATCAGGATAATCACTCGTGTCGTATCTGGTGGGTGCTGCCCCATGGCCGTTCCAGCCCTCGGACGACCCATAATCTGCATCACCGTCTCGAGAACTGTCGACCACTATTGCGTCCGAGGCTTGAAACCCTTGGGTTTGTTTGAAAACCTTCGCCGAACCACCACTCGAGTCTATACCCCCAACACCGCTTCCTCTGGGGTCTGCAGTAGGTCCATCGGTATTTGAATCCTCGGACGAGGTGGGTTCACCATCGCCATGACCACAAACATCCTCCCGGACTACCACCGAGGGTTTGCGTACTCTTGGTCCAGCGAAATCGTCGGTCAAGGCGGACGTTAGTCCAGCCTGCTCAACCGACGTTATCCGACATCCATCCGCGGGTCGCAAAGCCTCGGTGGCTCTCGTGAGGATCTTGCGCCGAGTCAGGTAGTCTTGGCTGTCAACAAGCGACGGTTGTTCTGCCACCCAGCGTTCATTACGCTGCTGCAGATGCATCATGGCATCGTTGGGCAGCGTACCGTGGAACAGGTCGAGGTTGATCCCGTCTGGGGTCAAAAACTCCATGCCCCTGATGACGTTCAAGGTTCCATTCGTTGCGACTCGATGCTCGTTCTCGGTGGTGGACTCAATGCGCACGTGAGTCGGACCCGACCCGTAACCGTCGTCCGACTTCTCGTCCGAGTATTGGCGACACTCGACCGCGCGCTCTACGTTGCCGCAACCATCGGTAGTGTCATATCCATGTTGGCGCACGTCCAGGGAGCTTGTTCGTGCCCCGTCCGAGCCTCTTGCTTTCAACGCCGCAAATACATCTATCAATGCCACGACAAGGGGGGTAATCCTCGGTCGATCATGGCGACGGTCACTGTCTCCGAAACCTCGTTCACGATGGTAAACTTTCCGGGGACCCTCGGTCGACATGCCCTCACGTCGACGATCATCATCTTGACCTCTGTAGCGGCGCAACGAGGGTTCCTGAGCTGAGCTTCGCTCGCGGTAACGCAAAATGTCGTCGATCATGCCTTCAAGTTCGTAGATATCAGAGACTCGGACGTGGCACAGACGCTCTTCTAGACCTCGGTCGTCGCACGTATCGAGAAAGTGTTCCACATGGTGCTTGGCATCGCGTCCATCGCCTTCAAACGGCACACCAGCGTTGCGAGCGTAGCAATTGAGTCGGTTTAGGTAGTCGCACACGTGCTCCCTTCCATATCGCCTCGCTGAATAGTACCGAACCTTCGCCGACCGAGTAAACTCCGTACAGTAGTACTTGATGAACGCCTGACTCAGCAATGTCCAAGTGCGTTTCGTCTTCCGCGGAAGCTGCCGGTACCAGTACTGTGCTCCGTCGTACAGGCTAAGCTCGAACGGCACGCACCACGTATTAGGCGGCTTGTGCGTCGCTTTCATTCCGTAAACAAAAGTCCGAAGCCACTGCATGGACTTCTCGCTCTGATTCCGAGTACCACAGAAAGGCTGGATGCAGTTGAGCGGGAGATGCGTGGCAATTGTAAGCCTCGGAGGGGTGCTCACCTCACTCGGATCTCTCACTTCTCGCGCCCATTCCTTCGTCAAATCTCCGTCGTGGGCATCAGCAGGTTCGGCCTTGGTTACGTTATCCAGCTCCTCAACGAGGCTTCGGGGGAGCGGTCGCACTCCGCTGATTCGCCCTCCAGACACTAGCGCTGCTTCGGCGGCCTCGGTCACGGTGCCCCTGACTTCCCAGTCATCGTCTTCATCATATTCGTTGGCGTCCGAGGCTTCAACCACTGAATTGCAGCTCACCAAACATTCGTCCATCTCGACCATCGGTGTAACCACAAACGAGATCCTGGAACCCACCGAACCCTCGGTGAGCATCCAACTTGACTTCGCTTGCGTAGCTGGTACCATTGACTTGACTCCACTCGCCGTCTTCTCTTCTTTTCTTTATTTTCTTCTTCTTCTTCTTCTTCTTTTCTTCTTTTTTTCTTTTTCTTCTTCTTGTTCTTCTTCTCTTCTTCTCCTCTCCTCTTCTCCTCTTTCGTTCGTTGGGGTTGATACCGCTCACAACCACGACACACAAAAGGTTACACCAATCCCGGGTCGCGGCACCAGTTGTCGTGTAGGAACACGCTGAAAATCTCGCTACCGTAAGGTACGAGTCCCACCAACAACACACGTCCCCCTAATTAGGTCAACGAAAGTTGGAATCAAACCTGAGGTCCAGGAACGATCCCTTACACCGGGTTGGATATAAGCCTCTGTGTACCAAGGTTGTCTTCGGTCAACCCAAAACCTGCACTAACTAGCCACGAACGAGGGCTAGAATGCAATATAGCGCTTTCGCGCAACCCTTTTGCAGTCCCTCAGATGAAAGGGTACCGGCGGATTAGGCCTAATACAAAGGGGACCGAGGTAATCCTCGGTCGGTAGTAAAATATACTCTAGGGGACTAATACACCCCACACACACACAGAACGATACTCTAAGTACCGCTCTAGCCTCTCGGCCACGCCAACTCTTGGCTTGACCTCGGCGGACTATTAATTAATTAATCTCTAGTCCGTCAGCGGCCATACCACTAAGCCAGGCGTATCCAGGCACTACAGCAAGCTAGCTAACACTTACCGGAGTCGGACTTAACCTCTGAAGACTTGGGGGGAAGACTGCTGATTTATTACTGAGTATTCAGAGGCTCTGAGAGCCTCTGCAGATCATCCTATAGCTAATCCTAATCCTACATACAAATATCTAGTATAAAACGAATCTCGATGTGGCGACCTCTGTACACTCATCAATAATGACGGTGATTACGCCAGAGGTACCTCGAGGGTCGATCGAGGCTTCGGTCGTCCGAACGAGGCTTCGGCCACCTGACCGAGGCTTCCACTTAAGTACGACGAGGCTTCGGGGGTACGACCGAGGCTTCCACTTGGGACGACCGAGGACCTATTACTAAATCGGCGTATTTAGCCTCGGTCGGGTATTTATTATGGCCCGCCGAGGCTTGTGTCACTACCGAGTTCCATGTCACTCTATCGCGGGAAATGTAATCCACCAATCAGAACCCAGAACAGCATTTCACTGAAAGGTTTGACGGTGGCGGCATGAGCAACAGAGCTGCCGCGCCGCGGCCAAATCTCCACGCCACATGAAGATACAAACTACCCCGGTCTTTATGCGGGCGAATTAGGCCCTACAAGCTCCGTGATGGATGAGTCGGAGTCACCGCTGGGCCTGTTCTTCTCTTTTATGCCGAGACCTTTGTGGAGGAAGATATCCAAGGAGAGCAACCGATACTGCGACCAAACCCTCAGCGACCGGGCCAACCGCATGTTTGAAAACCAAGCTGCCGACAATCCACGAACGTTACGGCAGATCTACGAGCTAGAGGCAAAGAAACTGCGAATCGAGCATCATGAGCTGCTGCGCTGCATTGGCCTCCTTATAGCTCGCATGCTTGCCCCACAAACGCGCAATTTTGCTGACCATTGGGCGACCACGCCTATTGGCGCGGTTCCGACCGGCACGTTCGGGCGGTATATGGCGCGCAACCGCTTCGTCCACATCATGCAACACCTCCACTTTACTAACAATGCTCATCCCAAGTCATTCACAGACCGCGTTTGGAAGGTCCGTTCGGTGCTGGACACACTACAGAAGAGGTTCGCATGCGGGCTACAAGGTGCCACCAGTACTTGCATTCGACGAGGCGATTATCCCCTCCCGCAGTCGCTACAACCCAACCCGACAGTACCTGAAGGATAAGCCCCACAAGTGGGGCACCAAGCTTTTCATGACGTGCTGCGCAAGGACTGCTTATTGCCTACGGTGGGTGCTGGTATTCTCCCTGCGGGGATTTGTGGGGTCTAAGTCTACATGTTGTACTGACAGCATGTTGTGGCTGTGATGCTGTGTGTGCCAACATGTATGAGTTGTAGATCTGAGGTGTTTTGTGGAAAGCAGCAGCACATTGGCGAGATTGGGGACGATGAGACAACCGCAGACAACAAGTCGGGACCAGCAGCCGTCGCGAGAAATATAAGAGCTGTGCTGCCACCCCAGCAAGACGGGGTATTCTACGCCGTCGTGACGGACAGGTTCTATACATCAGTGCAGGGTGCAATACAGCTACTGGCTCGGGGTGTATACACCCTCGGCACGATTCTGGTCAACAAGGCTGGGTACTGCACGGAAATCAAAGAGAAGAACCGCTCGCGCCCTGCATCAATTCCGCGAGGGACGACACGATTTGCCGTCAACAAGGCTGTCCCTGCCATCACCGCTGCAGTTTGGTGGGACAACAAACCCGTTCAATTCCTGTCGACGGGCGGTGGTCGTAATATGCTGACATGCGGTACGTTATGCTATGGGAATGAGCTCTCAAATCAGACTGACATACATTGCTGGTGAGTGCTGAGCGGCGTCTACGAGGTGGTGACAAGGCCACGATCCCCTTCCCGTCCATGATCCGTGACTACCACCGCAGGATGGGCGGGGTAGACGCTCACGACCAGTTACGGCTACAGCGCTACTCGCTGCAATTGGCAGTGACCTTCCGGAAGTACTACAAAACTGTATTCATGGGATTAGTCGACATGCCATTGGTCAACGCATGTATCGTGTTTCGAGAAGCTCAAGACCAACGCGGCGAAAAGCGCACGGATCACAACATGTTTTTCAAGCTGCTCCAGTCACAGATGCTGGATATTACTGCTGCTGACTTCGCCTCCGATGTACGTGCTCGTTGGTGAGTTCACCATGCTGCTACTAATGATTGTGTTGTACCACATGCGCATAACCAAGGCCCGCCAACTCCTGTACGGCACGCGCCTCCTGCGATCCCCCGCGAACATCAGCTATTGGAGTGCCCAGAAATGCAAAAGATCGGGGACGTAGTGCGCCACAGGCAGCGCCAGTGCAAGGTCTGCTCCGTCCGTAAGAGTAAAGTCGGCGAGCGCGTTACAACCAAGTGGTATTGCCCAGCGTATAGCTGCGGGAAGAAGCGGTGAGCATGTAACAACATGTTATCTTGATACATCTTGTTCTGACTAACATGTTGACATTGACAGGGCTTACCTGTGTGACCGTACCCGGCCGCATAGCAAGAATGGCTACACATGCCATCAAGTGTGGCACCTCGAATGGGCGAATGGAGCCAAACGACCCCGGTCCAATGTCGGCCGTGACATCCAAATGCGAGCCACACGAGTCAAGTCGAGTCGAACCCGTGCTCGTGACGACAGCGCTGCTGGCGCTGAAGACGTCTCCGACGAGGCTCAAAGCAGTGGCAATTAGAGTCGTATCCGCGGACAGCCCCGGACCCGACGCCGTCTTGTCGCGCACGATCGGCGTGAAGGCGCCCAAGTAAAGCAAGGTGACGAGGCGTTGGAGTGTGTTGGCGACGTCGACAAGACCCAGGTAGCCAGGGCCCAACCGCCGAGAGACAGCCTACCTCGAATGAGATCCAGCTGAGCACCGAGATAGTCGAGACTGCCAACTTCTGAATGTATGCTGTTGTATGCCACCGTGTGATGTGTGTATAACTTACAACTGAAATACATTGACTGCTTGAGATGCATACCTTCATTGCTCATCGAAATGGACGTTTTGTGGTGACTGCTTGCCTCTGAACGGTGTCTGGCCTTGCTAGCTTGTCGTAGACTGAGCGGCCGTCCCGACTCTCTATAAAAAAGCCAGGAACTTCATGTGATCCTGTCAACATGTTACCGCCGTTTAGCGTAGAGACGTCCCGAAGAGTAACATGTATGGAAGCCATGTTGACACTGGCCGTTCTCACCTGGAAAATGCGTATCGCGTTTTTCAGCCGAGTTACCGACGTCTGGGGCAAGGTCCGCCGAGTTACCAGATCCGGAAGAATCATCAGTTGAGGCAACCCAGTCACTGTTCAAGGAAGGCGACCAAGTGTGGTTGTTCATGGAACGGGTGAAACCCGGATTGACCAAGAAACTGGCTCACAGGTGGCACGGACCCTTCCGGATCAAGAAGAAGGTCGAAGAATTTGCGTACGGGCTCGAACTACCAGATAAAAGCGGATATCGATTCTACCCGGTGGTGCACGTGTCACGACTAAAAGCGGTGAAGGAAAATGGAGAACGACCCACAACTCGGCTCAGACCTGAACTCAGCAAAGCCGAACGATTTGATTTTGATGAAGAATTACTACCTGAAGACAGCTGGGAACCAGAAGAAGGAGCGGATCGCTACGAAGTGGAAGCTATTTTAGATGACGAGTTGCCCCTCTCGACGAGCACGGCAAAGACCCAGCGGAAATTCAAGGTCAAGTGGGTAGGCTATGAAGAGCCGAGTTGGGAACCCTTGTCGAATCTCTCCTGTGGAGGACTGCTTTTCGATTATCTGCGCAACAAGAAGCGCGCAAACCGGCTGCAAATGGTGCAGGTGGCCGACGAGGACTAACGCCCCACGAAAATGAACCCGCCGACTCGGTGAAGACAGCAGGCCGAGTCGAGTCGAAGAAAGATACTGCGTCAAATCAAGAAACCCGCCGACTCAGTGAAGACAACAGGCTGAGTCGAGTCGAAGACAATTACTGCGTCAACATTTATTAACTGCATCAATCATGAAAAGAGAACGGTCAAAGATCAGAAACTCGGAGATCCAGAAGCTTGAGGAGAACCACTCGGCGAACCAGATAGACCCGAAAGGGTCGCCGCAGAAGCAACATCAGCCAACACGCTCATCGACTCCGTCGCTGGGATAGAAGTGTCAGCCGAGTCGGAGGTCGCAGCAGGCGAATGCGAAACCGGAGACTCTCCACCGAAGAGAGATTGAGTCGGAGAAGGACCCCGCACATTTGGAGAATCACCGCCAGACACCGGATCCGGGTCATCGGCCGACCAGCCGAGCTCCCCTTCCTCACGCCCCTCGAAGATGTGAATATCTTCCCGGTTGACAGGAATCCGAGCACCCGAAGAAATCGGGGCGGAGAAGGCTCATCCAAGTCAACGTCGTCATCCACCGAGTCCTCAACAATACGAGGGTCAACACCCTTGGAGGCGAAAACTTGGAATTCCAGGCTCCGAGTGCGGAAGCACGTATTGAACGGATGCTCGGCCGGGTCGGTCAGCCACCAAGTACGCCAAGTATCGAACCGATCCACCGACTCGGCTGCATCACACCAGTCCTTGCCAGAAGGGATCCATGAGAGATTGACCAGGGGGTAGAACGGGACCGACGGCTCGAAGAAGAGCTCCGCATCGGCTGCAGGCGCGGCAAGTCCATTCAGGGTCTGCATCACCGCCGAGTATAAATCGTCGGTAAGAAACGACATCAAGACCCGAAGAGCGTCACTCCGGCGTTTGCGGGCAAGGCGATACTGGACCCAGAGAGCGTGTATCTCGGCCACTTCGTCGTAGGTCAACCCCTCATGGTAGGCCGGATGCAGCCCCATCATTACGCTCGACTCGACCAACCAATGACTTCGCTCGTACAACGCAACGAAGAAGCGGGTGGGGTGGTCATCGCGAGCCGAGTTGGGAACCCCTCCAGTTGAGTCCGGAATCTCGCCACGAATCTTGACGAACACCTCGGCCAGCTTCTTGCCGTCGATGTTCTCGACACGGCGCCCGCGGCCTTAGACCGAAGGCTATCGAAAGCGTGCAGGTGCTGGTCCTCGCGACGGCCAAGACACGGTGCAGTGAGTCTGTACGGCATGTGAGCTGTCGACTGCGTGTTGTGTTTTGGTGTGTTGGACGAGGGTTGATCGGTACGTGCGGTGGATGGGGCCCGTCGGCAGTGTGGTAGCGCTGGGGAGGGCGAAGGCAGGGTGGCGTGGCAGTGTATGTGTTGCAGTGTTTGTATTGTGGTAGAGCGCGTGTATTGTTGTCATGGGGATGTAGCTCAAATGGTAGAGCGCTCGCTTAGCATGCGAGAGGTACAGGGATCGATACCCTGCTTCTCCACTGTGATGAATGTTACTGTGATAAATTCAGTCGGCATCAGCACTCTCCCAAATGTGCACTTCGCGGTTCTTCTGCGCAACTCGCTGACCTTGAGTAACACTTTTGAAACCTTTTCTTTTCGCTTCTGGTGCTCCGCTTTTGACTCTCACCTTGCTTGCTTCCTTGTCTGCGTGCTTGTTTGCTTCCGTATGGTCGCGTTGTTTGCGCCTGTTTCGGCTGCGCCTCACCCGTTGCCTTTGGGGTCTACCCTGCTTCGGCTCGCCCGGACTCGACAAGTTGTCGCGACGCCTTGCCGTCGATGTTCTCGACACGGCGCCCGCGGCCTTAGACCGAAGGCTATCGAAAGCGTGCAGGTGCTGGTCCTCGCGACGGCCAAGACACGGTGCAGTGAGTCTGTACGGCGTGTGAGCTGTCGACTGCGTGTTGTGTTTTGGTGTGTTGGACGAGGGTTGATCGGTACGTGCGGTGGATGGGGCCCGTCGGCAGTGTGGTAGCGCTGGGGAGGGCGAAGGCAGGGTGGCGTGGCAGTGTATGCGTTGCAGTGTTTGTATTGTGGTAGAGCGCGTGTATTGTTGTCACGGGGATGTAGCTCAAATGGTAGAGCGCTCGCTTAGCATGCGAGAGGTACAGGGATCGATACCCTGCTTCTCCACTGTGATGAATGTTACTGTGATAAATTCAGTCGGCATCAGCACTCTCCCAAATGTGCACTTCGCGGTTCTTCTGCGCAACTCGCTGACCTTGAGTAACACTTTTGAAACCTTTTCTTTTCGCTTCTGGTGCTCCGCTTTTGACTCTCACCTTGCTTGCTTGCTTCCTTGTCTGCGTGCTTGTCTGCTTCCGTATGGTCGCGTTGTTTGCGCCTGTTTCGGCTGCGCCTCACCCGTTGCCTTTGGGGTCTACCCTGCTTCGGCTCGCCCGGACTCGACAAGTTGTCGCGACGCCTTGCCGTCGATGTTCTCGACACGGCGCCCGCGGCCTTAGACCGAAGGCTATCGAAAGCGTGCAGGTGCTGGTCCTCGCGACGGCCAAGACACGGTGCAGTGAGTCTGTACGGCATGTGAGCTGTCGACTGCGCGTTGTGTTTTGGTGTGTTGGACGAGGGTTGATCGGTACGTGCGGTGGATGGGGCCCGTCGGCAGTGTGGTAGCGCTGGGGAGGGCGAAGGCAGGGTGGCGTGGCAGTGTATGTGTTGCAGTGTTTGTATTGTGGTAGAGCGCGTGTATTGTTGTCATGGGGATGTAGCTCAAATGGTAGAGCGCTCGCTTAGCATGCGAGAGGTACAGGGATCGATACCCTGCTTCTCCACTGTGATGAATGTTACTGTGATAAATTCAGTCGGCATCAGCACTCTCCCAAATGTGCACTTCGCGGTTCTTCTGCGCAACTCGCTGACCTTGAGTAACACTTTTGAAACCTTTTCTTTTCGCTTCTGGTGCTCCGCTTTTGACTCTCACCTTGCTTGCTTCCTTGTCTGCGTGCTTGTCTGCTTCCGTATGGTCGCGTTGTTTGCGCCTGTTTCGGCTGCGCCTCACCCGTTGCCTTTGGGGTCTACCCTGCTTCGGCTCGCCCGGACTCGACAAGTTGTCGCGACGCCTTGCTGTCGATGTTCTCGACACGGCGCCCGCGGCCTTAGACCGAAGGCTATCGAAAGCGTGCAGGTGCTGGTCCTCGCGACGGCCAAGACACGGTGCAGTGAGTCTGTACGGCATGTGAGCTGTCGACTGCGTGTTGTGTTTTGGTGTGTTGGACGAGGGTTGATCGGTACGTGCGGTGGATGGGGCCCGTCGGCAGTGTGGTAGCGCTGGGTAGGGCGAAGGCAGGGTGGCGTGGCAGTGTATGTGTTGCAGTGTTTGTATTGTGGTAGAGCGCGTGTATTGTTGTCATGGGGATGTAGCTCAAATGGTAGAGCGCTCGCTTAGCATGCGAGAGGTACAGGGATCGATACCCTGCTTCTCCACTGTGATGAATGTTACTGTGATAAATTCAGTCGGCATCAGCACTCTCCCAAATGTGCACTTCGCGGTTCTTCTGCGCAACTCGCTGACCTTGAGTAACACTTTTGAAACCTTTTCTTTTCGCTTCTGGTGCTCCGCTTTTGACTCTCACCTTGCTTGCTTCCTTGTCTGCGTGCTTGTTTGCTTCCGTATGGTCGCGTTGTTTGCGCCTGTTTCGGCTGCGCCTCACCCGTTGCCTTTGGGGTCTACCCTGCTTCGGCTCGCCCGGACTCGACAAGTTGTCGCGACGCCTTGCTGTCGATGTTCTCGACACGGCGCCCGCGGCCTTAGACCGAAGGCTATCGAAAGCGTGCAGGTGCTGGTCCTCGCGACGGCCAAGACACGGTGCAGTGAGTCTGTACGGCATGTGAGCTGTCGACTGCGTGTTGTGTTTTGGTGTGTTGGACGAGGGTTGATCGGTACGTGCGGTGGATGGGGCCCGTCGGCAGTGTGGTAGCGCTGGGTAGGGCGAAGGCAGGGTGGCGTGGCAGTGTATGTGTTGCAGTGTTTGTATTGTGGTAGAGCGCGTGTATTGTTGTCATGGGGATGTAGCTCAAATGGTAGAGCGCTCGCTTAGCATGCGAGAGGTACAGGGATCGATACCCTGCTTCTCCACTGTGATGAATGTTACTGTGATAAATTCAGTCGGCATCAGCACTCTCCCAAATGTGCACTTCGCGGTTCTTCTGCGCAACTCGCTGACCTTGAGTAACACTTTTGAAACCTTTTCTTTTCGCTTCTGGTGCTCCGCTTTTGACTCTCACCTTGCTTGCTTCCTTGTCTGCGTGCTTGTTTGCTTCCGTATGGTCGCGTTGTTTGCGCCTGTTTCGGCTGCGCCTCACCCGTTGCCTTTGGGGTCTACCCTGCTTCGGCTCGCCCGGACTCGACAAGTTGTCGCGACGCCTTGCCGTCGATGTTCTCGACACGGCGCCCGCGGCCTTAGACCGAAGGCTATCGAAAGCGTGCAGGTGCTGGTCCTCGCGACGGCCAAGACACGGTGCAGTGAGTCTGTACGGCATGTGAGCTGTCGACTGCGCGTTGTGTTTTGGTGTGTTGGACGAGGGTTGATCGGTACGTGCGGTGGATGGGGCCCGTCGGCAGTGTGGTAGCGCTGGGGAGGGCGAAGGCAGGGTGGCGTGGCAGTGTATGTGTTGCAGTGTTTGTATTGTGGTAGAGCGCGTGTATTGTTGTCATGGGGATGTAGCTCAAATGGTAGAGCGCTCGCTTAGCATGCGAGAGGTACAGGGATCGATACCCTGCTTCTCCACTGTGATGAATGTTACTGTGATAAATTCAGTCGGCATCAGCACTCTCCCAAATGTGCACTTCGCGGTTCTTCTGCGCAACTCGCTGACCTTGAGTAACACTTTTGAAACCTTTTCTTTTCGCTTCTGGTGCTCCGCTTTTGACTCTCACCTTGCTTGCTTCCTTGTCTGCGTGCTTGTCTGCTTCCGTATGGTCGCGTTGTTTGCGCCTGTTTCGGCTGCGCCTCACCCGTTGCCTTTGGGGTCTACCCTGCTTCGGCTCGCCCGGACTCGACAAGTTGTCGCGACGCCTTGCCGTCGATGTTCTCGACACGGCGCCCGCGGCCTTAGACCGAAGGCTATCGAAAGCGTGCAGGTGCTGGTCCTCGTGACGGCCAAGACACGGTGCAGTGAGTCTGTACGGCGTGTGAGCTGTCGACTGCGTGTTGTGTTTTGGTGTGTTGGACGAGGGTTGATCGGTACGTGCGGTGGATGGGGCCCGTCGGCAGTGTGGTAGCGCTGGGGAGGGCGAAGGCAGGGTGGCGTGGCAGTGTATGCGTTGCAGTGTTTGTATTGTGGTAGAGCGCGTGTATTGTTGTCATGGGGATGTAGCTCAAATGGTAGAGCGCTCGCTTAGCATGCGAGAGGTACAGGGATCGATACCCTGCTTCTCCACTGTGATGAATGTTACTGTGATAAATTCAGTCGGCATCAGCACTCTCCCAAATGTGCACTTCGCGGTTCTTCTGCGCAACTCGCTGACCTTGAGTAACACTTTTGAAACCTTTTCTTTTCGCTTCTGGTGCTCCGCTTTTGACTCTCACCTTGCTTGCTTCCTTGTCTGCGTGCTTGTCTGCTTCCGTATGGTCGCGTTGTTTGCGCCTGTTTCGGCTGCGCCTCACCCGTTGCCTTTGGGGTCTACCCTGCTTCGGCTCGCCCGGACTCGACAAGTTGTCGCGACGCCTTGCCGTCGATGTTCTCGACACGGCGCCCGCGGCCTTAGACCGAAGGCTATCGAAAGCGTGCAGGTGCTGGTCCTTGTGACGGCCAAGACACGGTGCAGTGAGTCTGTACGGCGTGTGAGCTGTCGACTGCGTGTTGTGTTTTGGTGTGTTGGACGAGGGTTGATCGGTACGTGCGGTGGATGGGGCCCGTCGGCAGTGTGGTAGCGCTGGGGAGGGCGAAGGCAGGGTGGCGTGGCAGTGTATGTGTTGCAGTGTTTGTATTGTGGTAGAGCGCGTGTATTGTTGTCATGGGGATGTAGCTCAAATGGTAGAGCGCTCGCTTAGCATGCGAGAGGTACAGGGATCGATACCCTGCTTCTCCACTGTGATGAATGTTACTGTGATAAATTCAGTCGGCATCAGCACTCTCCCAAATGTGCACTTCGCGGTTCTTCTGCGCAACTCGCTGACCTTGAGTAACACTTTTGAAACCTTTTCTTTTCGCTTCTGGTGCTCCGCTTTTGACTCTCACCTTGCTTGCTTCCTTGTCTGCGTGCTTGTCTGCTTCCGTATGGTCGCGTTGTTTGCGCCTGTTTCGGCTGCGCCTCACCCGTTGCCTTTGGGGTCTACCCTGCTTCGGCTCGCCCGGACTCGACAAGTTGTCGCGACGCCTTGCCGTCGATGTTCTCGACACGGCGCCCGCGGCCTTAGACCGAAGGCTATCGAAAGCGTGCAGGTGCTGGTCCTTGTGACGGCCAAGACACGGTGCAGTGAGTCTGTACGGCGTGTGAGCTGTCGACTGCGTGTTGTGTTTTGGTGTGTTGGACGAGGGTTGATCGGTACGTGCGGTGGATGGGGCCCGTCGGCAGTGTGGTAGCGCTGGGGAGGGCGAAGGCAGGGTGGCGTGGCAGTGTATGCGTTGCAGTGTTTGTATTGTGGTAGAGCGCGTGTATTGTTGTCATGGGGATGTAGCTCGAGCGCTCGCTTAGCATGCGAGAGGTACAGGGATCGATACCCTGCTTCTCCACTGTGATGAATGTTACTGTGATAAATTCAGTCGGCATCAGCACTCTCCCAAATGTGCACTTCGCGGTTCTTCTGCGCAACTCGCTGACCTTGAGTAACACTTTTGAAACCTTTTCTTTTCGCTTCTGGTGCTCCGCTTTTGACTCTCACCTTGCTTGCTTCCTTGTCTGCGTGCTTGTCTGCTTCCGTATGGTCGCGTTGTTTGCGCCTGTTTCGGCTGCGCCTCACCCGTTGCCTTTGGGGTCTACCCTGCTTCGGCTCGCCCGGACTCGACAAGTTGTCGCGACGCCTTGCTGTCGATGTTCTCGACACGGCGCCCGCGGCCTTAGACCGAAGGCTATCGAAAGCGTGTAGGTGCTGGTCCTCGCGACGGCCAAGACACGGTGCAGTGAGTCTGTACGGCGTGTGAGCTGTCGACTGCGTGTTGTGTTTTGGTGTGTTGGACGAGGGTTGATCGGTACGTGCGGTGGATGGGGCCCGTCGGCAGTGTGGTAGCGCTGGGTAGGGCGAAGGCAGGGTGGCGTGGCAGTGTATGTGTTGCAGTGTTTGTATTGTGGTAGAGCGCGTGTATTGTTGTCATGGGGATGTAGCTCAAATGGTAGAGCGCTCGCTTAGCATGCGAGAGGTACAGGGATCGATACCCTGCTTCTCCACTGTGATGAATGTTACTGTGATAAATTCAGTCGGCATCAGCACTCTCCCAAATGTGCACTTCGCGGTTCTTCTGCGCAACTCGCTGACCTTGAGTAACACTTTTGAAACCTTTTCTTTTCGCTTCTGGTGCTCCGCTTTTGACTCTCACCTTGCTTGCTTGCTTCCTTGTCTGCGTGCTTGTCTGCTTCCGTATGGTCGCGTTGTTTGCGCCTGTTTCGGCTGCGCCTCACCCGTTGCCTTTGGGGTCTACCCTGCTTCGGCTCGCCCGGACTCGACAAGTTGTCGCGACGCCTTGCCGTCGATGTTCTCGACACGGCGCCCGCGGCCTTAGACCGAAGGCTATCGAAAGCGTGCAGGTGCTGGTCCTCGCGACGGCCAAGACACGGTGCAGTGAGTCTGTACGGCGTGTGAGCTGTCGACTGCGTGTTGTGTTTTGGTGTGTTGGACGAGGGTTGATCGGTACGTGCGGTGGATGGGGCCCGTCGGCAGTGTGGTAGCGCTGGGGAGGGCGAAGGCAGGGTGGCGTGGCAGTGTATGCGTTGCAGTGTTTGTATTGTGGTAGAGCGCGTGTATTGTTGTCATGGGGATGTAGCTCGAGCGCTCGCTTAGCATGCGAGAGGTACAGGGATCGATACCCTGCTTCTCCACTGTGATGAATGTTACTGTGATAAATTCAGTCGGCATCAGCACTCTCCCAAATGTGCACTTCGCGGTTCTTCTGCGCAACTCGCTGACCTTGAGTAACACTTTTGAAACCTTTTCTTTTCGCTTCTGGTGCTCCGCTTTTGACTCTCACCTTGCTTGCTTGCTTCCTTGTCTGCGTGCTTGTCTGCTTCCGTATGGTCGCGTTGTTTGCGCCTGTTTCGGCTGCGCCTCACCCGTTGCCTTTGGGGTCTACCCTGCTTCGGCTCGCCCGGACTCGACAAGTTGTCGCGACGCCTTGCCGTCGATGTTCTCGACACGGCGCCCGCGGCCTTAGACCGAAGGCTATCGAAAGCGTGCAGGTGCTGGTCCTCGCGACGGCCAAGACACGGTGCAGTGAGTCTGTACGGCGTGTGAGCTGTCGACTGCGTGTTGTGTTTTGGTGTGTTGGACGAGGGTTGATCGGTACGTGCGGTGGATGGGGCCCGTCGGCAGTGTGGTAGCGCTGGGTAGGGCGAAGGCAGGGTGGCGTGGCAGTGTATGTGTTGCAGTGTTTGTATTGTGGTAGAGCGCGTGTATTGTTGTCATGGGGATGTAGCTCAAATGGTAGAGCGCTCGCTTAGCATGCGAGAGGTACAGGGATCGATACCCTGCTTCTCCACTGTGATGAATGTTACTGTGATAAATTCAGTCGGCATCAGCACTCTCCCAAATGTGCACTTCGCGGTTCTTCTGCGCAACTCGCTGACCTTGAGTAACACTTTTGAAACCTTTTCTTTTCGCTTCTGGTGCTCCGCTTTTGACTCTCACCTTGCTTGCTTCCTTGTCTGCGTGCTTGTCTGCTTCCGTATGGTCGCGTTGTTTGCGCCTGTTTCGGCTGCGCCTCACCCGTTGCCTTTGGGGTCTACCCTGCTTCGGCTCGCCCGGACTCGACAAGTTGTCGCGACGCCTTGCCGTCGATGTTCTCGACACGGCGCCCGCGGCCTTAGACCGAAGGCTATCGAAAGCGTGCAGGTGCTGGTCCTCGCGACGGCCAAGACACGGTGCAGTGAGTCTGTACGGCGTGTGAGCTGTCGACTGCGTGTTGTGTTTTGGTGTGTTGGACGAGGGTTGATCGGTACGTGCGGTGGATGGGGCCCGTCGGCAGTGTGGTAGCGCTGGGTAGGGCGAAGGCAGGGTGGCGTGGCAGTGTATGTGTTGCAGTGTTTGTATTGTGGTAGAGCGCGTGTATTGTTGTCATGGGGATGTAGCTCGAGCGCTCGCTTAGCATGCGAGAGGTACAGGGATCGATACCCTGCTTCTCCACTGTGATGAATGTTACTGTGATAAATTCAGTCGGCATCAGCACTCTCCCAAATGTGCACTTCGCGGTTCTTCTGCGCAACTCGCTGACCTTGAGTAACACTTTTGAAACCTTTTCTTTTCGCTTCTGGTGCTCCGCTTTTGACTCTCACCTTGCTTGCTTGCTTCCTTGTCTGCGTGCTTGTCTGCTTCCGTATGGTCGCGTTGTTTGCGCCTGTTTCGGCTGCGCCTCACCCGTTGCCTTTGGGGTCTACCCTGCTTCGGCTCGCCCGGACTCGACAAGTTGTCGCGACGCCTTGCCGTCGATGTTCTCGACACGGCGCCCGCGGCCTTAGACCGAAGGCTATCGAAAGCGTGCAGGTGCTGGTCCTCGCGACGGCCAAGACACGGTGCAGTGAGTCTGTACGGCGTGTGAGCTGTCGACTGCGTGTTGTGTTTTGGTGTGTTGGACGAGGGTTGATCGGTACGTGCGGTGGATGGGGCCCGTCGGCAGTGTGGTAGCGCTGGGTAGGGCGAAGGCAGGGTGGCGTGGCAGTGTATGTGTTGCAGTGTTTGTATTGTGGTAGAGCGCGTGTATTGTTGTCATGGGGATGTAGCTCAAATGGTAGAGCGCTCGCTTAGCATGCGAGAGGTACAGGGATCGATACCCTGCTTCTCCACTGTGATGAATGTTACTGTGATAAATTCAGTCGGCATCAGCACTCTCCCAAATGTGCACTTCGCGGTTCTTCTGCGCAACTCGCTGACCTTGAGTAACACTTTTGAAACCTTTTCTTTTCGCTTCTGGTGCTCCGCTTTTGACTCTCACCTTGCTTGCTTGCTTCCTTGTCTGCGTGCTTGTCTGCGTGCTTGTCTGCTTCCGTATGGTCGCGTTGTTTGCGCCTGTTTCGGCTGCGCCTCACCCGTTGCCTTTGGGGTCTACCCTGCTTCGGCTCGCCCGGACTCGACAAGTTGTCGCGACGCCTTGCCGTCGATGTTCTCGACACGGCGCCCGCGGCCTTAGACCGAAGGCTATCGAAAGCGTGCAGGTGCTGGTCCTCGCGACGGCCAAGACACGGTGCAGTGAGTCTGTACGGCGTGTGAGCTGTCGACTGCGTGTTGTGTTTTGGTGTGTTGGACGAGGGTTGATCGGTACGTGCGGTGGATGGGGCCCGTCGGCAGTGTGGTAGCGCTGGGTAGGGCGAAGGCAGGGTGGCGTGGCAGTGTATGTGTTGCAGTGTTTGTATTGTGGTAGAGCGCGTGTATTGTTGTCATGGGGATGTAGCTCAAATGGTAGAGCGCTCGCTTAGCATGCGAGAGGTACAGGGATCGATACCCTGCTTCTCCACTGTGATGAATGTTACTGTGATAAATTCAGTCGGCATCAGCACTCTCCCAAATGTGCACTTCGCGGTTCTTCTGCGCAACTCGCTGACCTTGAGTAACACTTTTGAAACCTTTTCTTTTCGCTTCTGGTGCTCCGCTTTTGACTCTCACCTTGCTTGCTTCCTTGTCTGCGTGCTTGTCTGCTTCCGTATGGTCGCGTTGTTTGCGCCTGTTTCGGCTGCGCCTCACCCGTTGCCTTTGGGGTCTACCCTGCTTCGGCTCGCCCGGACTCGACAAGTTGTCGCGACGCCTTGCCGTCGATGTTCTCGACACGGCGCCCGCGGCCTTAGACCGAAGGCTATCGAAAGCGTGCAGGTGCTGGTCCTCGCGACGGCCAAGACACGGTGCAGTGAGTCTGTACGGCGTGTGAGCTGTCGACTGCGTGTTGTGTTTTGGTGTGTTGGACGAGGGTTGATCGGTACGTGCGGTGGATGGGGCCCGTCGGCAGTGTGGTAGCGCTGGGTAGGGCGAAGGCAGGGTGGCGTGGCAGTGTATGTGTTGCAGTGTTTGTATTGTGGTAGAGCGCGTGTATTGTTGTCATGGGGATGTAGCTCAAATGGTAGAGCGCTCGCTTAGCATGCGAGAGGTACAGGGATCGATACCCTGCTTCTCCACTGTGATGAATGTTACTGTGATAAATTCAGTCGGCATCAGCACTCTCCCAAATGTGCACTTCGCGGTTCTTCTGCGCAACTCGCTGACCTTGAGTAACACTTTTGAAACCTTTTCTTTTCGCTTCTGGTGCTCCGCTTTTGACTCTCACCTTGCTTGCTTGCTTCCTTGTCTGCGTGCTTGTCTGCTTCCGTATGGTCGCGTTGTTTGCGCCTGTTTCGGCTGCGCCTCACCCGTTGCCTTTGGGGTCTACCCTGCTTCGGCTCGCCCGGACTCGACAAGTTGTCGCGACGCCTTGCCGTCGATGTTCTCGACACGGCGCCCGCGGCCTTAGACCGAAGGCTATCGAAAGCGTGCAGGTGCTGGTCCTCGCGACGGCCAAGACACGGTGCAGTGAGTCTGTACGGCGTGTGAGCTGTCGACTGCGTGTTGTGTTTTGGTGTGTTGGACGAGGGTTGATCGGTACGTGCGGTGGATGGGGCCCGTCGGCAGTGTGGTAGCGCTGGGGAGGGCGAAGGCAGGGTGGCGTGGCAGTGTATGCGTTGCAGTGTTTGTATTGTGGTAGAGCGCGTGTATTGTTGTCATGGGGATGTAGCTCGAGCGCTCGCTTAGCATGCGAGAGGTACAGGGATCGATACCCTGCTTCTCCACTGTGATGAATGTTACTGTGATAAATTCAGTCGGCATCAGCACTCTCCCAAATGTGCACTTCGCGGTTCTTCTGCGCAACTCGCTGACCTTGAGTAACACTTTTGAAACCTTTTCTTTTCGCTTCTGGTGCTCCGCTTTTGACTCTCACCTTGCTTGCTTGCTTCCTTGTCTGCGTGCTTGTCTGCTTCCGTATGGTCGCGTTGTTTGCGCCTGTTTCGGCTGCGCCTCACCCGTTGCCTTTGGGGTCTACCCTGCTTCGGCTCGCCCGGACTCGACAAGTTGTCGCGACGCCTTGCCGTCGATGTTATCGACACGGCGCCCGCGGCCTTAGACCGAAGGCTATCGAAAGCGTGCAGGTGCTGGTCCTCGCGACGGTCAAGACACGGTGCAGTGAGTCTGTACGGCGTGTGAGCTGTCGACTGCGTGTTGTGTTTTGGTGTGTTGGACGAGGGTTGATCGGTACGTGCGGTGGATGGGGCCCGTCGGCAGTGTGGTAGCGCTGGGTAGGGCGAAGGCAGGGTGGCGTGGCAGTGTATGTGTTGCAGTGTTTGTATTGTGGTAGAGCGCGTGTATTGTTGTCATGGGGATGTAGCTCAAATGGTAGAGCGCTCGCTTAGCATGCGAGAGGTACAGGGATCGATACCCTGCTTCTCCACTGTGATGAATGTTACTGTGATAAATTCAGTCGGCATCAGCACTCTCCCAAATGTGCACTTCGCGGTTCTTCTGCGCAACTCGCTGACCTTGAGTAACACTTTTGAAACCTTTTCTTTTCGCTTCTGGTGCTCCGCTTTTGACTCTCACCTTGCTTGCTTCCTTGTCTGCGTGCTTGTCTGCTTCCGTATGGTCGCGTTGTTTGCGCCTGTTTCGGCTGCGCCTCACCCGTTGCCTTTGGGGTCTACCCTGCTTCGGCTCGCCCGGACTCGACAAGTTGTCGCGACGCCTTGCCGTCGATGTTCTCGACACGGCGCCCGCGGCCTTAGACCGAAGGCTATCGAAAGCGTGCAGGTGCTGGTCCTCGCGACGGCCAAGACACGGTGCAGTGAGTCTGTACGGCGTGTGAGCTGTCGACTGCGTGTTGTGTTTTGGTGTGTTGGACGAGGGTTGATCGGTACGTGCGGTGGATGGGGCCCGTCGGCAGTGTGGTAGCGCTGGGTAGGGCGAAGGCAGGGTGGCGTGGCAGTGTATGTGTTGCAGTGTTTGTATTGTGGTAGAGCGCGTGTATTGTTGTCATGGGGATGTAGCTCGAGCGCTCGCTTAGCATGCGAGAGGTACAGGGATCGATACCCTGCTTCTCCACTGTGATGAATGTTACTGTGATAAATTCAGTCGGCATCAGCACTCTCCCAAATGTGCACTTCGCGGTTCTTCTGCGCAACTCGCTGACCTTGAGTAACACTTTTGAAACCTTTTCTTTTCGCTTCTGGTGCTCCGCTTTTGACTCTCACCTTGCTTGCTTGCTTCCTTGTCTGCGTGCTTGTCTGCTTCCGTATGGTCGCGTTGTTTGCGCCTGTTTCGGCTGCGCCTCACCCGTTGCCTTTGGGGTCTACCCTGCTTCGGCTCGCCCGGACTCGACAAGTTGTCGCGACGCCTTGCCGTCGATGTTCTCGACACGGCGCCCGCGGCCTTAGACCGAAGGCTATCGAAAGCGTGCAGGTGCTGGTCCTCGCGACGGCCAAGACACGGTGCAGTGAGTCTGTACGGCGTGTGAGCTGTCGACTGCGTGTTGTGTTTTGGTGTGTTGGACGAGGGTTGATCGGTACGTGCGGTGGATGGGGCCCGTCGGCAGTGTGGTAGCGCTGGGTAGGGCGAAGGCAGGGTGGCGTGGCAGTGTATGTGTTGCAGTGTTTGTATTGTGGTAGAGCGCGTGTATTGTTGTCATGGGGATGTAGCTCGAGCGCTCGCTTAGCATGCGAGAGGTACAGGGATCGATACCCTGCTTCTCCACTGTGATGAATGTTACTGTGATAAATTCAGTCGGCATCAGCACTCTCCCAAATGTGCACTTCGCGGTTCTTCTGCGCAACTCGCTGACCTTGAGTAACACTTTTGAAACCTTTTCTTTTCGCTTCTGGTGCTCCGCTTTTGACTCTCACCTTGCTTGCTTGCTTCCTTGTCTGCGTGCTTGTCTGCTTCCGTATGGTCGCGTTGTTTGCGCCTGTTTCGGCTGCGCCTCACCCGTTGCCTTTGGGGTCTACCCTGCTTCGGCTCGCCCGGACTCGACAAGTTGTCGCGACGCCTTGCCGTCGATGTTCTCGACACGGCGCCCGCGGCCTTAGACCGAAGGCTATCGAAAGCGTGCAGGTGCTGGTCCTCGCGACGGCCAAGACACGGTGCAGTGAGTCTGTACGGCGTGTGAGCTGTCGACTGCGTGTTGTGTTTTGGTGTGTTGGACGAGGGTTGATCGGTACGTGCGGTGGATGGGGCCCGTCGGCAGTGTGGTAGCGCTGGGTAGGGCGAAGGCAGGGTGGCGTGGCAGTGTATGTGTTGCAGTGTTTGTATTGTGGTAGAGCGCGTGTATTGTTGTCATGGGGATGTAGCTCGAGCGCTCGCTTAGCATGCGAGAGGTACAGGGATCGATACCCTGCTTCTCCACTGTGATGAATGTTACTGTGATAAATTCAGTCGGCATCAGCACTCTCCCAAATGTGCACTTCGCGGTTCTTCTGCGCAACTCGCTGACCTTGAGTAACACTTTTGAAACCTTTTCTTTTCGCTTCTGGTGCTCCGCTTTTGACTCTCACCTTGCTTGCTTCCTTGTCTGCGTGCTTGTCTGCTTCCGTATGGTCGCGTTGTTTGCGCCTGTTTCGGCTGCGCCTCACCCGTTGCCTTTGGGGTCTACCCTGCTTCGGCTCGCCCGGACTCGACAAGTTGTCGCGACGCCTTGCCGTCGATGTTCTCGACACGGCGCCCGCGGCCTTAGACCGAAGGCTATCGAAAGCGTGCAGGTGCTGGTCCTCGCGACGGCCAAGACACGGTGCAGTGAGTCTGTACGGCGTGTGAGCTGTCGACTGCGTGTTGTGTTTTGGTGTGTTGGACGAGGGTTGATCGGTACGTGCGGTGGATGGGGCCCGTCGGCAGTGTGGTAGCGCTGGGTAGGGCGAAGGCAGGGTGGCGTGGCAGTGTATGTGTTGCAGTGTTTGTATTGTGGTAGAGCGCGTGTATTGTTGTCATGGGGATGTAGCTCAAATGGTAGAGCGCTCGCTTAGCATGCGAAAGGTACAGGGATCGATACCCTGCTTCTCCACTGTGATGAATGTTACTGTGATAAATTCAGTCGGCATCAGCACTCTCCCAAATGTGCACTTCGCGGTTCTTCTGCGCAACTCGCTGACCTTGAGTAACACTTTTGAAACCTTTTCTTTTCGCTTCTGGTGCTCCGCTTTTGACTCTCACCTTGCTTGCTTCCTTGTCTGCGTGCTTGTCTGCTTCCGTATGGTCGCGTTGTTTGCGCCTGTTTCGGCTGCGCCTCACCCGTTGCCTTTGGGGTCTACCCTGCTTCGGCTCGCCCGGACTCGACAAGTTGTCGCGACGCCTTGCCGTCGATGTTCTCGACACGGCGCCCGCGGCCTTAGACCGAAGGCTATCGAAAGCGTGCAGGTGCTGGTCCTCGCGACGGCCAAGACACGGTGCAGTGAGTCTGTACGGCGTGTGAGCTGTCGACTGCGTGTTGTGTTTTGGTGTGTTGGACGAGGGTTGATCGGTACGTGCGGTGGATGGGGCCCGTCGGCAGTGTGGTAGCGCTGGGTAGGGCGAAGGCAGGGTGGCGTGGCAGTGTATGTGTTGCAGTGTTTGTATTGTGGTAGAGCGCGTGTATTGTTGTCATGGGGATGTAGCTCAAATGGTAGAGCGCTCGCTTAGCATGCGAGAGGTACAGGGATCGATACCCTGCTTCTCCACTGTGATGAATGTTACTGTGATAAATTCAGTCGGCATCAGCACTCTCCCAAATGTGCACTTCGCGGTTCTTCTGCGCAACTCGCTGACCTTGAGTAACACTTTTGAAACCTTTTCTTTTCGCTTCTGGTGCTCCGCTTTTGACTCTCACCTTGCTTGCTTGCTTCCTTGTCTGCGTGCTTGTCTGCTTCCGTATGGTCGCGTTGTTTGCGCCTGTTTCGGCTGCGCCTCACCCGTTGCCTTTGGGGTCTACCCTGCTTCGGCTCGCCCGGACTCGACAAGTTGTCGCGACGCCTTGCCGTCGATGTTCTCGACACGGCGCCCGCGGCCTTAGACCGAAGGCTATCGAAAGCGTGCAGGTGCTGGTCCTCGCGACGGCCAAGACACGGTGCAGTGAGTCTGTACGGCGTGTGAGCTGTCGACTGCGTGTTGTGTTTTGGTGTGTTGGACGAGGGTTGATCGGTACGTGCGGTGGATGGGGCCCGTCGGCAGTGTGGTAGCGCTGGGTAGGGCGAAGGCAGGGTGGCGTGGCAGTGTATGTGTTGCAGTGTTTGTATTGTGGTAGAGCGCGTGTATTGTTGTCATGGGGATGTAGCTCAAATGGTAGAGCGCTCGCTTAGCATGCGAGAGGTACAGGGATCGATACCCTGCTTCTCCACTGTGATGAATGTTACTGTGATAAATTCAGTCGGCATCAGCACTCTCCCAAATGTGCACTTCGCGGTTCTTCTGCGCAACTCGCTGACCTTGAGTAACACTTTTGAAACCTTTTCTTTTCGCTTCTGGTGCTCCGCTTTTGACTCTCACCTTGCTTGCTTGCTTCCTTGTCTGCGTGCTTGTCTGCTTCCGTATGGTCGCGTTGTTTGCGCCTGTTTCGGCTGCGCCTCACCCGTTGCCTTTGGGGTCTACCCTGCTTCGGCTCGCCCGGACTCGACAAGTTGTCGCGACGCCTTGCCGTCGATGTTCTCGACACGGCGCCCGCGGCCTTAGACCGAAGGCTATCGAAAGCGTGCAGGTGCTGGTCCTCGCGACGGCCAAGACACGGTGCAGTGAGTCTGTACGGCGTGTGAGCTGTCGACTGCGTGTTGTGTTTTGGTGTGTTGGACGAGGGTTGATCGGTACGTGCGGTGGATGGGGCCCGTCGGCAGTGTGGTAGCGCTGGGTAGGGCGAAGGCAGGGTGGCGTGGCAGTGTATGTGTTGCAGTGTTTGTATTGTGGTAGAGCGCGTGTATTGTTGTCATGGGGATGTAGCTCAAATGGTAGAGCGCTCGCTTAGCATGCGAGAGGTACAGGGATCGATACCCTGCTTCTCCACTGTGATGAATGTTACTGTGATAAATTCAGTCGGCATCAGCACTCTCCCAAATGTGCACTTCGCGGTTCTTCTGCGCAACTCGCTGACCTTGAGTAACACTTTTGAAACCTTTTCTTTTCGCTTCTGGTGCTCCGCTTTTGACTCTCACCTTGCTTGCTTGCTTCCTTGTCTGCGTGCTTGTCTGCTTCCGTATGGTCGCGTTGTTTGCGCCTGTTTCGGCTGCGCCTCACCCGTTGCCTTTGGGGTCTACCCTGCTTCGGCTCGCCCGGACTCGACAAGTTGTCGCGACGCCTTGCCGTCGATGTTCTCGACACGGCGCCCGCGGCCTTAGACCGAAGGCTATCGAAAGCGTGCAGGTGCTGGTCCTCGCGACGGCCAAGACACGGTGCAGTGAGTCTGTACGGCGTGTGAGCTGTCGACTGCGTGTTGTGTTTTGGTGTGTTGGACGAGGGTTGATCGGTACGTGCGGTGGATGGGGCCCGTCGGCAGTGTGGTAGCGCTGGGTAGGGCGAAGGCAGGGTGGCGTGGCAGTGTATGTGTTGCAGTGTTTGTATTGTGGTAGAGCGCGTGTATTGTTGTCATGGGGATGTAGCTCAAATGGTAGAGCGCTCGCTTAGCATGCGAGAGGTACAGGGATCGATACCCTGCTTCTCCACTGTGATGAATGTTACTGTGATAAATTCAGTCGGCATCAGCACTCTCCCAAATGTGCACTTCGCGGTTCTTCTGCGCAACTCGCTGACCTTGAGTAACACTTTTGAAACCTTTTCTTTTCGCTTCTGGTGCTCCGCTTTTGACTCTCACCTTGCTTGCTTGCTTCCTTGTCTGCGTGCTTGTCTGCTTCCGTATGGTCGCGTTGTTTGCGCCTGTTTCGGCTGCGCCTCACCCGTTGCCTTTGGGGTCTACCCTGCTTCGGCTCGCCCGGACTCGACAAGTTGTCGCGACGCCTTGCCGTCGATGTTCTCGACACGGCGCCCGCGGCCTTAGACCGAAGGCTATCGAAAGCGTGCAGGTGCTGGTCCTCGCGACGGCCAAGACACGGTGCAGTGAGTCTGTACGGCGTGTGAGCTGTCGACTGCGTGTTGTGTTTTGGTGTGTTGGACGAGGGTTGATCGGTACGTGCGGTGGATGGGGCCCGTCGGCAGTGTGGTAGCGCTGGGTAGGGCGAAGGCAGGGTGGCGTGGCAGTGTATGTGTTGCAGTGTTTGTATTGTGGTAGAGCGCGTGTATTGTTGTCATGGGGATGTAGCTCAAATGGTAGAGCGCTCGCTTAGCATGCGAGAGGTACAGGGATCGATACCCTGCTTCTCCACTGTGATGAATGTTACTGTGATAAATTCAGTCGGCATCAGCACTCTCCCAAATGTGCACTTCGCGGTTCTTCTGCGCAACTCGCTGACCTTGAGTAACACTTTTGAAACCTTTTCTTTTCGCTTCTGGTGCTCCGCTTTTGACTCTCACCTTGCTTGCTTGCTTCCTTGTCTGCGTGCTTGTCTGCTTCCGTATGGTCGCGTTGTTTGCGCCTGTTTCGGCTGCGCCTCACCCGTTGCCTTTGGGGTCTACCCTGCTTCGGCTCGCCCGGACTCGACAAGTTGTCGCGACGCCTTGCCGTCGATGTTCTCGACACGGCGCCCGCGGCCTTAGACCGAAGGCTATCGAAAGCGTGCAGGTGCTGGTCCTCGCGACGGCCAAGACACGGTGCAGTGAGTCTGTACGGCGTGTGAGCTGTCGACTGCGTGTTGTGTTTTGGTGTGTTGGACGAGGGTTGATCGGTACGTGCGGTGGATGGGGCCCGTCGGCAGTGTGGTAGCGCTGGGTAGGGCGAAGGCAGGGTGGCGTGGCAGTGTATGTGTTGCAGTGTTTGTATTGTGGTAGAGCGCGTGTATTGTTGTCATGGGGATGTAGCTCAAATGGTAGAGCGCTCGCTTAGCATGCGAGAGGTACAGGGATCGATACCCTGCTTCTCCACTGTGATGAATGTTACTGTGATAAATTCAGTCGGCATCAGCACTCTCCCAAATGTGCACTTCGCGGTTCTTCTGCGCAACTCGCTGACCTTGAGTAACACTTTTGAAACCTTTTCTTTTCGCTTCTGGTGCTCCGCTTTTGACTCTCACCTTGCTTGCTTGCTTCCTTGTCTGCGTGCTTGTCTGCTTCCGTATGGTCGCGTTGTTTGCGCCTGTTTCGGCTGCGCCTCACCCGTTGCCTTTGGGGTCTACCCTGCTTCGGCTCGCCCGGACTCGACAAGTTGTCGCGACGCCTTGCCGTCGATGTTCTCGACACGGCGCCCGCGGCCTTAGACCGAAGGCTATCGAAAGCGTGCAGGTGCTGGTCCTCGCGACGGCCAAGACACGGTGCAGTGAGTCTGTACGGCGTGTGAGCTGTCGACTGCGTGTTGTGTTTTGGTGTGTTGGACGAGGGTTGATCGGTACGTGCGGTGGATGGGGCCCGTCGGCAGTGTGGTAGCGCTGGGTAGGGCGAAGGCAGGGTGGCGTGGCAGTGTATGTGTTGCAGTGTTTGTATTGTGGTAGAGCGCGTGTATTGTTGTCATGGGGATGTAGCTCAAATGGTAGAGCGCTCGCTTAGCATGCGAGAGGTACAGGGATCGATACCCTGCTTCTCCACTGTGATGAATGTTACTGTGATAAATTCAGTCGGCATCAGCACTCTCCCAAATGTGCACTTCGCGGTTCTTCTGCGCAACTCGCTGACCTTGAGTAACACTTTTGAAACCTTTTCTTTTCGCTTCTGGTGCTCCGCTTTTGACTCTCACCTTGCTTGCTTGCTTCCTTGTCTGCGTGCTTGTCTGCTTCCGTATGGTCGCGTTGTTTGCGCCTGTTTCGGCTGCGCCTCACCCGTTGCCTTTGGGGTCTACCCTGCTTCGGCTCGCCCGGACTCGACAAGTTGTCGCGACGCCTTGCCGTCGATGTTCTCGACACGGCGCCCGCGGCCTTAGACCGAAGGCTATCGAAAGCGTGCAGGTGCTGGTCCTCGCGACGGCCAAGACACGGTGCAGTGAGTCTGTACGGCGTGTGAGCTGTCGACTGCGTGTTGTGTTTTGGTGTGTTGGACGAGGGTTGATCGGTACGTGCGGTGGATGGGGCCCGTCGGCAGTGTGGTAGCGCTGGGTAGGGCGAAGGCAGGGTGGCGTGGCAGTGTATGTGTTGCAGTGTTTGTATTGTGGTAGAGCGCGTGTATTGTTGTCATGGGGATGTAGCTCAAATGGTAGAGCGCTCGCTTAGCATGCGAGAGGTACAGGGATCGATACCCTGCTTCTCCACTGTGATGAATAGTTGGTCTCAGTTCTGGCAGCAGCAAGATAGCGCTCTTACAAATCTTGAAGGATATGAGCTGTGATTGGTTAAAACTCGGTTGCTATCTTGCTGCCGACCGCTTTCCTTACTGCCACGATTTTGGTGCAGTATAGCACTGGCAGCAGCAAGAAACACTCTCCGTCTCGAGACCGTCTCCACCAGATCCCAGTCATGCCTGCAGCCGGAGGCGATGACCCCGCCGGCGGCAGCCAACTCCCCGCCCTTGCCCCCGCTGGATCGGGGACCCAGAGGCTGCCACAATCGGGCGGACCGCCCGCCAAGAGCCCAAACAGAGCCAAGCTAGCATAGCAAAGTCGGTGTCATCCTCCTGGGCGTCTTCAACGTCGTGCAGCAGCCGGGCATGGCGAGCAGCGAACCGGTAGTCAAGAAGCTGCTTGTAGGCGCGGACGAGCTTGGCTCGCTGCGATGTTCGAGGCATGGCGGAGGGGGCTTGTGTGTTACGAACTGAACTGCACGCTTCTTGCTGCTGCGCAGCTCCAAGGGGGTCTCAGTTCTCTTCGGCTCCGATTGGTAGAAATTTGAATGGATTTCGCAGACCTCTATCTTGCTGCTGCCAGAACTGAGACCCACTAATGTTACTGTGATAAATTCAGTCGGCATCAGCACTCTCCCAAATGTGCACTTCGCGGTTCTTCTGCGCAACTCGCTGACCTTGAGTAACACTTTTGAAACCTTTTCTTTTCGCTTCTGGTGCTCCGCTTTTGACTCTCACCTTGCTTGCTTGCTTCCTTGTCTGCGTGCTTGTCTGCTTCCGTATGGTCGCGTTGTTTGCGCCTGTTTCGGCTGCGCCTCACCCGTTGCCTTTGGGGTCTACCCTGCTTCGGCTCGCCCGGACTCGACAAGTTGTCGCGACGCCTTGCCGTCGATGTTCTCGACACGGCGCCCGCGGCCTTAGACCGAAGGCTATCGAAAGCGTGCAGGTGCTGGTCCTCGCGACGGCCAAGACACGGTGCAGTGAGTCTGTACGGCGTGTGAGCTGTCGACTGCGTGTTGTGTTTTGGTGTGTTGGACGAGGGTTGATCGGTACGTGCGGTGGATGGGGCCCGTCGGCAGTGTGGTAGCGCTGGGTAGGGCGAAGGCAGGGTGGCGTGGCAGTGTATGTGTTGCAGTGTTTGTATTGTGGTAGAGCGCGTGTATTGTTGTCATGGGGATGTAGCTCAAATGGTAGAGCGCTCGCTTAGCATGCGAGAGGTACAGGGATCGATACCCTGCTTCTCCACTGTGATGAATGTTACTGTGATAAATTCAGTCGGCATCAGCACTCTCCCAAATGTGCACTTCGCGGTTCTTCTGCGCAACTCGCTGACCTTGAGTAACACTTTTGAAACCTTTTCTTTTCGCTTCTGGTGCTCCGCTTTTGACTCTCACCTTGCTTGCTTGCTTCCTTGTCTGCGTGCTTGTCTGCTTCCGTATGGTCGCGTTGTTTGCGCCTGTTTCGGCTGCGCCTCACCCGTTGCCTTTGGGGTCTACCCTGCTTCGGCTCGCCCGGACTCGACAAGTTGTCGCGACGCCTTGCCGTCGATGTTCTCGACACGGCGCCCGCGGCCTTAGACCGAAGGCTATCGAAAGCGTGCAGGTGCTGGTCCTCGCGACGGCCAAGACACGGTGCAGTGAGTCTGTACGGCGTGTGAGCTGTCGACTGCGTGTTGTGTTTTGGTGTGTTGGACGAGGGTTGATCGGTACGTGCGGTGGATGGGGCCCGTCGGCAGTGTGGTAGCGCTGGGTAGGGCGAAGGCAGGGTGGCGTGGCAGTGTATGTGTTGCAGTGTTTGTATTGTGGTAGAGCGCGTGTATTGTTGTCATGGGGATGTAGCTCAAATGGTAGAGCGCTCGCTTAGCATGCGAGAGGTACAGGGATCGATACCCTGCTTCTCCACTGTGATGAATGTTACTGTGATAAATTCAGTCGGCATCAGCACTCTCCCAAATGTGCACTTCGCGGTTCTTCTGCGCAACTCGCTGACCTTGAGTAACACTTTTGAAACCTTTTCTTTTCGCTTCTGGTGCTCCGCTTTTGACTCTCACCTTGCTTGCTTCCTTGTCTGCGTGCTTGTCTGCTTCCGTATGGTCGCGTTGTTTGCGCCTGTTTCGGCTGCGCCTCACCCGTTGCCTTTGGGGTCTACCCTGCTTCGGCTCGCCCGGACTCGACAAGTTGTCGCGACGCCTTGCCGTCGATGTTCTCGACACGGCGCCCGCGGCCTTAGACCGAAGGCTATCGAAAGCGTGCAGGTGCTGGTCCTCGCGACGGCCAAGACACGGTGCAGTGAGTCTGTACGGCGTGTGAGCTGTCGACTGCGTGTTGTGTTTTGGTGTGTTGGACGAGGGTTGATCGGTACGTGCGGTGGATGGGGCCCGTCGGCAGTGTGGTAGCGCTGGGTAGGGCGAAGGCAGGGTGGCGTGGCAGTGTATGTGTTGCAGTGTTTGTATTGTGGTAGAGCGCGTGTATTGTTGTCATGGGGATGTAGCTCAAATGGTAGAGCGCTCGCTTAGCATGCGAGAGGTACAGGGATCGATACCCTGCTTCTCCACTGTGATGAATGTTACTGTGATAAATTCAGTCGGCATCAGCACTCTCCCAAATGTGCACTTCGCGGTTCTTCTGCGCAACTCGCTGACCTTGAGTAACACTTTTGAAACCTTTTCTTTTCGCTTCTGGTGCTCCGCTTTTGACTCTCACCTTGCTTGCTTGCTTCCTTGTCTGCGTGCTTGTCTGCTTCCGTATGGTCGCGTTGTTTGCGCCTGTTTCGGCTGCGCCTCACCCGTTGCCTTTGGGGTCTACCCTGCTTCGGCTCGCCCGGACTCGACAAGTTGTCGCGACGCCTTGCCGTCGATGTTCTCGACACGGCGCCCGCGGCCTTAGACCGAAGGCTATCGAAAGCGTGCAGGTGCTGGTCCTCGCGACGGCCAAGACACGGTGCAGTGAGTCTGTACGGCGTGTGAGCTGTCGACTGCGTGTTGTGTTTTGGTGTGTTGGACGAGGGTTGATCGGTACGTGCGGTGGATGGGGCCCGTCGGCAGTGTGGTAGCGCTGGGTAGGGCGAAGGCAGGGTGGCGTGGCAGTGTATGTGTTGCAGTGTTTGTATTGTGGTAGAGCGCGTGTATTGTTGTCATGGGGATGTAGCTCAAATGGTAGAGCGCTCGCTTAGCATGCGAGAGGTACAGGGATCGATACCCTGCTTCTCCACTGTGATGAATGTTACTGTGATAAATTCAGTCGGCATCAGCACTCTCCCAAATGTGCACTTCGCGGTTCTTCTGCGCAACTCGCTGACCTTGAGTAACACTTTTGAAACCTTTTCTTTTCGCTTCTGGTGCTCCGCTTTTGACTCTCACCTTGCTTGCTTGCTTCCTTGTCTGCGTGCTTGTCTGCTTCCGTATGGTCGCGTTGTTTGCGCCTGTTTCGGCTGCGCCTCACCCGTTGCCTTTGGGGTCTACCCTGCTTCGGCTCGCCCGGACTCGACAAGTTGTCGCGACGCCTTGCCGTCGATGTTCTCGACACGGCGCCCGCGGCCTTAGACCGAAGGCTATCGAAAGCGTGCAGGTGCTGGTCCTCGCGACGGCCAAGACACGGTGCAGTGAGTCTGTACGGCGTGTGAGCTGTCGACTGCGTGTTGTGTTTTGGTGTGTTGGACGAGGGTTGATCGGTACGTGCGGTGGATGGGGCCCGTCGGCAGTGTGGTAGCGCTGGGTAGGGCGAAGGCAGGGTGGCGTGGCAGTGTATGTGTTGCAGTGTTTGTATTGTGGTAGAGCGCGTGTATTGTTGTCATGGGGATGTAGCTCAAATGGTAGAGCGCTCGCTTAGCATGCGAGAGGTACAGGGATCGATACCCTGCTTCTCCACTGTGATGAATGTTACTGTGATAAATTCAGTCGGCATCAGCACTCTCCCAAATGTGCACTTCGCGGTTCTTCTGCGCAACTCGCTGACCTTGAGTAACACTTTTGAAACCTTTTCTTTTCGCTTCTGGTGCTCCGCTTTTGACTCTCACCTTGCTTGCTTGCTTCCTTGTCTGCGTGCTTGTCTGCTTCCGTATGGTCGCGTTGTTTGCGCCTGTTTCGGCTGCGCCTCACCCGTTGCCTTTGGGGTCTACCCTGCTTCGGCTCGCCCGGACTCGACAAGTTGTCGCGACGCCTTGCCGTCGATGTTCTCGACACGGCGCCCGCGGCCTTAGACCGAAGGCTATCGAAAGCGTGCAGGTGCTGGTCCTCGCGACGGCCAAGACACGGTGCAGTGAGTCTGTACGGCGTGTGAGCTGTCGACTGCGTGTTGTGTTTTGGTGTGTTGGACGAGGGTTGATCGGTACGTGCGGTGGATGGGGCCCGTCGGCAGTGTGGTAGCGCTGGGTAGGGCGAAGGCAGGGTGGCGTGGCAGTGTATGTGTTGCAGTGTTTGTATTGTGGTAGAGCGCGTGTATTGTTGTCATGGGGATGTAGCTCAAATGGTAGAGCGCTCGCTTAGCATGCGAGAGGTACAGGGATCGATACCCTGCTTCTCCACTGTGATGAATGTTACTGTGATAAATTCAGTCGGCATCAGCACTCTCCCAAATGTGCACTTCGCGGTTCTTCTGCGCAACTCGCTGACCTTGAGTAACACTTTTGAAACCTTTTCTTTTCGCTTCTGGTGCTCCGCTTTTGACTCTCACCTTGCTTGCTTGCTTCCTTGTCTGCGTGCTTGTCTGCTTCCGTATGGTCGCGTTGTTTGCGCCTGTTTCGGCTGCGCCTCACCCGTTGCCTTTGGGGTCTACCCTGCTTCGGCTCGCCCGGACTCGACAAGTTGTCGCGACGCCTTGCCGTCGATGTTCTCGACACGGCGCCCGCGGCCTTAGACCGAAGGCTATCGAAAGCGTGCAGGTGCTGGTCCTCGCGACGGCCAAGACACGGTGCAGTGAGTCTGTACGGCGTGTGAGCTGTCGACTGCGTGTTGTGTTTTGGTGTGTTGGACGAGGGTTGATCGGTACGTGCGGTGGATGGGGCCCGTCGGCAGTGTGGTAGCGCTGGGTAGGGCGAAGGCAGGGTGGCGTGGCAGTGTATGTGTTGCAGTGTTTGTATTGTGGTAGAGCGCGTGTATTGTTGTCATGGGGATGTAGCTCAAATGGTAGAGCGCTCGCTTAGCATGCGAGAGGTACAGGGATCGATACCCTGCTTCTCCACTGTGATGAATGTTACTGTGATAAATTCAGTCGGCATCAGCACTCTCCCAAATGTGCACTTCGCGGTTCTTCTGCGCAACTCGCTGACCTTGAGTAACACTTTTGAAACCTTTTCTTTTCGCTTCTGGTGCTCCGCTTTTGACTCTCACCTTGCTTGCTTGCTTCCTTGTCTGCGTGCTTGTCTGCTTCCGTATGGTCGCGTTGTTTGCGCCTGTTTCGGCTGCGCCTCACCCGTTGCCTTTGGGGTCTACCCTGCTTCGGCTCGCCCGGACTCGACAAGTTGTCGCGACGCCTTGCCGTCGATGTTCTCGACACGGCGCCCGCGGCCTTAGACCGAAGGCTATCGAAAGCGTGCAGGTGCTGGTCCTCGCGACGGCCAAGACACGGTGCAGTGAGTCTGTACGGCGTGTGAGCTGTCGACTGCGTGTTGTGTTTTGGTGTGTTGGACGAGGGTTGATCGGTACGTGCGGTGGATGGGGCCCGTCGGCAGTGTGGTAGCGCTGGGTAGGGCGAAGGCAGGGTGGCGTGGCAGTGTATGTGTTGCAGTGTTTGTATTGTGGTAGAGCGCGTGTATTGTTGTCATGGGGATGTAGCTCAAATGGTAGAGCGCTCGCTTAGCATGCGAGAGGTACAGGGATCGATACCCTGCTTCTCCACTGTGATGAATGTTACTGTGATAAATTCAGTCGGCATCAGCACTCTCCCAAATGTGCACTTCGCGGTTCTTCTGCGCAACTCGCTGACCTTGAGTAACACTTTTGAAACCTTTTCTTTTCGCTTCTGGTGCTCCGCTTTTGACTCTCACCTTGCTTGCTTGCTTCCTTGTCTGCGTGCTTGTCTGCTTCCGTATGGTCGCGTTGTTTGCGCCTGTTTCGGCTGCGCCTCACCCGTTGCCTTTGGGGTCTACCCTGCTTCGGCTCGCCCGGACTCGACAAGTTGTCGCGACGCCTTGCCGTCGATGTTCTCGACACGGCGCCCGCGGCCTTAGACCGAAGGCTATCGAAAGCGTGCAGGTGCTGGTCCTCGCGACGGCCAAGACACGGTGCAGTGAGTCTGTACGGCGTGTGAGCTGTCGACTGCGTGTTGTGTTTTGGTGTGTTGGACGAGGGTTGATCGGTACGTGCGGTGGATGGGGCCCGTCGGCAGTGTGGTAGCGCTGGGTAGGGCGAAGGCAGGGTGGCGTGGCAGTGTATGTGTTGCAGTGTTTGTATTGTGGTAGAGCGCGTGTATTGTTGTCATGGGGATGTAGCTCAAATGGTAGAGCGCTCGCTTAGCATGCGAGAGGTACAGGGATCGATACCCTGCTTCTCCACTGTGATGAATGTTACTGTGATAAATTCAGTCGGCATCAGCACTCTCCCAAATGTGCACTTCGCGGTTCTTCTGCGCAACTCGCTGACCTTGAGTAACACTTTTGAAACCTTTTCTTTTCGCTTCTGGTGCTCCGCTTTTGACTCTCACCTTGCTTGCTTGCTTCCTTGTCTGCGTGCTTGTCTGCTTCCGTATGGTCGCGTTGTTTGCGCCTGTTTCGGCTGCGCCTCACCCGTTGCCTTTGGGGTCTACCCTGCTTCGGCTCGCCCGGACTCGACAAGTTGTCGCGACGCCTTGCCGTCGATGTTCTCGACACGGCGCCCGCGGCCTTAGACCGAAGGCTATCGAAAGCGTGCAGGTGCTGGTCCTCGCGACGGCCAAGACACGGTGCAGTGAGTCTGTACGGCGTGTGAGCTGTCGACTGCGTGTTGTGTTTTGGTGTGTTGGACGAGGGTTGATCGGTACGTGCGGTGGATGGGGCCCGTCGGCAGTGTGGTAGCGCTGGGTAGGGCGAAGGCAGGGTGGCGTGGCAGTGTATGTGTTGCAGTGTTTGTATTGTGGTAGAGCGCGTGTATTGTTGTCATGGGGATGTAGCTCAAATGGTAGAGCGCTCGCTTAGCATGCGAGAGGTACAGGGATCGATACCCTGCTTCTCCACTGTGATGAATGTTACTGTGATAAATTCAGTCGGCATCAGCACTCTCCCAAATGTGCACTTCGCGGTTCTTCTGCGCAACTCGCTGACCTTGAGTAACACTTTTGAAACCTTTTCTTTTCGCTTCTGGTGCTCCGCTTTTGACTCTCACCTTGCTTGCTTGCTTCCTTGTCTGCGTGCTTGTCTGCTTCCGTATGGTCGCGTTGTTTGCGCCTGTTTCGGCTGCGCCTCACCCGTTGCCTTTGGGGTCTACTGTGGTGTAGGAAACGTCAAGTTTTGTGGCACACACGGGTACGAGGTACCGAAGAAGCTTAGGATAACAGGTCGACGGTGACAACTCGGCGGGAAGGTACAGAGTACCATCCGGATGGCTCAGTATCCGGACCAGCCGAGTTCGAGGATCCGGATAAACTCAGTATCCGGACAGACGGAACCCGATGAGTCGCTGAACTCGGCGAAGGGTCGGCCGAGATCCGAAACCACTCTATTTCATTAGATATTTGTATAGGAACTCAGGAACAGTAGAGGCGCCCCTTCAGGGCGCCCGAAAGATATAACCAAACAAACAGAGCAGAATTTTCCTAGTCCAAGACACGTGTACACTTCTTCGGTAAGTCCCTGCATAGGGCCGGGGTATGTCTGCCGTTGGTACCTGAGAGGCATAGCTTGTAAGGTACCAACAGGTAGCGCCAAGAGATAACGTAGGCCCGGAAGGGGCAGTCTCGCCAAGCGCGGAGAAAAGTCTCGCCGAACTCGGCGAGCCGGTGGGCCTGTAAGTCCCAGGGCACCGCAACCTTTCAGCTGAGCTGCCTTTGCACTCGGCGGCCCGTGACTGTACCATCCTTTGGTGGACGGCACGGGTTTTGTGAACGGAGACTGCCCGGCTCAGGCGAGTCTCTGGAGAGTGAACCAGTTGGTTGGAACTCGGCGAAGACACGCCACCTACTGTCCCGGCTGGGCCGGACCGTTGGGGACCCGAAAGAGACCCCACGCAGGCCAACTCAGCCGACTAGCTCGGCTATTGTTGTTGGTTGTTTGCGAGGACCCACAATTGACGATTTGTGTGTTTTGCAATACCACAACTGGTGCCGCGACCCGGGAACAGGGGTGTGCTTGTTTTTGTTAGGTACCAGCTAACCAAGTTCAAGTTAAGAGCAAGAAGAGAGTGAAGATGGCCAAGGGATCGTCCTCGAGGAGCGTCAGCCCGGCTGGGAGAGCCAGGGGCCCGACTCTGTCGAGATCGGACTCGGCGAGTGTGGCGGCAGCGATCGTGACGCCGGATGACACGCCGAGGGTCCAGTTCGAAGACGTCGACGACCAAGACCATGTGAGTGAAGATGGAGGTGAAGAGAAGGAGGACGAGGACGAAGATGAGGAAGAGTTCTTGTCCGAGATGAATGAAGATGACGAGGCGGAAGAAAGGTCACTCCAAGTGACCAAGATGGGAACCCCGCGCCCAGTGGAGCGTAGCCTCGTAGCCGAGTTCGGCGAGGATGATGGCGATGACGAACAAGATGTGGTACCAAGCCAGCGCCCGCCATTAATCCCTCGAGCTACGAGGAACGCCGACACGCCAAGCGCCAACAAGGTGTTGGCCAGACTGGGCGAAGAAATGAAGGCAGCCGGAGGGTGGATGTCGAAGTTCGGACCAAGGGCGATGGCGCAAGCAAAGTGGCCAGTGCTGGGCCCCGAGTTGACTCACCCGGTGAGTAGTACAACCATGAACGAGTTGTGCTATGAAACGTCGACTTTCCTCCGAGCGATGGGCTACCGGTGCGTGGGATCGCCGAGTCTAAAAGACCAGAAGGAATGGACGCTCAAGACTGCAGGGAACGAGATCATGCAATGGAAGCGAAAGCTGAGAGCAGCATTCGGTCTTGAACGCATGCCCGACGTCGCCAGACCTAGGGTACCGCGTTTAGCCGAGTCCACAAACTCGGCGGGCCCGACAGCCGAGCTCCCAAAACCATTAGCCGAGCCCGCGGTTATGGCAGTCGACCCGAGCCGAATCCCGCTTCCGAAGACCCCAGACGTCAAACGTAGCCGAGAAGCGTCACGCGCGTCTGGAGGTACTCCCTACTTTGGGGATACGGACATGCAGTCACCACCCCGCGGAGCGACCCGTTCCAACGAATCCCGCGACTTGGACTACGCAGCCGAGTCCGACGATGAATATGATGAGTGGGACGCCAAAGCCGATCCGTACGAGTCCCCGAAGCACTACATCCAACAGCTGAGTCTGGAAGATTCGGATAGGAACCGCTCGAATGTCCTTGAAGCGCGTACTCACGCACCCCTGGACAAGATCGCGGCGTTCGAAGGGAAGCGCAACCGGTCCGAAGATTCGCTGCAATGGCTGAAGCGATTCATCTACGAGATGAAGGGTACTCGCACGCCTACCGACTCGTGGTGCGAACCGTTTTCGCTCAGCTTGGGGAAAGCAGCCAAGAGTTGGTTTCGACAGCTCCCGAAGAAGACCCAGCTGAAGTGGAGCCTGCTCAGCTCGGCGTTCTTGGATTACTACTGCTCGCAGTACGACCAGACGGCGCAGACACGCTACTTCTCGGCTCGGCGGAAGGAGAACGAGCACATCTGCGACTTCCTCCTGAGGCTGAACGGGTACGCGCGAGCGGCGAAGATCCAGTACGAAGCTGGCGGTTCCCAAGCTGCAAGCCACGTTGAACACTTCTTGCTGCACTGCGGGGATGACGCCGTGATGGACCAACTGTACCCACAGCGACTCAGCGATATCCAGCGCGTGGAGAAAATCATCAACCAGAAGCTGCTCGGCGACAAGAGGAAGAAGCAGCGAGACCGTACAGCGACCAGCCGAGTTCGCGAGTCACGCCGTGATGATGGAAACCGACGCAGCGAGTCAAAACGCAGTGACGGCTATCGGGAAAGGCGCCGTGACGACCACCGCGACCGACGCGAAGACCGTCGGGGACGTCGCAGCGAGGATCGCGAACGTCGAGTCACTCTGGCTGATGCCAGCGTCGAAGACCTCAGGGCCGCTCTCGATGAACGTCGCGCTAGTCACGAGACCAACTTCTACGATTCCTTCAGCGAGGAAAGCGACAGAGATGCCGCAGCCGAGTCGTCGTCCGACTCAGGCTCTGATTACATCGACGCGGGAACAGCCGCCGAGTCGAAGCGTCCGCCGTACAGAGGAGGCTCGAGCGGTGCACGCCAGAACTCGGCTCCGCGATCCCCTGGGCGATTCGAGTCTAGGGGATACCCGCCTCGTCGCGATGAGTCTGGTGAACGTCGGCGGTACGGCCCGTGCGGCGCTTGTGGTGCTAAGGGCCACGACGCCCACTTCTGCCGGTGACGATGCAAGTTCTGCAAGCAAGTGCATGACGCGGGAAATTGTGAGCTCTTCCAACGACTCGAGAAACTCACCAAGTTCGTGAAGTCGTCGGTCGACAAATCCCTTGTCCCGGCTGACCTCCAAGACCTCTACTCGCCCGGTGATTTAAACTAGGCGGCTCGCCAACTTTGACTGGGTTGGGTAAAAGCGGGCCGCCACAGTCAGCTCAGCCGACAGCAATCGAGGCGAACTATGTGTTCGCCTTTGTCGGTGAAGCAGAACGGCCTGAAGAAGAGAGTAGAGGAGAGGAAGACGATGTGCAGAGCAGGGAGGAGAGCGAAGAGAGGAAGAGCACGCCAGCCGAGTCGAGTGGAGATGCGGCCGGTGGTACAGAGGGAGACAGCGATGTGACAGCCGAGTCGGCAGAAGACTCAGCTCAGGCCATAACGAGTGCGGTTATGACTCGGCGATCTGCAGTCACGATCGGAGAATGCAAAAAATTGAAGCTGCTACCAGGCGAGCGACTCGGCTGGTGGTCGTCAAGGAAGTTTGACCGCCGGATTCGAATGCGTGCTCTGGTCATGGGAGCGGTCAACAACGAACGGACAAAGATACTACTGGATACCGGAGCGAATGTCTCGGCAGTAACTGAGTCGTTTGCCAAGAAGCTGCGATTGAAGCGGCTGGCGAGCGCCGACCTGAAGATTGACGTGCAAGGGATTGGCAAGACCAAAGTCGAGACGACAACTCGGGCGATGGTGAAAGTTACACTCGGCTGGGAGATTGTCTACGAGTTCGAGGTATGGGTTATGGATCATCACGCCGGAGTGGACTTGATCCTGGGTACAGATTTCATGATCCCAGCTGGGATCAGGTTGGATTTGTACAACTCGAAAGCTAAGTTGCCAGACGAGATCGAGATTAACTTGATCAAGTCGGCTAGTGCGCATGAGGACACCGAGTACGGCAACACCATCTGCGGGGGACCAACAGAGACAGTGGATGTTGCAAGTCGGCTCACAGCCGAGTTCAAGCTCCAGCGCCGGCCACCGGATGATACCACGCACGAACTATGGGTTCGGCGAGTCAACAAGCTAGTGCCGACGGTGAGGTTTACGCACAAAGGACGACCCAGCCGAGTCTTGCTGACCAACACGGGTGAAAAACCAGGGTCCTGCCCTGCTCATTTCCCCGTGGTTCAGTGGGTCCCACATGAAGTTCTACCGCTCACCGAAGGATACGTGCGTGTGGACTCGACCAAGTACAGAGACTGGCAGGTACTAGCTTACGACTCGGCGATCGATCGCGACTTGCTAAAGAAGGAGCAGCGGTTGTATGCTGAGTGGCTAAGCCACCAACCCACAGCCGTCGATCGACCCGACTATGAGACACCGGCGGGCATCCGAGCCCGGCCAGAAGCTGCAGATGGAACTCACCAGCGGGGACTATCATGCGCTGAACAGTGGGAACGGCTCGAACGCCTCCAAGCAGAGGCAGAACAACTCCAGCACAACCAGCCGAGTTTGGCAGCCTCCCGAGACGGGTCGGAACTAGGAGCCGAGTCCGACGGAAGTGGATCAAGTGATTCCGAAGCCTCGGCAAATGCCTGGGTATGCTTATCAGCTGACCCTGGGGCACCGTCTCTCGGCAACGGCTGCCCGATCACCACCCTAGACAGGGGTGACAGATGGGACCCCGGCATAACTGAATCTGTGGATACAGGCCAGCCGGAGATCAAAGACGAGGCAGATCAGAACGCCCCGGACCTCTCCCTCCGGGAGGCCAAACATCGGATAGCCGAAGTGGAAGAGCTGCTGTCGGAAGCACGAGCCTTATGCAAGGAAGCTGAAGTGAGGAGCGCCGCGTCCGCTAACGCCGACGCATCACGAGTCGAGTGGGGACTACTGAGCATCGACGATGATTTGCTGGACGATGACCCAGCCGAGCACCTGAGGCTGCGGTTCCTAGCAGCCCTCACCGACCTGGTACGAGACGAAGGGTACCAGATTACCGCGGTCGACGACAGGGGTGACATCCAGTCCACTGAGCCTGGCGACGAAGACAAAGCAACTCGGCGAGGGAGCAGCTGGGAACATGCACCCACGTGTATCCAATTGGACGACTTCGCCCATGAACTGGCCTTCCTCCCGGATCTGACGACCGCCGAGTCGACTGTACTGGACTATGAAGGAGACAACGTCCGGTCCTCGATCCACTCGACTGAGCAATACAAAAAGCTGGTGAAGGTGCTCCGACGTCACGCCAAAATCATGATATCCAGCGGAAACGCTCTACCACCTCCAGCATATGGAGTGGTTTGTGACATTGATGTCCAAGATCACGCTCCAATCAAACAGCGTGCCCGCCGAGTCCCTCTCAAGCACCTCGAGAAGTTGTACGAATTGCTGAAGGGACTGTTGAAGGCGAGGTTGGTGGCGTTCTCGAACAGCCCCTGGGCGTCGCCTATTGTGATTGTGCTCAAGAAAAATGGCATCGACATCCGATTATGCATCGATTACAAGATGGTCAACGCGATTACGGTGGCGTTGGAATACGCTATGCCCTTGGTGGATGATCTCCTCACGGAGTTGGAGAGTTACCTGTGGTTCTGTTCTCTCGACGCGGCGAGTGGATTCTGGGCCGTGATGATGACCAGCCGAGCTCGGCGGATCTCAGCTTTTGTGTGCGCTTTAGGCCATTTTGAGTGGTTACGCATGCCGTTCGGCCTGAAGAATGCACCCATGATCTACCAACGACTGATTGATAACGCATTATGGGGATTCGTGCAACCCAAGGGTGGCTGGACAGCTTTCGCCGAGCGAATGCGCTCAGCCGAAGCAGCTATGACCGCTCAGCGATCCCGGAACTCGGCTATGACCGAACAACCGGGTGTTTTAACGAAATTCGAGGCGGACTACTCGGCGCTGACCACCTCAGATCCAGTTCAGGCCCTGGTTAACGGACCAGACGGAGACATGTTCTTGTCAGGCGAACCCGACGAGTCGAGTCATGTGCCGGTATTTGGGCGACGCTCTTTCGTGGACGATATTTGTTTCGGTGGAGTGGACTTTGACGACTGTTTGGAGACCTTAGATCGACTCCTCACCCGGTTCGCCGAGTGTAGGATCAGCGTGAGCTTTACGAAAAGCATATTTGTGCAGCCAAAGGTGGACTTCCTGTCGCACGTGGTCACCCCGAAGGGGATTGCTGCTGACCCGAAGAAGCTAGCTGCGATCGCCGAGATCCCGTTCCCAAAGAATAAGAAGGGAATGCAAGCTTTCTTGGGCGCACTCAACTACTACAGCCGGTTCATTCAGAACCTGGCAGTGTATGGTGCAGTATTATACCAGCTCAAGGAAGACGATTTCGGGTCAAGCACAGACTTATCGGCAGCCCAAGCTTCATTCGCCGAGTTAAAACGGAAGGTGATAGAGGCTCCGATCCTTCGCCATTTCGACTCGGCGAAAGACGTCCACGTCATGCTTTTCGCCAACGAGTGGGCTTTGAGTAGCACACTGATGCAGCTCCATGAGGACAAACTTCACCCAGTTCGATTCTGCGGTCGGGTACTGAAAGACAATGAGGTGAACTACCTCCCCGCCGAGAAGGAAGTACTAGCGCTGTTGCAATTGCTCAAGGTGTGTTACACGCTACTGGTCGGCAAGACTATTCACGTCTACACCCGATTTTCGACCTTAGAATGGGTATTCAACTCGAAATCCCTCTACGGCCGAGAAGTGAGTTTCGCGGTGTTGCTGTCACCACATCACTTGATCATCAAGCGGGTCCGAGAACGAGACGCCGACTTTGCTCAGCTCCTCCAAGCGTCTATCACGCCATCAATCGGACTGGATGAGTCATTGGCCCATATCGCTCCACCTTCGAAGGGCTCGGCTAGCGTTCGCATGGACCCAGAATTGCTTTACGCACGGGTGCCTAGTGACTTTGTGGGCCACGTCTTATCCTTTGACGGCTCAGCTAAGACGGAGAAGAATGGAGGTTACGGCAGCTGTTCGTGGATTCTGTGGCGGCTACCAACTTGGGACATTGAGATCGCTGCGAGTGCGCACCTCTCGTCCACTACGGTCAACATAGCCGAGTACACCGGGATGAACCGCGGCGTCGCAGCAGCATTTGGACCGGGGCATCACCGACTTGATTATCGTCGGAGACTCGCGGCTTGCAATGCAGCAATCCATGGGGGTGATCGCCTGCAAGAAGGATACGTTACAGGTTGAACTAGCCCGCCACAAAGCACTCACGAAACAACTCGGCTCAACGCGATACTTGCACGTTCTACGAACTTACAACGCCTCAGCAGACGCCCTCGCCACGGAGGCACTGGAGGCCAAAGCCGGGCGTGTAATTCTGAACGCCGGACGGAAAGCCGAGTTGCAAGTGCTCAATAGGATCCAAGAAGTGCTGTATGCGGACCGAGACCCGGCGAAAACTGGTGAAACAACGGCGAACATTACGGCGGTAACAAGGAATCAGGCACGCCGAGTTCACTTTGAAGATTCCGAAGTACAAAACTTGGCGGAACGTAGCTCGACTGAAGACAACTCGGCTGAAGAGTCACAAGAGACCCCTGGGGCAGGAGAGACGTCCGGAGAGTCACTAGAGAGCCAAGGAAACGAATACGAAGCATCCTACCAGGCACCAGAAGTCCACAGGGTAGTGGATCCTGCGGAAGCTGCAGCCGAGCCAGGATGGACGCCGAGTGCGCAAGACGTCGACCCCGTAGCAGTCCAAGCCGAGAGACGGAACCGCATCTCAAAGGCCCAGGACGAGGAGTGCAGATGGGCTGACTTGAAAACGTACCTGAGGGGCCAGATCGACCAACTGACTCGGCGAAGAGCGTACAATGCCGGCAAAGTGGCCGATCACTTTGTTCTCAGTGAAGACGGGCTGCTATACTATGTGGGTCGACGAAGAGGAAGAGGTGAGCCGAATGACGACGAATTGAAGCTCCGGCTAGTAGTACCAACGACGCTAATTGATGAAGTCCTGCAGAACTGTCATAACTCCCTCGAGGGAGGACACCAAGGCATGGTCAGAACGTACCACCGAGTTCGCACCGACTACTACTGGGTCGGTCTATATGCAGACACCATCAAACATGTGGAGTCATGCGAAGATTGCAGCACGAGCAAGAGTAAGCCACACCTGCAAGGATACTCCCCAGGAAAACCTGGTGTCAGAACGACCGTTCCACATCGTGTCGCTCGACTTCGTAATCCCGCTGCCCAAGACGACGCGAGGAAATACAGCGTTGCTATTGTTTCAAGACCACTTCACTGGTTTCGTGATTGCGAAGGCAATGAGCGAGACAGGGGCACTCGAGGTCGCCAAGGTATTCGAAGAATGCGTGTTCCGCCGATTCGGAGCACCTTCACTGATTCGGCATGACCGCGACCCTCGCTTCATGAGCGAAGTGTTCCAGAAGTTCTCCGAGATGATGCAGTCGAGATCGAGAGCGACGCTTAGCTACCGGCCGCAAGCCAACGGCCAACAAGAACGATCAGTGAAGACGATGATCCAGACGGTACGGGCGTACGTGGAAGATCCGTTGCAGGCTGACTGGGACGACATAGCCGAGAAGCTGGTACACGCCATCAACAATTCAAGGGACTCGACTCGGCGAGAAACACCATTTTACTTGGTTCACGGTTGGGACGCCCGATCCACGCTCAAGGCAATGACTGAGTCAGTCAAACAGGGGCACCGCGGGCAGAGTGATTCGACGGGGGCCAAGGAATGGCGCCGAGAGAGCAACCGGCAGAGAGAAGTGGCCTTACGACTAGCAGCCGAGTTCCAACTGAGGGAGAAAGCAAGAAGGGCGAAAGAACACAACGAAGCCCTCAGCCGAGTCGAAGGGAGGGCCGTTCCGATACAGCATCAGCACTCAGCCGAGTTGCCGACCCCTGAGAGGCCCTCAGCCGAGTTGCCAACGTCTGGAACAAGGTCCGCCGAGTTACCAGATCCGGGAGAATCATCAGTCGAGCCAACCCAGTCACTGTTCAAGGAAGGCGACCAAGTGTGGTTGTTCATGGAACGGGTGAAACCCGGATTGACCAAGAAACTGGCTCACAGGTGGCACGGACCCTTCAGGATTAAGAAGAAGGTCGAGGAATTTGCGTACGAACTCGAGCTACCAGATAAAAGCGGATATCGGTTCTACCCAGTGGTGCACGTATCACGACTAAAAGCAGTAAAAGAAAATGGAGAACGACCCACAACTCGGCTCAGACCAGAACTCAGCGAAGCCGAACGATTTGATTTTGATGAAGAATTGCTACCCGAAAACAGCTGGGAACCAGAAGAAGGAGAGGATCGCTACGAAGTGGAAGCTATTCTGGACGACGAGTTACCCCTCTCGACGAGCACGGCAAAGACCCAGCGAAAATTCAAGGTCAAGTGGGTTGGCTATGAAGAGCCGAGTTGGGAACCCTTGTCGAATCTTTCCTGTGGAGGACTTCTTTTTGATTACCTGCGCAACAAGAAACGCGCAAACCGGCTGCAAATGGTGCAGGTAGCCGACGAGGATTAGCACTCCACGAAAATGAACCCGCCGACTCGGTGAAGACAGCAGGCCGAGTCGAGTCGAAGAAAGATACTGCGTCGAATTAAGAGACCCGCCGACTCAGTGAAGACAACAGGCTGAGTCGAGTCGAAGACAATTACTGCGTCAACATGTATTACATGCATTAACAATGAAAAGAGAGTGGTCAAGAATCAGAAGCTCGGAGATCCAGAAGCTGGAGGGGAGCCACTCGACGAATTAGCCATACCAGAAAGGGTCGCCGCGGAAGCAACATCGGCCAACACGCTCATCGACTCCGTAGCCGGAAGAGAGGTGTCAGCCGAGTCGGTGTTTGCAGCAGACGAAGGTGAGGCAGGAGACTCCCCACCGAAAAGAGACTGAGTCGGAGAAGGACCGCGCACGTTGGGAGAATCACCACCAGACACCGGATCCGGGTCATCTGCCGACCAACCGAGCTCCCCTTCTTCACGTCCTTCGAAAATGTGAATCCCTTCTCGATTGACGGGAATCCGAGCACCCGAGGAAATCCGGAGTGGGGCAGGCTCATCCAAGTCGACGTCCTCATCCACCGAATCCTCGACAATACGGGGGTCGACGCCCTTGGAGGCAAAGACTTGGAATTCCAAGTTCCGGGTACGAAAGCAGGTGTTATAAGGATGTTCAGCCGGGTAAGTCAACCACCACGTACGCCAAGTCTCGAATCGATCCACCGAAGCGGCCGCATCACACCAGTCCTTGCCCGACGGGATCCACGATAGGTTGACCAAGGGATAGAACGGGACCGACGGCTCAAAGAAGAGCTCCGCATCGGCTTCAGGAGCGGCAAGTCCATTCATCACCTTCATCGCAGCCGAGTAAAGATCCTCAGTGAGAACAGTCATCAGGGCCCGGAGGGCGTCACTCCGACGCTTCCGCGCGAGACGATACTGGAGCCACAGGGTGTGCATCTCGGCGACATCGTCGTAGGTGCTACCCTCATGGTAAGCTGGATGCAACCCCATCATCACACTCGACTCCACTAACCAGTGACCGCGCTCATACAACGCCACGAAAAAACGAGTCGGGTGATCATCACGAGTCGAAGTCGAAACCCCTCCAGCCGAGTCGGGAATGTCCCCGCGGATCTTGACGAACACCTCGGCCAGCTTTTCCACTAAACCAACAGGTTTAGTCGAGTTAGCCAGCCGAGTCCGTGCATCCTCCAGAGCCTTGGGAGAGAGGAAGAACGGGGAGTCCGGGAGAAGTCGGCGAAGACGCTGGGCCGGATGGTTTGGGTTGTACACGTCCGCGAAAGCCTTGATCCCATCGAGACAGCAGCGCGTCGACGGAACACGAGGCTTGCCAGACGAATAATCCATCGACACTTGCCCAGTCTGGTTGGCGAGAATAGCTTTCCAGCATCGAGCCGACCCATAATGCACGAACCGGAGGTCCCGCAACCGGGCCAACTGAGGAGAAATCCTCGAGTCGCGAGAAGCCGCTTAAGATGCACGAGTGCGGAGCCGAGACAGCGGTACACGTAGAACCTCCGGCAACTCAGGACGATTATGCGCCTTGGAGTCAATGAACATGATCCGGACAGACCCAGCCGGGCCAGCAGCAGTCGGAGCCGAGTTCGACGGGGCAGGTGTTGAACCTGAACTGGACTCCACCGGCGTATCCACTGAAGCCTTCCGGCGTTTCTTGGGCTTCGGGAGTGAGCTAGTCGACGGGGCTGGAACTGGACTGGGAGACCGACGCGAGTGACGATGCTGGTGTTTGTGCTTGTGCTTGCGTTTGCTTTTGTGCTTCCGCTTGCGTTTCCGTGAAGACGAGCGAGCACCAGAATCATCCCCAGAAGCATCTCCACTATCGCCCGATTCAGTAGGGGGTCCAGGAGGAGTCCGACCAGCTTGCAGATAACTCTGCATTTTTTCCCGAGGAACAGAACTGCTCGAACGAAGAGAACTCAGCGGAACGCTGTCCGAGTCCTCGTCTTCAACCTCATCCTCCAACTGGGTTTGAGTTCGACGGAGTCGACCTTTACCCGACGACTTCGCGGGGGCAGGTGGAAGAGAACCAGCTGAGTCTTCATCACCCCCATCTTCGTACGCCGACCCGGCCGCCGATGACCCATCGGAAACGGAAAGCGGGTGAGCCGACGTGCCTTTCATTGAGGAATCACTAGCCGAGTCGAGCAAGTCTAGGGAACCAGGAGAGTGACCAGAGCCGAGAACAACGTAGTCTGGCGTCTCCAATACCTCCAAGCAGTGCGCGCTGATCATCCGAGCAGTGGCAGCCTTGGCACGGATCGGCCGACCCGACGGAGAAGTCATAACTGCCGGCGCCGGGGGAACAGTAGGCCGACTTGACGTGGAGGAGACCATCGGAGCCGAAGTCAAAACAGTGGAATACGCCGACGAAGAAGAGGGTGCTCGGTTCTGGGACGACGCGGACTTAGCCTGGGAAGAACAGGCCAGCAGACGAGCGACAGCCGAGCTAGGAGGCGACCCACCGGAAGAAGTCGGGGCAGAAGTCGACGAAGCAACGGATACCGATGGAGCGACAGCCGAGCTGGAAGGCGACCCGCCGGACGAAGTCGGAGCAGAAGCCGACGAGGCAGCGGATCCCGATGGACGAGCCGAGTCAGCTGAGCACAACGACTCCGGTGGAACCCACCTCACTGAGGTGGGGTACTCGGCTGTCGAGGGGAGCGCCAAAGCCGCACTCAGAGTCACCGTCTCGGACTCGGCAGAAGTAGCCACCGGATCCACCACGACGTCAACCGGAGTTACTCCAGAAAGCTCAGCCGAGACCGACAGAGGAGCCATCCCACGAGACAGATTGAGCACGCGTGGTTGAGGAGAAGGAGTCCCAACGGGTGACGTCGCTGGCGCAGAAGAGGGAGTCGGAGACACCGCGTAAGGCACCAACGAGATCTGCTGCAGGCCTGACCCATCGAAGTCCAGGGAAGACCACATCAGAGAAATCCTTGAACTCGGCGGGATCCGAGCTATCCGGAACAACGTCCTGCGCCGAAGAAGAAACAGGAGTGAATCCAACTTCCTGAGCGGCCTCGTCCAGTTGCTGAACTGCCTCCGCATAGCATTCCTCACCAGGAAGCGGGCAAGCGTACGGTTGAGGAGGTGGAACGTGCGGCTTGACGCGTGATCCAGCGGCGGTCGACGACTTCGGGTTGGAATACCTGCGCAGCTTCTCAGCCGGGGTCAGCGTGTCCAGCCGAGCTCGATGCAGTTGATCAATGGACTTGCTCGGCGGAGCTGGTTTGCTCGGCGGAGCTGGAGCACTCGAGCTGGGTTGAGCAGGAACCTCGGGAGGCACAGCCGCCGGAAAACTGGCCGACGCCGAGGTGTCGACACTCGACGAACCTCCAGAAGTACCAGAATCCAACCCGAAAGACACTCCAGCCGAGCTGGACGGAGTCGGTGGCACGGAAGCAGCCCCATCTCTGCGGGGGTGAATCACCAGTTCCACAGTGCGCGTCTCCCCAGCAGGTATATCCATAACCTCCGGGAACCGCAGCGCCAGAGACCGACAGAGCCGAGCGTTGAGTTGCAGGTCGGCGGGACTCAGACCAGGGACATCCAGCCCGGCTCCAGCAGCAGCAGCCATGTGTGGGTCGTGCATGGGGATCGATCCCTGCCGCGCGATCACCCGCTTCTGGCGCAAAATGACTTGACGCTGGCTGTCGATCACTGATTTCGCGTGGCGAAGAGGCTGAGAACCACCATCCAACAAGAGTGAAGTCGACTCCTGAAGTTGCTCAAAGTGCTTGGTGGACACCGCGTGAAGCTCAGCGTAGGCGTGATCTCGGTCCGCAAGAGCCTTCGTGAGGGTCACTACCTCTTCTTCCAGCCTCTTGATCTGGAGAGCGTGGTCAGCCGAGTGCTTGAAAGCCGACTTGACTTTCTGTACTTGCTTCTCCTGAGCCAACTTGAGCGCCGCTTCAGATTTGGCCAAAGCCTTGCGAAGAGAAGTAAGGAAAGGGGAGGCCTTCTTGGCTTCGCGCTCCCACAGCGAGCGTTCCAGCTCAGCTTCCTTCACTTTGTCTTGGAGCTCGGCGTTCTCCGAGGCCAAGGAATCCAGTCGACGAGCTTGGTCTCCCTGGAGAGTCTGCAGGACGCCGAGCTCCTGGCGGAGGTCGGCTATGACCTGAGCCGAACCCAGAGGAGAGTACTGCCCACGCAGGATGTGAGCGAGCTCTGCAACCGATTGCGCGTCCAGTAAAGCTCGACGTTGAAGGCGGTCAGCCGGCGGAATCGGATGCGTAAACGCGAACGACAGCAGCCGAGCCAAGTCTCCGTTCTCCTGTTGGCGACAATGAGCTTCCTGGCGGATCAAGTCCTCTAGAGACGCCAGGGTCACCGGTCCAGTCGAGCCCGACTGACCCGAGCCAGCGGTGTCCGAAGTGGTGCCACCACGCGGACTCGACGGACGGGGAGAGGAAGCGCGAGAAGACCCCTCGGACTCCCGGTCGAACTCCTGGGAAGTTGTCAAGTCGATGATGGGGGAATCCCGTTCACCGCTGACCCCAGAAGCCCGGGACGGCCGAGAAGTCGACCCAGCAGGCTGCCCCTCATCTCGAGGAGCGGCGGAAGATCCGGCGGGAGCCGCGGCCGAGGACTGGTGAACCAGAAGGCAACGAAGTGAGCATACGTGAACGAGACAGGGTCACACGAGGATGGAGAACTTACCGACGGCGCGGAGGACGCACCAGACGACGACATCGAGCTGAGTGTGGAGACCGTTGGAAATGTTGGAGACTGAACGTGACTACCGGAGTGATGGTCAGGACCCTCACCAGCTCGGCTCGGGACATGACCGGGGCAGTTGTGGTGTAGGAAACGTCAAGTTTTGTGGCACACACGGGTACGAGGTACCGAAGAAGCTTAGGATAACAGGTCGACGGTGACAACTCGGCGGGAAGGTACAGAGTACCATCCGGATGGCTCAGTATCCGGACCAGCCGAGTTCGAGGATCCGGATAAACTCAGTATCCGGACAGACGGAACCCGATGAGTCGCTGAACTCGGCGAAGGGTCGGCCGAGATCCGAAACCACTCTATTTCATTAGATATTTGTATAGGAACTCAGGAACAGTAGAGGCGCCCCTTCAGGGCGCCCGAAAGATATAACCAAACAAACAGAGCAGAATTTTCCTAGTCCAAGACACGTGTACACTTCTTCGGTAAGTCCCTGCATAGGGCCGGGGTATGTCTGCCGTTGGTACCTGAGAGGCATAGCTTGTAAGGTACCAACAGGTAGCGCCAAGAGATAACGTAGGCCCGGAAGGGGCAGTCTCGCCAAGCGCGGAGAAAAGTCTCGCCGAACTCGGCGAGCCGGTGGGCCTGTAAGTCCCAGGGCACCGCAACCTTTCAGCTGAGCTGCCTTTGCACTCGGCGGCCCGTGACTGTACCATCCTTTGGTGGACGGCACGGGTTTTGTGAACGGAGACTGCCCGGCTCAGGCGAGTCTCTGGAGAGTGAACCAGTTGGTTGGAACTCGGCGAAGACACGCCACCTACTGTCCCGGCTGGGCCGGACCGTTGGGGACCCGAAAGAGACCCCACGCAGGCCAACTCAGCCGACTAGCTCGGCTATTGTTGTTGGTTGTTTGCGAGGACCCACAATTGACGATTTGTGTGTTTTGCAATACCACACTACCCTGCTTCGGCTCGCCCGGACTCGACAAGTTGTCGCGACGCCTTGCCGTCGATGTTCTCGACACGGCGCCCGCGGCCTTAGACCGAAGGCTATCGAAAGCGTGCAGGTGCTGGTCCTCGCGACGGCCAAGACACGGTGCAGTGAGTCTGTACGGCGTGTGAGCTGTCGACTGCGTGTTGTGTTTTGGTGTGTTGGACGAGGGTTGATCGGTACGTGCGGTGGATGGGGCCCGTCGGCAGTGTGGTAGCGCTGGGGAGGGCGAAGGCAGGGTGGCGTGGCAGTGTATGCGTTGCAGTGTTTGTATTGTGGTAGAGCGCGTGTATTGTTGTCATGGGGATGTAGCTCAAATGGTAGAGCGCTCGCTTAGCATGCGAGAGGTACAGGGATCGATACCCTGCTTCTCCACTGTGATGAATGTTACTGTGATAAATTCAGTCGGCATCAGCACTCTCCCAAATGTGCACTTCGCGGTTCTTCTGCGCAACTCGCTGACCTTGAGTAACACTTTTGAAACCTTTTCTTTTCGCTTCTGGTGCTCCGCTTTTGACTCTCACCTTGCTTGCTTGCTTCCTTGTCTGCGTGCTTGTCTGCTTCCGTATGGTCGCGTTGTTTGCGCCTGTTTCGGCTGCGCCTCACCCGTTGCCTTTGGGGTCTACCCTGCTTCGGCTCGCCCGGACTCGACAAGTTGTCGCGACGCCTTGCCGTCGATGTTCTCGACACGGCGCCCGCGGCCTTAGACCGAAGGCTATCGAAAGCGTGCAGGTGCTGGTCCTCGCGACGGCCAAGACACGGTGCAGTGAGTCTGTACGGCGTGTGAGCTGTCGACTGCGTGTTGTGTTTTGGTGTGTTGGACGAGGGTTGATCGGTACGTGCGGTGGATGGGGCCCGTCGGCAGTGTGGTAGCGCTGGGGAGGGCGAAGGCAGGGTGGCGTGGCAGTGTATGCGTTGCAGTGTTTGTATTGTGGTAGAGCGCGTGTATTGTTGTCATGGGGATGTAGCTCAAATGGTAGAGCGCTCGCTTAGCATGCGAGAGGTACAGGGATCGATACCCTGCTTCTCCACTGTGATGAATGTTACTGTGATAAATTCAGTCGGCATCAGCACTCTCCCAAATGTGCACTTCGCGGTTCTTCTGCGCAACTCGCTGACCTTGAGTAACACTTTTGAAACCTTTTCTTTTCGCTTCTGGTGCTCCGCTTTTGACTCTCACCTTGCTTGCTTGCTTCCTTGTCTGTGTGTTTGTCTGCTTCCGTATGGTCGCGTTGTTTGCGCCTGTTTCGGCTGCGCCTCACCCGTTGCCTTTGGGGTCTACCCTGCTTCGGCTCGCCCGGACTCGACAAGTTGTCGCGACGCCTTGCCGTCGATGTTCTCGACACGGCGCCCGCGGCCTTAGACCGAAGGCTATCGAAAGCGTGCAGGTGCTGGTCCTCGCGACGGCCAAGACACGGTGCAGTGAGTCTGTACGGCGTGTGAGCTGTCGACTGCGTGTTGTGTTTTGGTGTGTTGGACGAGGGTTGATCGGTACGTGCGGTGGATGGGGCCCGTCGGCAGTGTGGTAGCGCTGGGGAGGGCGAAGGCAGGGTGGCGTGGCAGTGTATGCGTTGCAGTGTTTGTATTGTGGTAGAGCCCTTGTATTGTTGTCATGGGGATGTAGCTCAAATGGTAGAGCGCTCGCTTAGCATGCGAGAGGTACAGGGATCGATACCCTGCTTCTCCACTGTGATGAATGTTACTGTGATAAATTCAGTCGGCATCAGCACTCTCCCAAATGTGCACTTCGCGGTTCTTCTGCGCAACTCGCTGACCTTGAGTAACACTTTTGAAACCTTTTCTTTTCGCTTCTGGTGCTCCGCTTTTGACTCTCACCTTGCTTGCTTGCTTCCTTGTCTGCGTGCTTGTCTGCTTCCGTATGGTCGCGTTGTTTGCGCCTGTTTCGGCTGCGCCTCACCCGTTGCCTTTGGGGTCTACCCTGCTTCGGCTCGCCCGGACTCGACAAGTTGTCGCGACGCCTTGCCGTCGATGTTCTCGACACGGCGCCCGCGGCCTTAGACCGAAGGCTATCGAAAGCGTGCAGGTGCTGGTCCTCGCGACGGCCAAGACACGGTGCAGTGAGTCTGTACGGCGTGTGAGCTGTCGACTGCGTGTTGTGTTTTGGTGTGTTGGACGAGGGTTGATCGGTACGTGCGGTGGATGGGGCCCGTCGGCAGTGTGGTAGCGCTGGGGAGGGCGAAGGCAGGGTGGCGTGGCAGTGTATGCGTTGCAGTGTTTGTATTGTGGTAGAGCGCGTGTATTGTTGTCATGGGGATGTAGCTCAAATGGTAGAGCGCTCGCTTAGCATGCGAGAGGTACAGGGATCGATACCCTGCTTCTCCACTGTGATGAATGTTACTGTGATAAATTCAGTCGGCATCAGCACTCTCCCAAATGTGCACTTCGCGGTTCTTCTGCGCAACTCGCTGACCTTGAGTAACACTTTTGAAACCTTTTCTTTTCGCTTCTGGTGCTCCGCTTTTGACTCTCACCTTGCTTGCTTGCTTCCTTGTCTGCGTGCTTGTCTGCTTCCGTATGGTCGCGTTGTTTGCGCCTGTTTCGGCTGCGCCTCACCCGTTGCCTTTGGGGTCTACCCTGCTTCGGCTCGCCCGGACTCGACAAGTTGTCGCGACGCCTTGCCGTCGATGTTCTCGACACGGCGCCCGCGGCCTTAGACCGAAGGCTATCGAAAGCGTGCAGGTGCTGGTCCTCGTGACGGCCAAGACACGGTGCAGTGAGTCTGTACGGCGTGTGAGCTGTCGACTGCGTGTTGTGTTTTGGTGTGTTGGACGAGGGTTGATCGGTACGTGCGGTGGATGGGGCCCGTCGGCAGTGTGGTAGCGCTGGGTAGGGCGAAGGCAGGGGTGTATGTGTTGCAGTGTTTGTATTGTGGTAGAGCGCGTGTATTGTTGTCATGGGGATGTAGCTCAAATGGTAGAGCGCTCGCTTAGCATGCGAGAGGTACAGGGATCGATACCCTGCTTCTCCACTGTGATGAATGTTACTGTGATAAATTCAGTCGGCATCAGCACTCTCCCAAATGTGCACTTCGCGGTTCTTCTGCGCTCTACCACAATACAAACACTGCAACACATACACTGCCACGCCACCCTGCCTTCGCCCTACCCAGCGCTACCACACTGCCGACGGGCCCCATCCACCGCACGTACCGATCAACCCTCGTCCAACACACCAAAACACAACACGCAGTCGACAGCTCACACGCCGTACAGACTCACTGCACCGTGTCTTGGCCGTCGCGAGGACCAGCACCTGCACGCTTTCGATAGCCTTCGGTCTAAAGCCGCGAGCGCCGTGTCGAGAACATCGACGGCAAGGCGTCGCGACAACTTGTCGAGTCCGGGCGAGCCGAAGCAGGGTAGACCCCAAAGGCAACGGGTGAGGCGCAGCCGAAACAGGCGCAAACAACGCGACCATACGGAAGCAGACAAACACACAGACAAGGAAGCAAGCAAGCAAGGTGAGAGTCAAAAGCGGAGCACCAGAAGCGAAAAGAAAAGGTTTCAAAAGTGTTACTCAAGGTCAGCGAGTTGCGCAGAAGAACCGCGAAGTGCACATTTGGGAGAGTGCTGATGCCGACTGAATTTATCACAGTAACATTCATCACAGTGGAGAAGCAGGGTATCGATCCCTGTACCTCTCGCATGCTAAGCGAGCGCTCTACCATTTGAGCTACATCCCCATGACAACAATACACGCGCTCTACCACAATACAAACACTGCAACACATACACTGCCACGCCACCCTGCCTTCGCCCTACCCAGCGCTACCACACTGCCGACGGGCCCCATCCACCGCACGTACCGATCAACCCTCGTCCAACACACCAAAACACAACACGCAGTCGACAGCTCACACGCCGTACAGACTCACTGCACCGTGTCTTGGCCGTCGCGAGGACCAGCACCTGCACGCTTTCGATAGCCTTCGGTCTAAGGCCGCGGGCGCCGTGTCGAGAACATCGACGGCAAGGCGTCGCGACAACTTGTCGAGTCCGGGCGAGCCGAAGCAGGGTAGACCCCAAAGGCAACGGGTGAGGCGCAGCCGAAACAGGCGCAAACAACGCGACCATACGGAAGCAGACAAACACACAGACAAGGAAGCAAGCAAGCAAGGTGAGAGTCAAAAGCGGAGCACCAGAAGCGAAAAGAAAAGGTTTCAAAAGTGTTACTCAAGGTCAGCGAGTTGCGCAGAAGAACCGCGAAGTGCACATTTGGGAGAGTGCTGATGCCGACTGAATTTATCACAGTAACATTCATCACAGTGGAGAAGCAGGGTATCGATCCCTGTACCTCTCGCATGCTAAGCGAGCGCTCTACCATTTGAGCTACATCCCCATGACAACAATACACGCGCTCTACCACAATACAAACACTGCAACACATACACTGCCACGCCACCCTGCCTTCGCCCTCCCCAGCGCTACCACACTGCCGACGGGCCCCATCCACCGCACGTACCGATCAACCCTCGTCCAACACACCAAAACACAACACGCAGTCGACAGCTCACACGCCGTACAGACTCACTGCACCGTGTCTTGGCCGTCGCGAGGACCAGCACCTGCACGCTTTCGATAGCCTTCGGTCTAAAGCCGCGAGCGCCGTGTCGAGAACATCGACGGCAAGGCGTCGCGACAACTTGTCGAGTCCGGGCGAGCCGAAGCAGGGTAGACCCCAAAGGCAACGGGTGAGGCGCAGCCGAAACAGGCGCAAACAACGCGACCATACGGAAGCAGACAAACACACAGACAAGGAAGCAAGCAAGCAAGGTGATAGTCAAAAGCGGAGCACCAGAAGCGAAAAGAAAAGGTTTCAAAAGTGTTACTCAAGGTCAGCGAGTTGCGCAGAAGAACCGCGAAGTGCACATTTGGGAGAGTGCTGATGCCGACTGAATTTATCACAGTAACATTCATCACAGTGGAGAAGCAGGGTATCGATCCCTGTACCTCTCGCATGCTAAGCGAGCGCTCTACCATTTGAGCTACATCCCCATGACAACAATACACGCGCTCTACCACAATACAAACACTGCAACACATACACTGCCACGCCACCCTGCCTTCGCCCTCCCCAGCGCTACCACACTGCCGACGGGCCCCATCCACCGCACGTACCGATCAACCCTCGTCCAACACACCAAAACACAACACGCAGTCGACAGCTCACACGCCGTACAGACTCACTGCACCGTGTCTTGGCCGTCGCGAGGACCAGCACCTGCACGCTTTCGATAGCCTTCGGTCTAAAGCCGCGAGCGCCGTGTCGAGAACATCGACGGCAAGGCGTCGCGACAACTTGTCGAGTCCGGGCGAGCCGAAGCAGGGTAGACCCCAAAGGCAACGGGTGAGGCGCAGCCGAAACAGGCGCAAACAACGCGACCATACGGAAGCAGACAAACACACAGACAAGGAAGCAAGCAAGCAAGGTGAGAGTCAAAAGCGGAGCACCAGAAGCGAAAAGAAAAGGTTTCAAAAGTGTTACTCAAGGTCAGCGAGTTGCGCATAAGAACCGCGAAGTGCACATTTGGGAGAGTGCTGATGCCGACTGAATTTATCACAGTAACATTCATCACAGTGGAGAAGCAGGGTATCGATCCCTGTACCTCTCGCATGCTAAGCGAGCGCTCTACCATTTGAGCTACATCCCCATGACAACAATACACGCGCTCTACCACAATACAAACACTGCAACACATACACTGCCACGCCACCCTGCCTTCGCCCTACCCAGCGCTACCACACTGCCGACGGGCCCCATCCACCGCACGTACCGATCAACCCTCGTCCAACACACCAAAACACAACACGCAGTCGACAGCTCACACGCCGTACAGACTCACTGCACCGTGTCTTGGCCGTCGCGAGGACCAGCACCTGCACGCTTTCGATAGCCTTCGGTCTAAGGCCGCGGGCGCCGTGTCGAGAACATCGACGGCAAGGCGTCGCGACAACTTGTCGAGTCCGGGCGAGCCGAAGCAGGGTAGACCCCAAAGGCAACGGGTGAGGCGCAGCCGAAACAGGCGCAAACAACGCGACCATACGGAAGCAGACAAACACACAGACAAGGAAGCAAGCAAGCAAGGTGAGAGTCAAAAGCGGAGCACCAGAAGCGAAAAGAAAAGGTTTCAAAAGTGTTACTCAAGGTCAGCGAGTTGCGCAGAAGAACCGCGAAGTGCACATTTGGGAGAGTGCTGATGCCGACTGAATTTATCACAGTAACATTCATCACAGTGGAGAAGCAGGGTATCGATCCCTGTACCTCTCGCATGCTAAGCGAGCGCTCTACCATTTGAGCTACATCCCCATGACAACAATACACGCGCTCTACCACAATACAAACACTGCAACACATACACTGCCACGCCACCCTGCCTTCGCCCTCCCCAGCGCTACCACACTGCCGACGGGCCCCATCCACCGCACGTACCGATCAACCCTCGTCCAACACACCAAAACACAACACGCAGTCGACAGCTCACACGCCGTACAGACTCACTGCACCGTGTCTTGGCCGTCGCGAGGACCAGCACCTGCACGCTTTCGATAGCCTTCGGTCTAAAGCCGCGAGCGCCGTGTCGAGAACATCGACGGCAAGGCGTCGCGACAACTTGTCGAGTCCGGGCGAGCCGAAGCAGGGTAGACCCCAAAGGCAACGGGTGAGGCGCAGCCGAAACAGGCGCAAACAACGCGACCATACGGAAGCAGACAAACACACAGACAAGGAAGCAAGCAAGCAAGGTGATAGTCAAAAGCGGAGCACCAGAAGCGAAAAGAAAAGGTTTCAAAAGTGTTACTCAAGGTCAGCGAGTTGCGCAGAAGAACCGCGAAGTGCACATTTGGGAGAGTGCTGATGCCGACTGAATTTATCACAGTAACATTCATCACAGTGGAGAAGCAGGGTATCGATCCCTGTACCTCTCGCATGCTAAGCGAGCGCTCTACCATTTGAGCTACATCCCCATGACAACAATACACGCGCTCTACCACAATACAAACACTGCAACACATACACTGCCACGCCACCCTGCCTTCGCCCTCCCCAGCGCTACCACACTGCCGACGGGCCCCATCCACCGCACGTACCGATCAACCCTCGTCCAACACACCAAAACACAACACGCAGTCGACAGCTCACACGCCGTACAGACTCACTGCACCGTGTCTTGGCCGTCGCGAGGACCAGCACCTGCACGCTTTCGATAGCCTTCGGTCTAAAGCCGCGAGCGCCGTGTCGAGAACATCGACGGCAAGGCGTCGCGACAACTTGTCGAGTCCGGGCGAGCCGAAGCAGGGTAGACCCCAAAGGCAACGGGTGAGGCGCAGCCGAAACAGGCGCAAACAACGCGACCATACGGAAGCAGACAAACACACAGACAAGGAAGCAAGCAAGCAAGGTGATAGTCAAAAGCGGAGCACCAGAAGCGAAAAGAAAAGGTTTCAAAAGTGTTACTCAAGGTCAGCGAGTTGCGCAGAAGAACCGCGAAGTGCACATTTGGGAGAGCGCTGATGCCGACTGAATTTATCACAGTAACATTCATCACAGTGGAGAAGCAGGGTATCGATCCCTGTACCTCTCGCATGCTAAGCGAGCGCTCTACCATTTGAGCTACATCCCCATGACAACAATACACGCGCTCTACCACAATACAAACACTGCAACACATACACTGCCACGCCACCCTGCCTTCGCCCTACCCAGCGCTACCACACTGCCGACGGGCCCCATCCACCGCACGTACCGATCAACCCTCGTCCAACACACCAAAACACAACACGCAGTCGACAGCTCACACGCCGTACAGACTCACTGCACCGTGTCTTGGCCGTCGCGAGGACCAGCACCTGCACGCTTTCGATAGCCTTCGGTCTAAGGCCGCGGGCGCCGTGTCGAGAACATCGACGGCAAGGCGTCGCGACAACTTGTCGAGTCCGGGCGAGCCGAAGCAGGGTAGACCCCAAAGGCAACGGGTGAGGCGCAGCCGAAACAGGCGCAAACAACGCGACCATACGGAAGCAGACAAACACACAGACAAGGAAGCAAGCAAGCAAGGTGAGAGTCAAAAGCGGAGCACCAGAAGCGAAAAGAAAAGGTTTCAAAAGTGTTACTCAAGGTCAGCGAGTTGCGCAGAAGAACCGCGAAGTGCACATTTGGGAGAGTGCTGATGCCGACTGAATTTATCACAGTAACATTCATCACAGTGGAGAAGCAGGGTATCGATCCCTGTACCTCTCGCATGCTAAGCGAGCGCTCTACCATTTGAGCTACATCCCCATGACAACAATACACGCGCTCTACCACAATACAAACACTGCAACACATACACTGCCACGCCACCCTGCCTTCGCCCTCCCCAGCGCTACCACACTGCCGACGGGCCCCATCCACCGCACGTACCGATCAACCCTCGTCCAACACACCAAAACACAACACGCAGTCGACAGCTCACACGCCGTACAGACTCACTGCACCGTGTCTTGGCCGTCGCGAGGACCAGCACCTGCACGCTTTCGATAGCCTTCGGTCTAAAGCCGCGAGCGCCGTGTCGAGAACATCGACGGCAAGGCGTCGCGACAACTTGTCGAGTCCGGGCGAGCCGAAGCAGGGTAGACCCCAAAGGCAACGGGTGAGGCGCAGCCGAAACAGGCGCAAACAACGCGACCATACGGAAGCAGACAAACACACAGACAAGGAAGCAAGCAAGCAAGGTGATAGTCAAAAGCGGAGCACCAGAAGCGAAAAGAAAAGGTTTCAAAAGTGTTACTCAAGGTCAGCGAGTTGCGCAGAAGAACCGCGAAGTGCACATTTGGGAGAGTGCTGATGCCGACTGAATTTATCACAGTAACATTCATCACAGTGGAGAAGCAGGGTATCGATCCCTGTACCTCTCGCATGCTAAGCGAGCGCTCTACCATTTGAGCTACATCCCCATGACAACAATACACGCGCTCTACCACAATACAAACACTGCAACACATACACTGCCACGCCACCCTGCCTTCGCCCTACCCAGCGCTACCACACTGCCGACGCGCCCCATCCACCGCACGTACCGATCAACCCTCGTCCAATACACCAAAACACAACACGCAGTCGACAGCTCACACGCCGTACAGACTCACTGCACCGTGTCTTGGCCGTCACGAGGACCAGCACCTGCACGCTTTCGATAGCCTTCGGTCTAAGGCCGCAGGCGCCGTGTCGAGAACATCGACGGCAAGGCGTCGCGACAACTTGTCGAGTCCGGGCGAGCCGAAGCAGGGTAGACCCCAAAGGCAACGGGTGAGGCGCAGCCGAAACAGGCGCAAACAACGCGACCATACGGAAGCAGACAAGCACGCAGACAAGGAAGCAAGCAAGCAAGGTGAGAGTCAAAAGCGGAGCACCAGAAGCGAAAAGAAAAGGTTTCAAAAGTGTTACTCAAGGTCAGCGAGTTGCGCAGAAGAACCGCGAAGTGCACATTTGGGAGAGTGCTGATGCCGACTGAATTTATCACAGTAACATTCATCACAGTGGAGAAGCAGGGTATCGATCCCTGTACCTCTCGCATGCTAAGCGAGCGCTCTACCATTTGAGCTACATCCCCATGACAACAATACACGCGCTCTACCACAATACAAACACTGCAACGCATACACTGCCACGCCACCCTGCCTTCGCCCTACCCAGCGCTACCACACTGCCGACGGGCCCCATCCACCGCACGTACCGATCAACCCTCGTCCAACACACCAAAACACAACACGCAGTCGACAGCTCACACGCCGTACAGACTCACTGCACCGTGTCTTGGCCGTCACGAGGACCAGCACCTGCACGCTTTCGATAGCCTTCGGTCTAAGGCCGCGGGCGCCGTGTCGAGAACATCGACGGCAAGGCGTCGCGACAACTTGTCGAGTCCGGGCGAGCCGAAGCAGGGTAGACCCCAAAGGCAACGGGTGAGGCGCAGCCGAAACAGGCGCAAACAACGCGACCATACGGAAGCAGACAAGCACGCAGACAAGGAAGCAAGCAAGCAAGGTGAGAGTCAAAAGCGGAGCACCAGAAGCGAAAAGAAAAGGTTTCAAAAGTGTTACTCAAGGTCAGCGAGTTGCGCAGAAGAACCGCGAAGTGCACATTTGGGAGAGTGCTGATGCCGACTGAATTTATCACAGTAACATTCATCACAGTGGAGAAGCAGGGTATCGATCCCTGTACCTCTCGCATGCTAAGCGAGCGCTCTACCATTTGAGCTACATCCCCATGACAACAATACACGCGCTCTACCACAATACAAACACTGCAACGCATACACTGCCACGCCACCCTGCCTTCGCCCTACCCAGCGCTACCACACTGCCGACGGGCCCCATCCACCGCACGTACCGATCAACCCTCGTCCAACACACCAAAACACAACACGCAGTCGACAGCTCACACGCCGTACAGACTCACTGCACCGTGTCTTGGCCGTCACGAGGACCAGCACCTGCACGCTTTCGATAGCCTTCGGTCTAAGGCCGCGGGCGCCGTGTCGAGAACATCGACGGCAAGGCGTCGCGACAACTTGTCGAGTCCGGGCGAGCCGAAGCAGGGTAGACCCCAAAGGCAACGGGTGAGGCGCAGCCGAAACAGGCGCAAACAACGCGACCATACGGAAGCAGACAAGCACGCAGACAAGGAAGCAAGCAAGCAAGGTGAGAGTCAAAAGCGGAGCACCAGAAGCGAAAAGAAAAGGTTTCAAAAGTGTTACTCAAGGTCAGCGAGTTGCGCAGAAGAACCGCGAAGTGCACATTTGGGAGAGTGCTGATGCCGACTGAATTTATCACAGTAACATTCATCACAGTGGAGAAGCAGGGTATCGATCCCTGTACCTCTCGCATGCTAAGCGAGCGCTCTACCATTTGAGCTACATCCCCATGACAACAATACACGCGCTCTACCACAATACAAACACTGCAACGCATACACTGCCACGCCACCCTGCCTTCGCCCTACCCAGCGCTACCACACTGCCGACGGGCCCCATCCACCGCACGTACCGATCAACCCTCGTCCAACACACCAAAACACAACACGCAGTCGACAGCTCACACGCCGTACAGACTCACTGCACCGTGTCTTGGCCGTCACGAGGACCAGCACCTGCACGCTTTCGATAGCCTTCGGTCTAAGGCCGCGGGCGCCGTGTCGAGAACATCGACGGCAAGGCGTCGCGACAACTTGTCGAGTCCGGGCGAGCCGAAGCAGGGTAGACCCCAAAGGCAACGGGTGAGGCGCAGCCGAAACAGGCGCAAACAACGCGACCATACGGAAGCAGACAAGCACGCAGACAAGGAAGCAAGCAAGCAAGGTGAGAGTCAAAAGCGGAGCACCAGAAGCGAAAAGAAAAGGTTTCAAAAGTGTTACTCAAGGTCAGCGAGTTGCGCAGAAGAACCGCGAAGTGCACATTTGGGAGAGTGCTGATGCCGACTGAATTTATCACAGTAACATTCATCACAGTGGAGAAGCAGGGTATCGATCCCTGTACCTCTCGCATGCTAAGCGAGCGCACTCCCATTTGAGCTACATCCCCATGACAACAATACACGCGCTCTACCACAATACAAACACTGCAACGCATACACTGCCACGCCACCCTGCCTTCGCCCTACCCAGCGCTACCACACTGCCGACGGGCCCCATCCACCGCACGTACCGATCAACCCTCGTCCAACACACCAAAACACAACACGCAGTCGACAGCTCACACGCCGTACAGACTCACTGCACCGTGTCTTGGCCGTCACGAGGACCAGCACCTGCACGCTTTCGATAGCCTTCGGTCTAAGGCCGCGGGCGCCGTGTCGAGAACATCGACGGCAAGGCGTCGCGACAACTTGTCGAGTCCGGGCGAGCCGAAGCAGGGTAGACCCCAAAGGCAACGGGTGAGGCGCAGCCGAAACAGGCGCAAACAACGCGACCATACGGAAGCAGACAAGCACGCAGACAAGGAAGCAAGCAAGCAAGGTGAGAGTCAAAAGCGGAGCACCAGAAGCGAAAAGAAAAGGTTTCAAAAGTGTTACTCAAGGTCAGCGAGTTGCGCAGAAGAACCGCGAAGTGCACATTTGGGAGAGTGCTGATGCCGACTGAATTTATCACAGTAACATTCATCACAGTGGAGAAGCAGGGTATCGATCCCTGTACCTCTCGCATGCTAAGCGAGCGCTCTACCATTTGAGCTACATCCCCATGACAACAATACACGCGCTCTACCACAATACAAACACTGCAACGCATACACTGCCACGCCACCCTGCCTTCGCCCTACCCAGCGCTACCACACTGCCGACGGGCCCCATCCACCGCACGTACCGATCAACCCTCGTCCAACACACCAAAACACAACACGCAGTCGACAGCTCACACGCCGTACAGACTCACTGCACCGTGTCTTGGCCGTCACGAGGACCAGCACCTGCACGCTTTCGATAGCCTTCGGTCTAAGGCCGCGGGCGCCGTGTCGAGAACATCGACGGCAAGGCGTCGCGACAACTTGTCGAGTCCGGGCGAGCCGAAGCAGGGTAGACCCCAAAGGCAACGGGTGAGGCGCAGCCGAAACAGGCGCAAACAACGCGACCATACGGAAGCAGACAAGCACGCAGACAAGGAAGCAAGCAAGCAAGGTGAGAGTCAAAAGCGGAGCACCAGAAGCGAAAAGAAAAGGTTTCAAAAGTGTTACTCAAGGTCAGCGAGTTGCGCAGAAGAACCGCGAAGTGCACATTTGGGAGAGTGCTGATGCCGACTGAATTTATCACAGTAACATTCATCACAGTGGAGAAGCAGGGTATCGATCCCTGTACCTCTCGCATGCTAAGCGAGCGCTCTACCATTTGAGCTACATCCCCATGACAACAATACACGCGCTCTACCACAATACAAACACTGCAACGCATACACTGCCACGCCACCCTGCCTTCGCCCTACCCAGCGCTACCACACTGCCGACGGGCCCCATCCACCGCACGTACCGATCAACCCTCGTCCAACACACCAAAACACAACACGCAGTCGACAGCTCACACGCCGTACAGACTCACTGCACCGTGTCTTGGCCGTCACGAGGACCAGCACCTGCACGCTTTCGATAGCCTTCGGTCTAAGGCCGCGGGCGCCGTGTCGAGAACATCGACGGCAAGGCGTCGCGACAACTTGTCGAGTCCGGGCGAGCCGAAGCAGGGTAGACCCCAAAGGCAACGGGTGAGGCGCAGCCGAAACAGGCGCAAACAACGCGACCATACGGAAGCAGACAAGCACGCAGACAAGGAAGCAAGCAAGCAAGCAAGCAAGGTGAGAGTCAAAAGCGGAGCACCAGAAGCGAAAAGAAAAGGTTTCAAAAGTGTTACTCAAGGTCAGCGAGTTGCGCAGAAGAACCGCGAAGTGCACATTTGGGAGAGTGCTGATGCCGACTGAATTTATCACAGTAACATTCATCACAGTGGAGAAGCAGGGTATCGATCCCTGTACCTCTCGCATGCTAAGCGAGCGCTCTACCATTTGAGCTACATCCCCATGACAACAATACACGCGCTCTACCACAATACAAACACTGCAACGCATACACTGCCACGCCACCCTGCCTTCGCCCTACCCAGCGCTACCACACTGCCGACGGGCCCCATCCACCGCACGTACCGATCAACCCTCGTCCAACACACCAAAACACAACACGCAGTCGACAGCTCACACGCCGTACAGACTCACTGCACCGTGTCTTGGCCGTCACGAGGACCAGCACCTGCACGCTTTCGATAGCCTTCGGTCTAAGGCCGCGGGCGCCGTGTCGAGAACATCGACGGCAAGGCGTCGCGACAACTTGTCGAGTCCGGGCGAGCCGAAGCAGGGTAGACCCCAAAGGCAACGGGTGAGGCGCAGCCGAAACAGGCGCAAACAACGCGACCATACGGAAGCAGACAAGCACGCAGACAAGGAAGCAAGCAAGCAAGGTGAGAGTCAAAAGCGGAGCACCAGAAGCGAAAAGAAAAGGTTTCAAAAGTGTTACTCAAGGTCAGCGAGTTGCGCAGAAGAACCGCGAAGTGCACATTTGGGAGAGTGCTGATGCCGACTGAATTTATCACAGTAACATTCATCACAGTGGAGAAGCAGGGTATCGATCCCTGTACCTCTCGCATGCTAAGCGAGCGCTCTACCATTTGAGCTACATCCCCATGACAACAATACACGCGCTCTACCACAATACAAACACTGCAACGCATACACTGCCACGCCACCCTGCCTTCGCCCTACCCAGCGCTACCACACTGCCGACGGGCCCCATCCACCGCACGTACCGATCAACCCTCGTCCAACACACCAAAACACAACACGCAGTCGACAGCTCACACGCCGTACAGACTCACTGCACCGTGTCTTGGCCGTCACGAGGACCAGCACCTGCACGCTTTCGATAGCCTTCGGTCTAAGGCCGCGGGCGCCGTGTCGAGAACATCGACGGCAAGGCGTCGCGACAACTTGTCGAGTCCGGGCGAGCCGAAGCAGGGTAGACCCCAAAGGCAACGGGTGAGGCGCAGCCGAAACAGGCGCAAACAACGCGACCATACGGAAGCAGACAAGCACGCAGACAAGGAAGCAAGCAAGCAAGGTGAGAGTCAAAAGCGGAGCACCAGAAGCGAAAAGAAAAGGTTTCAAAAGTGTTACTCAAGGTCAGCGAGTTGCGCAGAAGAACCGCGAAGTGCACATTTGGGAGAGTGCTGATGCCGACTGAATTTATCACAGTAACATTCATCACAGTGGAGAAGCAGGGTATCGATCCCTGTACCTCTCGCATGCTAAGCGAGCGCTCTACCATTTGAGCTACATCCCCATGACAACAATACACGCGCTCTACCACAATACAAACACTGCAACGCATACACTGCCACGCCACCCTGCCTTCGCCCTACCCAGCGCTACCACACTGCCGACGGGCCCCATCCACCGCACGTACCGATCAACCCTCGTCCAACACACCAAAACACAACACGCAGTCGACAGCTTACACGCCGTACAGACTCACTGCACCGTGTCTTGGCCGTCGCGAGGACCAGCACCTGCACGCTTTCGATAGCCTTCGGTCTAAGGCCGCGGGCGCCGTGTCGAGAACATCGACGGCAAGGCGTCGCGACAACTTGTCGAGTCCGGGCGAGCCGAAGCAGGGTAGACCCCAAAGGCAACGGGTGAGGCGCAGCCGAAACAGGCGCAAACAACGCGACCATACGGAAGCAGACAAGCACGCAGACAAGGAAGCAAGCAAGCAAGGTGAGAGTCAAAAGCGGAGCACCAGAAGCGAAAAGAAAAGGTTTCAAAAGTGTTACTCAAGGTCAGCGAGTTGCGCAGAAGAACCGCGAAGTGCACATTTGGGAGAGTGCTGATGCCGACTGAATTTATCACAGTAACATTCATCACAGTGGAGAAGCAGGGTATCGATCCCTGTACCTCTCGCATGCTAAGCGAGCGCTCTACCATTTGAGCTACATCCCCATGACAACAATACACGCGCTCTACCACAATACAAACACTGCAACGCATACACTGCCACGCCACCCTGCCTTCGCCCTACCCAGCGCTACCACACTGCCGACGGGCCCCATCCACCGCACGTACCGATCAACCCTCGTCCAACACACCAAAACACAACACGCAGTCGACAGCTCACACACCGTACAGACTCACTGCACCGTGTCTTGGCCGTCACGAGGACCAGCACCTGCACGCTTTCGATAGCCTTCGGTCTAAGGCCGCGGGCGCCGTGTCGAGAACATCGACGGCAAGGCGTCGCGACAACTTGTCGAGTCCGGGCGAGCCGAAGCAGGGTAGACCCCAAAGGCAACGGGTGAGGCGCAGCCGAAACAGGCGCAAACAACGCGACCATACGGAAGCAGACAAGCACGCAGACAAGGAAGCAAGCAAGCAAGGTGAGAGTCAAAAGCGGAGCACCAGAAGCGAAAAGAAAAGGTTTCAAAAGTGTTACTCAAGGTCAGCGAGTTGCGCAGAAGAACCGCGAAGTGCACATTTGGGAGAGTGCTGATGCCGACTGAATTTATCACAGTAACATTCATCACAGTGGAGAAGCAGGGTATCGATCCCTGTACCTCTCGCATGCTAAGCGAGCGCTCTACCATTTGAGCTACATCCCCATGACAACAATACACGCGCTCTACCACAATACAAACACTGCAACGCATACACTGCCACGCCACCCTGCCTTCGCCCTACCCAGCGCTACCACACTGCCGACGGGCCCCATCCACCGCACGTACCGATCAACCCTCGTCCAACACACCAAAACACAACACGCAGTCGACAGCTCACACACCGTACAGACTCACTGCACCGTGTCTTGGCCGTCACGAGGACCAGCACCTGCACGCTTTCGATAGCCTTCGGTCTAAGGCCGCGGGCGCCGTGTCGAGAACATCGACGGCAAGGCG